>JALGBA010000710.1:0-492500 GCA_023970755.1 Azemiops feae | reverse complement strand
TGCGGACCGGTGTCGGTCCACAGACCGAGGGTTGGGGACCCCTGCTTTAGATTAACCTGCCATAAGCTTCTGCTTGCACCGCAGAAAATGGGACGGGGGGGGGGAAAGGGGGGAAATGGACATGTTCTCACCATGCGGTATTCAGAAGAGTTCCCAGGTAGCAGATTCAAAAGCTCTCCAGGCAGAAGTAACCGTTACTCACGAGGGGACTCTGAAGGGCCTAGCTAGTTATTTAAGTAATGAGTGTGGTTAATTCCATTCCTCTGTTCTTTCCAAGCTCTGGGGTTGAATCGACTCTTTTCTCTGCCTTCCCTTCGTCCCCTTTGTACTGGTAAGATCTAATTTTTTTTGGGGGGGGGGGGCACATGTAATACTGTAAAAAATCCAGCCAGTGGCAGCATTGTGTCAGGGAAGAGAGAGAAAAAAAATCATTTTATTTTTGTTTTTTAAGTTTGCAAACTGCTTGCGATGCCTTATGGCTGGCACTGTTGTTGTTGTTGTTTAAAAAAGGTGGTACAAATGAGAAGAAGAAAAAAATACCGTGGGCAAAAGAAGCTTAAGGAATCAGGCAGCTGAACCACTCCGGCCTAGAGAAGGGACCGCAATTAAAATTGAACTGGGGGTCGGGATTTGATGGCCCAGCTCAATTCCTCCCGCTGCAAGGATCTCAGATATCATTTAAGGTCACGAATCCAGGGACAGGAAGGTGTGTGTGTGTGTGCGTGCTCCGTTGTGGAATGTGGGCTGCAGAATAGAGGTCCTGGGTTACTTTTAATTCCCATAATGGATGGCTGGCCGGAAAAACTGACGGAATTACCAAAGATTGGCTAAACTGACTGCCTCCATCGAAGGAAAGAATGCAGTTTGACTCTGTTTCCACTTGGAAAGGGCTTCTGGACTTTTGTGCTTGAGGTGGAAATAAATCAATCAATAAATAAAACTTTTGACTTTGGGTTTTGCTGCATAGATAGAGGTATGTTGCTATAGAAATGGCTAATGTATAGTAAGTATTATGCAAAATACAATCCCTCATCAGCGACTGAGAAGTCCAGAAGTCCAGTTTCCAGGAAAATCCCAGCCAGCTGCAGTGTATTTCGGCTGCGTCCTTGACCCCCAATGTACAAGAACAAGGGATTCCCACAGAGTCTTGGGAATCTCGCATGCATCCCATCTCAGCACTGGGTTCCCCTCAACCTGGTCAAGGATCAAGGATGATGGGGACTGTGGACACGGCTTCTGTCTGCCTGACGAACCCACTTGCTCTCTACGGTCCGTGAATTCAAGAAATCCACCCTCAAGTGCCATCTAATTGGAGCAGCCAGTTTCTAGCTCTCTTTGGCTAGTTTGCCGCCCCCTTTTTTCATTCCAAAGATTAAGCACCCACAATCTGAAGTTTGCACAAAGCTGGCAGAAGCATCCTTCCGGGGAAGGGCCCCCCCAAAACCTGTTTTTAAGCCTCCCTTTGCCTTCAAAGGCTTGCCACCACACAGCTGCACTTAAAAGTCTTAGAACAACAACGGCTAAACACAAGTTTTGCAACCCACCCAGGCGTGTTGTTGGGTGCCGGCTCTTGCAACATGCGTGCTCATGTACATAGGTGCCCTGCTCAGGAGGGGGGGGGGAGAAGAGGCATGCCACAATCTTTCCACAGCTCAGGCAAGGACAGGGCACGGGCAACAACGTTCAGAAGTGAGCAGAAAGCAGGTCCAGGAGAGGGGATGGTGGTGGAGCCAGGAGCAAGTTATAGCCAACTGCATCCTAAGGAGATGACAGTCCCTAAGCCTGCTTTCCCACTTCTCTTGGCTGCACGACTGCCTTAAGTTTCAAGGCTGGCCGGATGCGGAAGTGTTTGTTGTTGTTGTTGTTGTTGAAGTGTGTCCTCCTGAGGATGGACCATTCCTGGAGGCTGAAGGACACGAGTTGACCCTAGGCACCTCTGAAAAGGGAACTCCAAACCAACTCTTCCTCTTGAGCCAGTCTGACTCTTGCTGATGGAAAGAGGCTGCCTTGCCCTTTAAGGAACTACAACTCCCAGTGCCCCCCCGCTGCCTGGCTGTGCTGAGCAGGGCTGCCGGGAGTTCTAGTTCAGCAGCCCTGAGAAAAACCAGGTTTCTGCTGCCTTTGTTTTACAGCAAAGTGCGCAGCCAGCCTTGAACTCCCAAGCTCTTAACTGGCAGCGGGTGGGAAAACCTGCTTCAGGCACCTTACAGGCACGGTATCCGATATCCTGCATTTGTTAACTGGATTCCCAAGATCACAGTTCAGTGCTGTAAACTGAAATGGCTTTTGGGGATGGCTATTTTTTCCCTCTGTTGAAAGAAAGAAAGAAAGAAAGAAAGAAAGAAAGAAAGAAAGAAAGAAAGAAAGAAGAAAGAAAGAGAGAGAGAGAGAGATGGAGGGAGGGAGGGAGGGAGGGGGGAGAGAGAGAGAAAGAAAGAAAGAAAGAAAGAAAGAAAGAAAGAAAGAAAGAAAGAAAGAAAGAGGGAAGGAAGGAAGGAAGGAAGAGGAGGGAGGGGGAGGGAGGGAGGGAGGGAAGGGAGGGAGGGAAGGAAGGAAGGAAGGAAGGAAGGAAGGAAGGAAGGAAGGAAGGAAGGAAGGAAGGAAGGAAGGAAGGAAGGAAGGAATCTAGAGAGCCAATCCTGATCTCCAAACAAACTGATCATCATTACATCCACATTTAACCCAAGTCTGCCAAACCCCCTGCTCTCAAATTATAATAAACGCTGTGGCATTCCCTTGCAAAGAAACACCCTTCTGAATGTGTGAAGAAAAAAAACCCACTATTTTCGCTAATGTGTGCTCTTCGGAGCCTTAGGGAGCCTCATCACGTCCCTGCAGCCGCCGGGCTCACCAAACACACACCAGCCCACCTATCCTGGTGGTACTCCGTGCCTCCCCCTCCCCAGAGGAATTTTCATCCTAAAGATCCGTATTAATAAATAAGACAGATGGCCTTCCAGCCTGATCTGCTTAAAGAAGCTGTCTGCATTCATTTTAAGTTCAATTACTTCCGACAGCAGATTTTTTTATTTTTATTTTTTGAAGAAGAGGTTTAATCTTTGTTAGATGCACAAAAGGAGGTGTGTATGTGAGTGCGCCTGCACATGTGCCCACTTCCTCTTCTCCCAAGAAGCCAGCATCTGTTTTATTTAGCAGGCAATTATCGGAACACCAGGAGTAGGAAATAGCCAGGTTTACCCTGGCTGAGCACCAGGAAATGAGATTGTGGGAAAAGCAGCAAGCGAAAGGTCCAAGGTACTCCCGTATTACTGAAGGGGGGGGGGGGGGAAGGTTGACTTAATTAAGAATGCAAGCTATTAAGTTCACACCGATGGATGCAAAACAAATTCATATTAATTTCACAGCTCCTCTTGGCTCGGATACAGTATCCTGTCCCTTTCTAGGGGGGGGGGGGAGAGGCCTTTCTCAAATATTAGCCATGGATCTCCTTGCTGGCCTGGGGAAAAAATATGATCTGCAAGTGGATTTCTTCACCCTAACTCTATGCACAAGGCCTCAAACTCCTCAAAAAGACCCACTCAGATTATTAAATAAGGTGGCCTCAATGCAATCAGACCAGCTCCGCCATTTTTACTGGGCCTTGCTGACCATCCCACATTGGATATGTGTGTGTGTGTGTGTGTGCTTGCGTGCATTCACATGTAAACCTCATCATTGTGCTGGAGGTTGGAGGGGGGGGGGAGAGAGAGAGAGATGCAGACTTAACAGCTTTGTCAGCCAAATCCCCCAAAGGGAGGCAGAGATACGGCCTCTCTAAAACCGCGACAATAGATGGCCAAACAAGGGGAAATAATGCTTCTCTTTTGCCATAATCCTCATTTAAAAAAAAAAAAAAAAAGAAGGGGAGGGGAAGAAAAAAAGGCTAACTGCCATTTAGCAGAAAGATTGGCGTGTGTGTGTGTGTGTGTGTGAATTCTCCGAAAGGGGCGCACAATGCAAGCAGGGATGGATTTGAATGGAAGCAGCCCTGCTCACCTCGCCCCCTTTTTTTCCTTCTCCCACCGACCGACAAGCCCCCAACGGGGGTCAATCCCAGATAATGAAACCCAGGAAAGAAAAGCTCTATTTAATAATTTAGCCCCTGTCAAGGAGTTGGTATTGATTCTTGTTCCCGGCACAGGGAGAGAATGTTATCGCCAGCTTTGCAGCGCGGGGAGGGCATCGGCGAATTTAATCACCACGCGTCGCTCCTGCCGGGCGATTCTTAAAACTGACGCCTCCTCCTGTCCCTTTGGAAGCTGCCCCTCGACTCCCCTCCGTCTTCCCCTATGTGTGCGTGTGTTTAAATTAAAATATCAAGCTATTCGTATTAAAAAAAAAAAAAACCACCCAGCAGTCAATTCTCATTGGCCGACGAACCAATAAAAGGGCCGGTCTCGCGTCCTGCAGCCCAGCCCGAGCCCTCCGTCGAACAGCCAGGACCCCCCCCAACCCCCGTGTAGAGTTCAAACTAGCTACAGGGAGTCCTCAACTCACGACCGCAATTGAGCCCAAAACTTACGTTGCTAAGCAAGGCAGTTGTCCTGTTTTTCCCCGTTTTACGACCTTTCTCGTCCCGGTTGTTAAGTGAATCGCTGCAGTTATTAACTTAGTCTCACGGTTGTTAAGTGAACTGGGCTCCCCCCCCCCTTTTGATTTTGCTTGTCAGAAGGTCGCAAAAGAGGAAATCGCGTGACCCACCCCCGGGACACCACGGCCACCGTCGTAAATACGAGTCAGCTGTCAAGCGGATGTAAATCACGTGACCCACGGGGATGCTGCGACGGTCGTTAAGTGTGAAAAACGGTTGTGCGTCTCTTTTTACCCAGCGCCGCTGTAACTTCGGTCGCTAAGCGAAATGTGTCAAGGACTGCCTGCACTTTATTGTTCCAAGCCTATTTCACAGGACAGCCATTTGTCTGAAGTGGTCTAGGGTTTCCTGCCTGAGCAGGGGGTTGGACTAGTTGACCTCCAAGGTCCCTTCCAACATTATTATTATTATTATTATTATTATTATTATTATTATTATTATTATTATTACATCCTGTCCCCAGTGGGAAAAGGACTTGGATGGGGCTACCTGTGGCACCCTGCAAAGCCGTTGCAGAAAGGGGCCACGTTCTCAATCTGCAATCCTGTCCCCAGTGGAAAAGGGATGGGGGGGGGGCAGCCCTGGGACTATCGTAGCAAGACAAGAAGGGGGAATAATCCAAGACTTTAATTTAATTTAAAGGTGGGCTTCCCAGGAACAGAGGGCATTCATTCACCTAAGGCCGATCAATTCCTCGGTGCCCTCTGGGGCAACTGGCCTTCAAAAGCTGCATTTGGGGCTCAAATAGAGCCCTAAGCCAGCTTCTGACAACAGGAGGTTCTGCTTCTTCACTTTACATGCACAAACACACACACAGAGAGAGAGAAAGACAGAGACAAAGAGATTGTAGAGACAGACAGGGGGAGAGCTCAAGTGAGCTACTTTATTGTTTCATGCCTATTTCACAGGAATCTTCCCAAATCTGCAGATTCACTTGGGGAAGACCAGATTAAAGATTCAAAGGCATTTGAAGCGGGTGGGTGAGTCAGACTTTGCTTTCTTGTGTTTATGTAATGAGCTAATTCCCTTTGGATTCCCCCTCCTGACTGGGATGGCTGTTCTCCCAACAGTTTTTCCCCCTCCCCCCCCTTTCCGTGGCTTTAGGCTCTGGAAGGAAGTGAGGCACACTCTGCTTCTCTCAGCTCCGAGTCCTTGTAATTGGCTTTCCCGTGGCCCGCCGATTGAATCTGCCTTCAGTTCGCTGCAGGGATGAAGTTAAAAGGCGCAGATGGCAAGGCGGGGAGTTGCTTTCAAAGCAAATATTCAGCGGAACATCCCCACGGAGCCCCCAGCTGCTCCAAAAGGCAAGCAGCTAACAAGGCAAAAAAAGGGAGAAAAGGCCAACAGGTAAGTCGGCTTTAAGGAGCGGCGGGAGACAAAAAAAAGACAACGGCCCTCGATGCTGGTATTGGGACTTTTTTATTTTATTTTTTAAAAAAGACCACCTTCTCGGCAGGAAGCTAATGTTTGCAACATTACTCGCCGGAGGAAACGTAAGGCAACGTGCCAGCTCTTGCCGTTACAATGTGGCTTCCAATGGAAGCCCACCAAGCACAGCGGGCCTTCGTGCATATGCTGACCGATGCAAAGGGCAAGGCAATGGAAAGGCTTGTGTGTGATCCTGAAGCTCCGGGCGCTCCCTTTAAAAAAAAAAAGACTTCAGCTCCCAGAATTCCCTAGGTTATTTTCACAATTTCTTTCCGGGATCTTTTTTTGGGGGGGATGCACAGTGGTGGGATTCAAATACCTGAACAACCGGTTCCCTTATTGGATGCGGGCCTGCCCCCCCCCCCCCCCGAGGCATAGAATAGACTTCCGGAAGTGGCATCCATGCACTTCCGGCGGGCCGTTCTAGGCCTCCTCCAGGCCTCCGAGGCCTAGAACAGACTTCCGGAAGTGGCATCCACGCTCTTCCAGTGGGCCATTCTAGGCCTCCTCCAGGCCTCCGAGGCCTAGAGCAGACTTCCGGAAGTGGCATCCACGCTCTTCCAGTGGTCTGTTCTAGGCCTCCTCCAGGCCTCCGAGGCCTGGGACAGGCTTCCAGAAGCAGTGTGCGTTCATCCGGTTCTCCGAACTCAGCCAAATTTAGCTCCCGGTTCTGCCAAACCGGTGCGAACTGGCTGAATCCCACCACTGGGGATGCACTGCCTGACTATTGCAGGCTAAAGGGGAGCAGGGGTCTGACACCCCACTGGGCTTCTGGGAGACTACTGATCTCCTGCTGGCTGAGCTTGAGAAGATGGCCAAAGCATCCGTAGATCTATGGGCTGTTGCCCCCCCCTTCCTGGGGCCTAGATGGCTGTCATGGCGCTAAAGGCATTAAAACTCCTGTTAGGCCTTGCTGCAGCTGGACTGCCTTTCTAAGCATCCCGGCACAAATGGGCATTCACAGGGATTTAAATGCTTCCTTCATGAACGAAACCTGACAAGGGCGAAGGGGAAGCAAGCGGATCTGGGCTTTCTTCAGTTGGGAGAGAGTGTGAAAGAGAGAGGGGGGGTGTATGCAACAAGCCTACACGCCGCATAAATCTCCGGCGACAATTGCGACTCGTGCCAGGAGAATTAATATTGAAATTCAGTCCCCGTGAGCTGGGGTGTGTGAGCCCTGTTGTTCGGCCTCCCTCCGCCGGCGTCTCAAATACTCGGGCGCCGGGGATACAGAGGGGGGGGAATCTGTAAAGGGATCCTGGCTCAAACAAGAGGATCTTGTTCCCTGCACAAAGAAGGGCACAGGTGCAACCCCTACCAAGCCGTGCCCAGGAACTGAAGCCGTGCTTTGGGTACCATGAATGCAGGAAAACCAAAAAACAAGGAGTCTGGGTTGCGATGGAAAAAAGAAAACCACAGTTAATTTGCCTTTTGACCCTCAGAGAACATACAGCCAAACACCAGGCAGTCTCGGTGTGGGATAAAGACTTCCATCAATTTATTCCTATGGGAATGAACAATAAGATGGGCCATCCCTGTGCTGGGCCTTTTTGGTATCCTGAAGTCACTAAAGTCCTCCTTCTTCAGGTGCCCAAGCATAAATCAAGCCCAAAGATGTAAATGGGTCTGTGATATAAACTCTCCCAGGCACGCTGCCATGTTATTTAGCAAGGAGCAGATCTTGTGATCCAAGAGCCGGCGAGCGGTCGATGCTGCCTCCTCCAGCAGCTCCATTATGACACCCAATTAGGATCTGCAAGTCAGGGGAATTGATGAGATCTTTGTGGGCGCCCTTTAGGCACTTTAGATCAAACCAGGCTGACTTGGAGGGACTCCTGCATCCTTAAGAGACGATCAGGAGACGAGCATTCCTTCTCCCTGTTGTAGTGCTGGGTGCCAAAAAACGGAGGGCAAAGAAAGGTGTCAACGCTGCTAACATCGGATGTTCTTGCTTTGACAACATATGGAGATGCAGCCATTTTCCTTTACTTTATGTTTTACTCTTAGAGTTAGAATTAGAGGATACTGGGGGGGGGGGAGGAAGAATGTGCATGGGAGTTTAGTTAGACATAACAATACTGTAACTAGGGTGAGAACCAAGGTTTTTGAAATAAGAGATGATAAGAAATGGCGGGTTGAAGAACTGGAGGGAAAGCCTGCATTTCAAACTAATTGGAGAATGTGATTTATGACTGTTCATTAGAGGAGGGAATTGTGCTTTGATACTATGTGCTCAGGGGAGGGGAATTCAGATTTTGGCTTTGATTCTTTAAGGTAAACAATGCCTCAAAGTTCTTTGAAGAGTTTCATCTGTCGGAACCATGACAAAAGGGAGTATGTGACCTAAGGCTGCTCGTCCACAACTCCCAGCATTCCACCCCCCCTCTCTCTCAAGGCTGCCCAGGGCTGCTGGGAGTTGTAGTTCCAAAAAGGGCAAGAGGCTAATGCTGCTGCTGACTGGCCTTTCTGGAGACCCCAACCCCTGTGCCCCATTGCCAGTTTCAGGGTAACCCCCCTCGACTAAGTTACCAATATCCTGGGTGTCGAATGGCAAAAAATAATCGCAGGAGATGTAAAGAACGGCGAGGGGGCCTTGAGGGGAAGGGTAGGGAAGTGCAAGGCCAGATTAAAGATATACCTAACAGTAGCAAAACACACACGAAGCTTGGCCTCCCATGCAATCCGGAGAACAGGCCTTCGGGGTTGGCATCGCTGCTAATACCCTGAGCAATTTCCAAAGCACCTGAAGGCAGGACAAGAAGCAACGGATGGAAACTAATCAAGGAGAGAAGCAACCTGGAACTAAGGAGAAACTTCCTGACAGTGAGAACAATTAAGCAGTGGAACAACCTGCCTCCAGAAGCGGTGAATGCTCCAACACTGGAAGTTTTTAAGAAGAGACTGGACAGCCATTTGTCTGAAATGGTATAGGGTTTCCTGCCTGAGCAGGGGGTTGGACTAGATGACCTCCAAGGTCCCTTCCAACTTTATTATTATTATTATTAATTAGGGCTGCTCAGCGGGCACTTCGGCTCCAAGCAGGCAGGCGGCTTCTGGGATGCCACTCGCTCTTTCCGCGGGAGCAATTCCCTCCTCACCTGCTCAGGAGCCGAAAGTGGGGGCTTAAAATGTTATTCAAGGCCAGGAGCCTCAAAGGTTTTGGTTTTTGTTTGGAAATGGTATGAATAGTACTTTCTTTCCTTTTTTTTTTTTAAGTGCAGCTGGGGCCACGATACAACTGAGTTTGTTAAAGAGGGAGGGGAAGGAAGGAAGGAAGGAAGGGAGGAGGGAGGGAGGAGAAGGAAGGAGGAGGGAGGGAAGGAAGGAAGAAGGAGGAGGGGAGGGGGAGGGGGGAGGGAGGGAGGGAAGGAAGGAAAGAAAGGAAGGAAGGAAGGAAGGAAGGAAGGAAGGAAGGAAAGGAAGGAAGGAAGGAAGGGAGGGAGGGAGGGAGGGAGGGGAGGGAGGGAGAGGAAGGAAGGAGGGAGGGGAGGCAGGAGGGAGGGGAAGGAAGGAAAGAAGGAAGGAAGGAAGGAAGGAGAAGGAAGGAGGGAGGGAGGGGAGGGAGGAGAAGGAAGGAGGGAGGAAGGAAGAAGGAAGGGAAGGAAGGAAGGAGAAGGAAGGAAGGAAGGAAGGAAGGAAGGAAGGAAGGAAGGAGGGAGGGAGGGAGGGGAGGGAGGGGGAAGGAAGGAAGGAAGGAGGGAGGGAGGCAGGGAGGGAGGGGAAGGAAGGAAAGAAGGAAGGAAGGAAGGAAGGAGAAGGAAGGAGGGAGGGAGGGGAGGGAGGAGAAGGAAGGAGGGAGGAAGGAAGGAAGGAAGGAAGGAAGGAAGGAAGGAAGGAAGGAAGGAAGGAAGGAAGGAAGGAAGGAAGGAAGGAAGGAAGGAAGGGATAAAGCGAAAAATAAGAACACCCTCCCTGCAACAAAAAATAAAAAGCCCAGAAGCAAGATTGACTCCACCATTTTCAAAAGATGTAAAAAATTACCTGCGAAGGAGGGAAACTGTATTATAAGTGAGATCTCTGGGAGGTAAAAATAGCAGGCATATAAATATTGAAACAGGCTGTCAAAATAAACAGGGAAAGAAGATACATTATCCCACACTGCAGTTATACACAATTTTCAGCAGAAGGAAAGAAAGAATGAGCCGGGAAATGGAGAGAAAGGGAGGGAGGGAGGGAGAGAGAGAGAGAGAGAGAGAGAGGGAGAGAGAGAGAGGAGAAGAGAGAGAGAGAGAGGGAAGCAGGAAGGCTTGGGAACAAACAGATGGTGGTTACAGAGAAGTGAGTTTTGTTCTATTTTTCTTTATAAAGCAGTTTGTTTTTGACCTGAGAAGCAGAATTACAGAATAACAAGAGACGGAAGGGACCGTGGAGGTCTTCTCGTCCAACCCCCTGCTCGAGCAGGAGACCCCTATACCCATTTTGGACAAATGGCTGTCCAATCCCTTCTTAAAAACCTCCAGGGATGGAGCACCCACCATTTCTGACACAAACCACAATCCACAGGATGCATCTCTTCTTTTTTACAAAAGACTCTTTGGGCATCTCTACAGGTCACACAAGGGCTTAGCTGCCTATCCACCACGACCCAGAGGGGAGGAGAAAAGGAGAAGAGCGGCGGGGATGACACGGAGCGCCCCGAAGCAGGAAAAAAAACCTCTAATAAGTGCATGATGTGTAACCCGGTGGGGCATTTTATGAGCCAGCTCAATAAAAGTGCTTTCCAAATTCCAGACTGAAAAGGTTACTTATTCTGACTCTAAACCACAAAGTACAGTGTGGGAAAGAATGAAATCCATTAGGAAAGAGGGAGTGCTTTGGGCCTTGGGCCTGGTCAGCTCTTCCCAGAGTCTCATAAAAGCAGGTTGGGTTTTTTCTGCTCCTCAAAAGACGGTCGAGGGGGGTGGGAAGCCATTGCTGCTGTAAAACCTGGGTTCGTTTTAATCAACCCGTCCCCTAAAAGCCAGAAAAAGTGGGGCTCCTTTCACAAATGGCTGAAAAGGGGGGAGGGGCATCTTTGCCAGCGTTTCAAAACCTCCCTCGCTTTAAGATGGGTGGGCTTCAACTCCCAGAGTTAATCGTGAGGTCCAACCTACAAACATACATGGATCGCTGTATAAAATAAATATTAGAAATGAAAAATAAATAAGAAATAATATTCGGGGGATTCCCTCTTTCTGCAGGCGGCCAAGAGACCATCACTTCTCCTGTCCACCACGGTGTCCACCCTGGGACAAGTTCGGAGTAGCCCAGAGATTCCGGTGAAGGGATACCTAGAGATCATCGTAACTCTTTTGCGGTCTGCTGGTTTCGCATTTAGAGCCGAGGGTGGCCTTAATAAACATCTGCAAAATGCTTAAATTATCTGCTCTATAGTATAGGTTTGGTAGGAAACATGAGGAAGAGGCCTTCGTGATAGTACAGGGAGCCCTCGACTTAACAGGGAGAAGAGATACTGACTAGACAACGGACAGATAATAGGCAAAACAGATAGATAAGATCGATAAGATAGATAGAAGGAAGGAGGAAGGAAGGAAAATGATAGACAGATAGACAGACAGACAGATGGATGGATGGAGGATGGAGAGTGTGAGAGATATGGATAGATAGATAGATAGATAGACAGACAGACAGACAGACAGACAGACAGACATAGATAGACACACAGATGATATACTGTAGATAGACAGAGAGACATCTAGACAGATGATAGATATATGATAGATAGATAGATAGATAGATAGATAGATAGATAGATAGATAGATAGATAGATAGATAGATAGATAGATAGATAGATAGATAGATAGATAGATAGATAGATAGATAGATAGATAGATGGATGGATGGATGGATGGATGGATGGATGGTGGATGGTGGATGGAGGATGATGGATGGATGGATGATGGATGGATGGATGGACTGGATGGATATAGACACACAGACAGACAGATGATATGCTGTAGATAGACAGAGAGACATCTAGGCAGATGATAGATATATGATGGATGGATGGATGGATGGATGGATGGATGGATGGATGGATGGATGGATGGATAGATAGATAGATAGATAGATAGATAGATAGATAGATAGATAGATAGATAGATAGATAGATAGATAGATAGATAGATAGATAGATAGATAGATAGATAGATAGATAGATAGATAGATAAACAGGCAAAACCAGAGAGTACGCAGTTGTCCTTGCACGGCAACCTGGCAAGTCATCTGGAGGGAAATTCATGCAGGATATGATTAGCCACGGCTAATTAGCCAGATAATTCACATAATACTCCATGAGGCAGCGCGCTGGCCCCGGAAAAGACAGCTTGTAATCCATCAAGCAAACCGGCCGTTGACCTCTCCGTGTCCCAAACCGTATCACAAACACCGGTCACAGCCTGGCATCCGCGGGGGCCGAGGGGTGTGTGTGTGTGTGTCTCGGCCCAGAGAAATATAACGTTCGAGAAGAGAGAAAGGCAAAACAAGGGAGAAATATTGCCGCTTACCAGTTTGAAGTCTTGAATGCTGCAGATGAAATAGGGTGTGTTCGGCCGACGGCTCTCGATATACACGCAATCTTGAAGGGGGACAAAGAAAGGTAGAATGTCTCAGCCTTGGGTAAAGTGACGGAGGAGAGTGGTCAGCGCAACACAGAATGGCAGAGGACTGCCACAAACCATGGTCTGGACAGACACACATACGCACACAGGCACACGGGAATACCAAACAGGTTTTCAGGTTATTTTGAAGGACCCAAGGCAATGCAGGAAACGTCGCGTCCCTTCTCCAAGGCTGTGTGTCTGCTCGCCCGCTACGTTTGCCACGTCCAGGTGATTCCTCCCAAATTCAAAGTAGGCATCCCAGATGAGAAGATGACTCTCCCCTTATCTTTCCCCCTCCCCCCGATCTGCCACAATCATATCTGTGGGGGGGGGGGAAATCTCACCATTTTCCTCTAACGCTCCCAGAGTTCCTATCTTACTTATTTTATTACATTTATTTATCATGTTGACATGGGGCTCATGTGGAGAAACACGCCTTTCCTGTTGAAAACTGAAAAGGGCCCCTGTGGGATGCAGGAGTGGAAGCCAGCGTGGAAGGACACACTGCAAGGAGTGGAGGGCATGCTTGGAGACGGGGCGGCGGGATTGGAGGCCCACGGGGGTGTCTCCTTCGTGATAGAAACTGCCACTCTACGGCCAAGGATTTGAAAAGGCATGTTCATCAGATCCAGCAGGAGGATTCCGAAGAAAGGAAGAAAATTGAAGAGCAATGATAAGAGAGAATTATTTGTAACTCGGGGTTAAACTGTGGGGTCCTTGGTGCTCTCTGAGCTTGGTGGTTTTCTTGCAGACGTTTCATTACCCAACTAGTTAACGGCATCAGTGGTAGAAAGGAGTGGGGAGGGGGAGGAGGAGGAGGAGGAGAACTACAGTGGGGTCCTTGGTGCTCTCTGAGCTTGGTGGTTTTCTTGCAGACGTTTCATTACCCAACTAAGTAACAACATCACTGCTACAAAGGAGTGGGGAGGAGGAGGAGGAGGAGGAGGAGGATGACTACGGTGGGGTCCTTGCTGCTCTCTGAGCTTGCTGGTTTTCTTGCAGACGTTTCATTAGCAAATTGCAGACGTTTCATTAGCAAACTAGGTAACGGCATCAGTAGGAGGAGAAGGAAGAGGAGGGAGGGAGGGAGGAGAACTACGGTGGGGTCCTTGGTGCTCTCTGAGCTTGGTGGTTTTTCTGCAGACGTTTCATTACCCAACTAGGTAAAATCATCAGTGCTGGTTTCCCAAGAGCAACGTGGCCTTTCCCCAAGCAACTGTTCAACCTCGGTCTTGATGTTCAGCCACAACAAACCCACAGCTCCTCTCGCCCCGTTTTTAAAAGACAAGCTTGCAAAATGTTTAGCTGCAGCTTTTTCTCTGGGCAACACGATCTGCCTGCTGGGCTTTTCATCCCCGGAAACAAAATTCCTGGAATATCTAGGAGCTTTGACAAATCCGCTCTCGCTCCCCTGAGGTATCCTAACCCCCAAATTAATGACTCAATCTACTTGGGTGAATGGGGAGGTGGGGGAGAGATAGTTTAAAGACGAGTGCTAGCAAACCACGACTTTTTCAGCAGAGCTGTTTGTGGTTATTGCTTCTTCTTTTTTTCTTTTTTCTTTTTTTTGGTTAAACAAGAGGTTTCAACAACCCGTGCAGGTGAAAATGTTAAGATGAATTCACGGGCAGGCAGGCACCTGCAGGCGTTATTTGAAATGCACAGATCCGGCTGAACAAAGCAGCTCACTGCTGCATTTGGGAGACGAGCCAATCCGAGCCAATCCCGGAGCTTTTATGACTCTCGTTTCCTCAGATCCATGAAAAGCTCTCCAGCTGTTGGATCACATAACATCTGTGAACTCTTAAGATGCTTGGGACCGGGAGCAGAGAATAAAGAAAGAAGGGCCCCCGAGCATTGGAAATCGGGAGAACAAATCTTTACAAACAATACCTGCCAAGCAAGGATAACGGTTTACTCTATCCTTTGGGCTCAGAGCTAGGTCTAAAAGGTCCCTTATTCACATCCTAAATACTTTCTTTTTTTAAAAAAAAGAAAAGAAATAAAGTCATCGGGAAACCATTCTATCCAGATGTATCTATGCACTAAAGCATCTTTAGTCCCTTCTGCTATTGCAGTTTTCAGAATAAAAGAATAACAAGAGTTGGAAGGGAACTTGGAGGTCTTCTAGTCCAACCCCGTTCAAGCAGGAAACCTGCATCATTTCAGACATCTCTTCTTAAAAGCCTCCAGTGATGGGGCACCCACAACTTCTGGAGGCAAGCTGTTCCACTGGTTAATTGTTCTCAATGTTAGGAAGTTTCCCACTGCCATCCACATGGCTGAACAAAAAAAATCTATTTCCTGCGAAGGGTCGGGAGGAGTAACCATGGTGACTGCAGGGCACCAAGGCCCGCAAAAATCCCAGCTGTCCAACGCCTACATGCAAAAGCCATGGTTTAAGGCTACCCCACACGCATGCAGTTAATCAACGTTCAAAAGCGGGGGGCCTTGGGCCTACAAGAGGCGGGGGGCTTTGGCGGGGAGACTGAGAAGGGGTCCGATCCGGGGAATCCGATTGTAGGCCTCTTGAAAAAAAAAAGAGGAGATCTCTTTTGAAAAAGACATCTATATCGCAAGTTGCCACTCTTAATTTCCTTTCATCGGCCTGCACTGATGTTGTGACCTAGTTGGGTCACGAAACGTCTGCAAGGAAACCACCACGCTCAGAGAGCACCACGGATGCCACGGATGGGAGAGTTGCCCTATCTGGCCTTTTCGACGCATTTCAGCCGAACCCGGCCCAAACTTGCAGCTCTGCTTTTGATGTCCTCTGTTGAACTCCAGCCCTGGAGTCTTCTCTATTTCTGATCTCCATCAGGAAATGGAGAGATCGTTTTTTTCCCTTTGGGAAAGGAAGCGGAGGCCACCTTTCAAAGCCCAGAAAGCTCCAGAGTCAATGCAATCTAATGATGTGCCTGGCTGCTGTTAACCATGTAAGCTTGCCTCCTCCAAAGGGATCCTGTGGTGAGCTCTCCATGGGGGTCTTTTCTTCCCGGGGAGATGGGAAGGGGAAAAAAAAAAAGCCTCCCTTGAAAACCATCCCTGGGCGCTGTCTATAACCCCCTGCTGTCAAGTCACACCTTCAGGTTTCCAGAGTGCGAGCTAAAAAAGCTTCGTCAGTTGTGCTACCGTCTTCACAACTTTGCCAGGGTCTTCTCCCTCCTTCTGCTGGCTTGCAGGCTAATAACGCAACTGAAGGAGGGGGCTTTGCATCACATTTGCACTTCGTCCGACGTCTCCCATTTGGGCCGTTTTTTATTTTATTTTGTTGTTGTTGTTGTTGTTTTTGCAACTCCAAGAGCAGACATAGCCTATTTTAGAACGTCCTGGAAATAATCATGGATCTCCGCGTATACCTCTTTTGGTTATTAGGCAAACGACAAAAAGTCCTTTCACGAAGATAGGAGGGGAGAGAGAGAGAGAGAGAGAGAGAGAAGAAAGAGAGAGAGAGAGAGAAGAAAGAGAGAGAGAGAGAAGAAAGAGAGAAGAGAGAAGAAAGAGAGAGAGAAGAGAGAGAGAAAGAGAGAAGAGAGGGGGTTTAAGTGCAGAGGAGAGAGAGAGAAGAAAGAGGAGAGAGAAGAAAGAGAGGAGAGAGAGGAGAAGAGAGAGAGAAAGAGAAAAGAAAGAGAGAGGGGGTTTAAGTGCACCTTTTGGCCGCTGTGCGCCATGGCCAGGCCAGCAAAATTCCATTTATCAAGATCCGTGAACAGCCCGAGGCAATTAACTTTATCTGGAGCTGCGGTTTAATAGCAATAATGAAAGCATCTCGTCTTGGCATGCTAGGAACAGCCTCTTCTTAAGTGCCACATTCCCTCAATATGTGTTTTAATTCCCATTTTAATTTATCGGCAAAAAGGTCTCAATCCCCCTAACGTGTCCACCCAACGCCATGCCCACCCTCTGCACTGCCCAACGTTTGCCAGGGTGAAGACGCCGGTGGGAGGTAGGGAGAGAGCAGGCTACAAATGCAAGGCAGGACGGTTGTGGGACAAGACCGAGGAGCCCAGAGCTAGAAAAACCAAGAGGCTAGAGAGGCGGCGAATGGCTGAAGGAGAACCTAACATCACATCTGAACTGGGGCCATAGTTCAAATCTCCCCCCCCCCATCGACACTGAAGCCCCACAAGCAGTTCCTTTGGGATTGGTACTAACCATCTTTCTTTCTTTCTTTCTCTTTCTTTCTTTCTTTCTTTCTTTCTTTCTTTCTTTCTTTCTTTTTCTTTCTTTCTTTCTTTCTTTCTTTCTTTCTCTCTCTTTCTTTTTCTTTCTTTCTTTCCTCCCCATTTTTCCTTTTCCTTCCTCCCTCCCTTCCCCTCTTCCTCCCTCCCTCCCCCTTCTTTCATTTCCTTCCTCCCCCTTCCCACTCCTTCCTTCCTTCCTCCTTCCTTCCTCCCTTCCTCCACTCCTGGATGACAAAGATGGCAGCCCTATCCCTTAAAAGACCTTGGCAAGCCCTAAACACCCTTTTCAGGAGGAGGAGGAGGAGGAGCATCCCTAGCGGGGCTGGGGCGAGGGGGGAGGGCTGGCTGGGAAATCCGTGCCGTTCTGAGGGAGGGGAGGGCTAACGGGAGAGGAATGCCAGCAGAATGACAGGTGAGGAGGGGGAAATTTCCCTCCCCCCTCCCCGCCTCCTCCATCGCTGCTGACAGCAGACAAATCGCTGGTCTGATCTTTTCATGCTGGTGCTTCCTGCCAGGCTGGTTGCTGCAGGCTCCCTGTCAAGGGAAGGCTGCCTTGGGTGCCCCCAGCCCACCCTCCACGCTCCCCCCCCAAGCTCCAAAGGGCCCCTCCCCATTTGCCTTGAAAGACCCGAGGCCGGGCCAGGCAGCGGGCTCTCCTTTCCCCAAACGGTGGTTTTTTTTTTATTATTATTATTATAAACCGCTCTTCTGGAGAATCCATTTTCTTTCAAGGGGGCTGGTTGTGGTGATGGTGCTACTGCTGAATGGACTGTCAGTATAATTTAGATTTCATCAATTTGGGCTCATTCAAGCCCAGCTCCTGACTGTACAGTAAATGGAACATATTTCTATTCCACAAAATTCAGGACGGTTAATTCTCCTCTGGAGCAGAGGGGGTCCCCCCTCCTCCTCCCTTCCCCCCCCCCCTCCATTTCAGGAAAGCTACAGTTCTTCGGTCCCTGCCATCACTGTTACACGATTTCCCCGTTCCAATTATTCCCTTCTACACTTTCCTCCATGCCAGCTTTTTTCTTTTTCTTTTTTCTTTCCTTTTCTTCTTTTAAGTAAGGCTCCCGTTGCAAAGCTAATGGGCATTTTCAAGGGTGGATGGATGAGAAGAGAGAAGGGAAGAAGGAGAGGCGGGGGGGGGGGGGGAGAAAACCTTACAGCACCCAACTCCCCATCCAGCTTGGCCTGTGGGTGCTCTTTCCCTCCCGGAAAGCTAAAAAAAAAAAAAGAGAGAAATCAGTCTGTAAATAACAAATAACGGGCGACGACGGCCCTGCTGAGTTGGAAGACCAGCACAAGACCCTGTAAACGTTCTGAATCCCCATTTTCCCCTAAGGCACCGGGAGGGGGGGGAGGGACTACATTTCCCAGAATTCCTCAGCACCAGAAGGAAAGCCAAGACGCGAGACTAGAGAAGGGAAGGGGCTTAAAAAGGCTGGGTTCAAGTCAAGCTCCCCGCCCCGCTCCTGGTGGTTGACAGGGCTATAGCTTTGTGTGCGGAAAGAGGCGCCACGAACGAATGCGGTATGGCTTCCTTCCGTCCCAACGTGTCCTAAATCCAGATGGGACACTTGTCCAGGTGCTGACCTGGAAGCAAAACCTTCCACGTGAAAGGTGAATTAGATGCCTGGGCTATTTGTCCCCCCCCCCTGCCGACGTGGCCTAATAACACAGTAGAGAGACCCCCGCCCACAGCCCAGGCTCAGGGCTACCTCTTCTCCTTCCAGCGCAGCCTTCACCGAGTCCATTTATCTTCCACCTCCTGGGCACTAAATGCAGGACAGCCATAACCCAATGGCTTCTTTGCATCTCCAGAAGAGCAGAGGGGAGAGGGGCGGGCCAGGGCAGAATTCGCAGCCGGGCCTCCTCCTTCTTGGCCATCCTGGATCCCCCCCAATGAGGAAAGAGCTTCCCACCAAGCTGTGTGTGTGTGGGGGGGGAATAAGCCGCTTCTCCTGCCTGGCCCAGAAGCCCGCTGGGCCTGGGTTGCTCCCCAGCAATTTGAGTGCCTCTCTTCAGCCCTTTGCCATCCATCAACCCAGCATTTTTACAATCAAGTCCCCGGAACCTTTCAACCAGGCCTTTGTGCTTATAAAGGTATAACAGCGACGTGGCTTTCTAAGCTAGACGCGTCTGTGTATGTGTGTCTGTGTGTGTGTGTGTGTGTGCTTTTTTTTTTCTAGCACTCTTTTAAGTCATAAATGGAATCTGACACAGGTTCTGTAAAAGAAAGGGAGGAAAGAGGCTTATATTCCTTATAGGCTCCCTCTAGCCTCTTAGCTGCGTCTTTCTGGAAAGAAAAATCCTAAGATCCGAGAGTGGGTCTAGACAATGATGGCATGGGAGGGAGGGAGGGAGGAAGGAAAAGGAAGGAAGGGAGAGAGAGAGAGAGAGAGAGAGAGAGAGAGAGAGAGGGAGGGAGGAAACGGAAGGAAGGAAAAAAGAGAGAGAGAGGGAGGAGAAAACAGGGAGGGAGGGAGGGAGGGAGGAAACGGAAGGAAGGAACAAGAAGGGAGAGAGGAGGAGAAAACAGGAAGGGAGGGAGGGAGGTAGGGAGGGAGGAGAAAACAGGAAGGAAGGGAGGGAGGGAGGGAAGGGAGAAAGGAAGGGAAAGGAGGGAGGAAAGAGGGAGGGAGGGAGGAAGGAAGGAAGGGCGGAAGGAAAAAAAGGGGGGAGAGAGGGAGGGAGGAATGGAGGAAGGGAGGAGGAAGGAAAAGAAGGGAGGGAGGAGAAAACAGGAAGGAAGGGAGGGAAGGGAGGGAAGGAAGGAAAAGGGAGGGAGGGAAAGGAGGGAGGGAGGAAGGGCGGAAGGAAAAGGAAGGGCGGAAGGAAAAAAGGGAGGGAGGGGAAGGAAGGAAGGAAAAGGGAGGGAGGGAAAGAGGGAGGGAGGGAGGGAGGGAGGGAAGGAAGGAAAGAGAGAGAGAAAGCAGGAAGGAAGGGAGGAAGGGAGGGAGGGAAGGAAGGAAGGAAGGAAGGAAGGAAGGAAGGAAGGAAGGAAGGAAGGAAGGAAGGAAGGAAGGAAGGAAGGAAGGAAGGAAGGAAGGAAGGAAGGAAGGAAGGTTTAAAGACTAAGCGATAAGCTATGATTCTGAGGATAACATTCCCTGCCACTCATGGACTCGAACTCAGGTCTTGCCCGGCAGAGAGGATGCTGCTGTGGGTGTTGAGAAAGACAGTCATTCAGGAATCAAAGTCCAAAGGGTTCCCCCAGGACTGTCTGATCAGGAGGTTCCACTGAAAGCCAGCTGCTCCCCCAAAACAGCGAGCGGACGAATGACATTCGCCGGGCATCTCCTCAAACCCTGTACCTCCTCCAGCCACACACAATTTCCCCAACGAAAGGGGCACCGACTCTCTTTCCTTTCACACAGACACAACACAGCCAAGCACGGCTTTCCGGGTCAACCCTCCGGACGCTTCTCCGTGGCACCAACCGGATTCTTTCCCCAGGATTCTGCTTGCTTCCCCCCCCCCCTTTTTTTTTAAATGTTTAATGAAAAAGATCCGTGCAAATTGTTAGAAAGTCGAAAAGCGATGGTGGTTTTAAGGCTCCAACCTCCATTTATCAGTCTTTTAAGAGCGGCACCATCTGTCAGGCAATAACAGCTGCTCCATATTTTAGAAGCCAGAACAACGCCTGCCTGCCTGCCACATTTGCGCTCAGGGGGTGGAGGCGAAGGGAGAGGAAGGAGGTAGCAGTTTCCACCTTATAATGCTCATTTGGGGCTGTCGGCAAGAGGCCACTAACCACGGCTTGGCTACCAGGATTAAAAGCCAAGGGTGTGACTCTCTCTCTCTCTCTCTCTCTCTCTCTCTTAAGGAGGAGCAGCACTGACCGAGAAAGCAGGTAACCCTCTCGCATCGCCCGGCCTTCCACCTGCAGCCTTGCAAAAACCGAAAGCCCAGCCAGTGGATAGGCATATATATTCCCATCTCTGGAAGCCAGGCGCTGGGAGATGCAGCATGCCGCTTTGCAGGCCTTCTCCTCGAGGCAACACCAAGCGTTTGCTTTCAGAAGAGCCACGGGCCGTGCTCAAGAAATGCTCTGGTGGAGCGTTAACAAGGCTGCTTTCCGCGGTTCCATCCCCAGGAGCTTCCAGGCTGGGCTGGGGGAGACTGCTAGGGGGCGGCCCTAGAACGCCGGGCTACACGATGGGCCAGAGAACTGGGTGATGACCCTGGTAGGAAACGCCTGGACCCCACAGTGCTCCTCCTTCCCCTCTTCTTCCTCCTCCCCATTATCCTTCTGCTCCAGTCCGCAAACCTCACTCCCTTCTAGCACTGATGATGTTATCTAGTTGGGTCATGAAACGTCTGCAAGAAAGCCACCAAGCTCAGAGAGCACCAAGGACCCCACAATCCTCCTCCTCCTCCATTCTGCAAACCTCACTCCCTTCTAGCACTGATGAGGTTACCTAGTTGGGTCATGAAACGTCTGCAAGAAAACCACCAAGCTCAGAGAGCACCAAGGACCCCACAATCCTCCTCCACTCTGTAAACCCCTCCCTTCTAGCACTGAGGATGTTATCTAGTTGGGTCATGAAACGTCTGCAAGAAAACCACCAAGCTCAGAGAGCACCAAGGACCCCACAATCCTCCTCCTCCTCCCCATTATCCTTCTGCTCCAGTCCGCAAACCCCATTCCCTTCTAGCACTGATGGCGTTGCCTGGCTTGGGAATAAAACGTCCGCAAGAAGACCACCAAGCTCAGAGAGCACCAAGGACCCCATAATCCTCTTCCTCCTCCTCCTCCTCCTCTTCATAAACCCCACTCCCTTCTAGCACTGATGATGTTATCTCGTTTGGCAATAAAACGTCCGGAAGGAAACCACCGAGCTCAGGAAGTACCAAGGACCCCACCATCAAGTATACTCAGCAAATGGCAGAACGGGCACAGAAGCCAGAGAACAGGCGGCGGGTTTTTGCGTTCACGGATTGATTAGGCTACTTCTGTCGTCTAGCAAGGCCGTGGCTATTTAATTTCTCTTTTTCTCTCTCTCTCTCTCTTCCCCTTGTTGTCCCTCCCTCCCCTCCTCCTCCTCCGCCTTTTGAGTCTTTTGCTTTCCCTCTGTAATTCTGGCACGCGCGCTTCTCTCAGCTGGTGAAGCTGTCAGAACAAATAGCAGGCAATATATGGGAGCTAGGCAAACACATGGGTCAATGTCAAACAGAAAGCCAATCACTCCGCAGGCCGAAAGCCAAAAGGCCAGCTTTTCAATTTCGCTCATGTCCTCCAATCTAAATAGCGTTAAGGCTGCTTAAAAAAACAAAAGAAGCTTTTGGGCAAATCTCTCCCCTTTGCTCCATTCGTTGGGTTTTCCTTTTCAAAAGCGCCCCCCCTTCTTCTCCTCCTTTTTTTTTTTGCACAACCATTCCCTCCCCTCTTTTCTTTTTTTTGTACAAACACGCCGTCAAAGAGCAGATGGGGGGAATTGAGTGGGGAGCCTCAGCCACCTCCTTGGCGGATGGCGAGGGGAAAAAAAGCCTCAATGTATAATGATTATAAAGGGAACATTTAACAATTAATTGAGCCGGCAGAAGCTAACCCTCCCGAGCTTCGGATTTCAAGGGCTTGCTGGCTAAGCAAAAGGGCAGGGGAGGATTTCAACGGCACCCTAGGAGATCTCAGCCCAATTAAGCTCTGGGTAAATAAAATAAAATAAAATCTGGCTCGCCTCCTCGGCCAGGATGCACATGTGCTGGAGAGAGATGAGAAAAAAGAAGAAAAAAAAAACCCAAAACATAAAGAGAGATAAGGAGCAACCCGAACACCTTGTGTTGTTGTCTTGCTGTGTTCACAGGTAATCCAACCGATGCCAGGCAGTGGCAGGGAAAGCTGTTTAATGGAGGGTTAGAAACAATGCAATTCCACCCCCCAAAAAAACGAGAAAAAAAAGATGCAATATAGAGGACGGAGGTGACAAAATGACAAGCCTTTTATCGTTCTTGTGGTGCAAACAGGTTAAGCAGGAATGCTGCCACAAAGGGGGGAACCAAGCCCACTCCTCTGGGCCCAGCATATGGGCCACTGCCAAGGCTAGCAGGTTCCCCCTGCTTTGCTGGACCGGAGGTGTGTAAAGGATTGCACACCCAGGCCACACCATCTCCAGTGCAAATTATGCTGCACGAGCGAAGCGCAGGTCCGGCTCTTGGCGTGCAGAAGCCCCGAGGCGGATGGCTGAGTTGGGAATCGGGTCTCCGGCTTGCAAAAAGAAGGGGGGTGGCCCTGCTTAATGCCCCAGACTTCCATTTCAGGTCTTTTCAACTCAAAAAAAAAAAGCAGGCAAACTTCCACAAGTCGCGCCGATCTGCTCTGGGCCAGGAGAAAGGGGCAACCTTTAGCCCCCTAGATGGCAGCTGATGGGTCCAGTTAACCATCTACTGCCCGCCTGCAGATCGGCAGGCAAAGTCAAATCTTTTGTGGCACGTTAATTTGTGTGGCTTTATTTACAAAGCGGATTCTGCACCTCAGCCCGCTTCTCGTGTCACTCATCCGATCTGCAGGACAGAAGAAGCAAGCTTATTTGACAAGGTGTGTCAGTGACTTGAAAGTGGGCGGGCGGTGGGCGGGCTTCAACTCCCAGAATTCCCGAGGCTGAGGGATCCTGGGAGTTGAAGGCCAACACGTCTCAAAAGGGGCCGAGATCCAGAAAAGTGGCTGAGATCCAGCAGGCCCGTTTCTCGGGAGTGGATTCCTTTCCAGCCAGCATTAGCTCACGTGGGAAGATGCCTGTAGACTTGGGAGAATTCTCCAGGTTTGCGGAAGTTCAAAAGTCTTCCAGGGAAATCTCCCCGGGAGGCTGAGTGTGTTCAGAGGGCCAAGAAGCAACTCTGCAATGTTTTGGTACATTCAGGAAGAACTCAGGCTTGCTCTTGGCTATCTCGATTGTCAGTCACGTAATAAATTGCAGCTTGGTCCACTTTCCACTTAAGACAGGGGTAGGCAACCTCGGCTCTCTGATGACTCGTGGACTTCAACTCCCAGAATTCCTGAGCCAGCCATGCTGAGGGGAAAGGAAGAGGTTTCCAAGCTGAGCCAGGCTGGCTCAGGAATCCTGGGAGTTGAAGTCCACGAGTCATAAAGCGGCCTAGGCCTAGGCCAGAGGTAGGTTAACCTTGGCTCTTTTATGACTCGTGGACTTCAACTCCCAGAATTCCTCAGCCAGCCACGCTGAGGGGAAAGGGAGAGGTTTCCAAGCTGAGCCAGGCTGGCTCAGGAATCCTGGGAGTTGAAGTCCACGAGTCATAAAGCGGCCTAGGCCTAGGCCAGAGGTAGGCAACCTTGGCTCTTTTATGACTCGTGGACTTCAACTCCCAGAATTCCTGAGCCAGCCACGCTGAGGGGAAAGGGAGAGGTTTCCAAGCTGAGCCATGCTGGCTGAGGAATTCTGGGAGTTGAAGTCCACCAGTCATCAAAGGACCACGTTTGAAGACCCCTGCTCTAAGGCATAGTTACTCCTCTCTGTTTCTCAGCTGAGGGAGCCAGGGTTGTCCGAAGACATTTTCCGCAGTCGTGTGAGCACGCACAGAACGCTGTTACTTTCCCCCTGAAGTGGTACCTATTAATCTACTCGCGCTTGCCTGCTTTCGAACGGTTTGGTGGGTGGCCCAGCCCCACCGTTGCACGGCGCTGGGCTCCTGAACCCGGAGAGTCAGTTTTCCAGCTGACAAGCTCAGGTTATTTAATCGCTGAGCCATCGCGCCCTGAGTAGTTAATTATGATCCAATAAATAAAGACTAAATTAAGAGTAATGCCTCCATTACAAGGGGGGGAGGGGGGGAAGCCTGTATTCGGAAGTATCCTTTCCCACAGACAGCAGAGGGCTGTTGAAGATGCAGCTCCCCAGGGATTTACGAAGGAGGAAGTTACGGATCCCGACCAGGAAAAGGAAGACGGGAAGGGAAAGCGGAAATAGCTGGCCAGAATGATATGGGAACTTAAAGCTTGTGGCTTGCAAAGCAGTGGGTGCTACAGTGCTATTTGACACACAACCCCTTTTGTGGGTGAGAATGTTAAAAGATGCCAGGAGATGAAATCATTTTAATCCAGGTAGATCTTTTTAAATGGTTTCTGGATCATCCCAGCCAAAAAAATGAGAGTGTCCTATTTTTTAAGAGGTGTCAGGTCAGCTTGACTTGATCCAGTACACCGATTAGGGGGCTCCGAGGGGGCTTCCCTGTCCGCCACTGCATTGCCCAATCCTTTGGGAAGAAAAATGTTAGGGATTCAGCCTGCTAAACCGGAGGGTGACCCCGCTGCCTTTAACGGCACTCTGCTGATGGTGTTCTCATGGTCTCTTCCCTCCGACTGGATCAGACCCAAGTTGGGAGGTTACAAGGAAAACAACGCATCCTAGGATTCAGCTCTGTGAATAAATAGGGTGCCAGTAAAAATCACAAGGAAGTTATGATGTGGGGTTAAAAAAAAATCTCAAGCCTCTTTCTTCCAGCACGGGGGGTGATGGGAGGAGGTGGGGAGCAGGGAGCCCTGAGTCCCTGGGAGAAAACACGAAGATGAGCACGTGAGGAGGAGGCAAGGCCTGTGGATTTATCAGCCATCAGCTGAATCTGAAACAAGGACAAGCGAAGGACACGGCTGTGAGCTGCGAGCAGAGCAGCTAAAATTTCGTGTTAAGCAGCCAGGCAAGCACCTACAGTATGTATATTTAGCAAAGGCAGAGAGACTGATCCAGCTGAACGCCCACTCGTCCAAATCAATCAATCAGAATATAATAGAGTTGTAAGGGACCTTGGAGGTCTTCTAGTCCAGCCCCCTGCTCAAGCGAGAGACCTGATACTATTCCAGACAAGGGGCTGTCCAGTCCCTTCTTAAAAGCCTCCAGTGATAAAGCACCCACACACAACTCCTGAAGGAAAGACCTTCAACTGGTTAATTGTTCTCGCTGGATCACTCCCCAGGATCACATGACATGCAATGGTCGTAAGTGTGAAAAACGGCCATAAGTCTCTTTTTTTTCAGGGACGTAACTTGGAACGTTCACTAAACGAACCGTTGCAAATCGAGGACTATCTGGATCCTCCCTCGGTCACGAGCATCAAAACAGCGCAGGTAGTCTGAAATGGCATAATAGGGTGTCCTGCTTGAGCAAGGGGTTGGACTAGAAGACCTCCAAGGTCCCTTCCCACTCTTGTTTGTTATTCTGTTACAACAATTCATTTAGTGAACATTCGAACTTGCAACGGCGCCGTAAAAGTGACCTTATGGCCCTTGTTCACGCTTACGACCGTCGCAGCCTCCCCAGGGTCCCGTGATCAAAAACTCAGATGCTTGGCAACTGACTCGTATTTATGACGGAGGAAGTGTCCCGGGGTCACGTGATCACTTTTTGCGACCAAGCAAAGTCCACGGGGAAGCTAGATTCCTTTAAGATCCGTGTGACTAAAACTTAACAACTGCAGTGATTCACACAACAACTATTTGGCAGGAAAGGTGCCAAAATGGGGCAAAACTCACGAAACCATCGTCTCGCTTAGCAACCAGAAATTCTGGGCTGTCGTACGTCGAGGACTACCTGCGGCAGTTTTCTACAGGAGCCATTCAGAGATACGTTCCTGGTCAAGCCGTTAAGATTAAGATTAAGATAACCGTTATTGTCATTTTTTTTTACTGTGTGGGCACAACGGCGCACATCAAAAACGAAATTTAGTTGCCCGCTCTCAAAGTGAAACACATACACGACACACACCTAAGCATACTATACACAACATATGTATAGACCCACACCCCTACATATACATAACAAATGAATATTAAATCACGTGAAGTATTAATACCACTTTACAATGCCTTGGTAAGGCCACACTTGGAATGCTGCATCCAGTTTTGGTCACCACGATGTAAAAAAGGTGTTGAGACTCTAGAAAGAGTGCAGAGAAGGGCAACAAAGATGATCAGGGGACTGGAGGCTAAAACATATAAGGAACGGCTGCTGGAATTGGGTATGTCTAGTTTAATGAAGAGAAGGACGAGGGGGAGACATGATAGCAGTGTCCCAATATCTCAGGGGCTGCCCCAAAGAAGAGGGAGTCAAGCTATTCTCCAAAGAAATCTGAAGGCAGGACAAGAAGCAACGGATGGAAACTAATCAAGGAGAGAAGCAACCTGGAACTAAGGAGAAACTTCCTGACAGTTAGAACAATTAACCAGTGGAACAACCTGCCTCCAGAAGCGGTGAATGCTCCAACACTGGAAGTTTTTAAGAAGAGACTGGACAGCCATTTGTCCAAAATGGTATAGGGTTTCCTGCCTGAGCAGGGGGTTGGATTAGATGACCTCCAAGGTCCCTTCCAACTTTATTATTATTATTATTAAATACTGTCCATCTTGTGTTTTTCTATTCAAGCACGTAAAAGTGGCTAGCAAAGTTTAAAACATACGGGAGGGAAAAGAGGAGAAAAAAAAGGGGGGGGAAGACATCCTCAGGCCTCTTCTGAAGTTAAAAACAAGGCCTGTGGCGAAGCTGTGATGGGTACACAAGATCTGATGAAAGCAACCGCACAAGAACCCGGGGGGAGAATGTCTGGCTCGCTTGAGGCGCCTGTCACTCTGCAAGGCAAGCTTCTTCCCCCTCCGAAAAAACGCAGGCTATGATCGCAGCCCAACTCTTTGTCTCTCCCGCGTGGAGGTCAGCTGCCTTCAAGCCAAACAAGCTTCTTTTTTGTACTTGCCCAGAGTTCGCACAGAGATCTTGACCTGACGTAGAACCTCTGCAGAGTTTTTTTTCTCCCCCCTGGACAAGCGGGTAGTCCCTCTCTCGCCCGCAAATGTAGCCGGCTTTTGTGGACTTTACTCTGCGTTGTAGACTGGAGATGGATGATGTTGTATTCCTCCCCCTGTTTATAGGCTCCACACCCATTTGCACCACTCAGGTGACCCTGAGGATACAGACCAACCTCCAAGTGGCCTCAACGACTCTCTAAAACAGTGGTCTTCAAACGTGGCCCTTTGATGACTTGTGGACTTCAACTCCCAGGATTCCTCAGCCGGGCACGTTAAGCAAATGAAAGAGACTAATTTTAAGAACAGATCAATTCAAAAATGCAGGGGTGGGTGGGAGGAATCGTTTGTTGGCACGATGTGTATTCTGTCCGGAAAAGAAATTAGCAATGCGTGCATAAAAAAATGAGATGCTCTTTTAGTTTTAATCTCGGCAACTTTCTTTGCGTCTTGTGTGAACGTCGTTAGTTATTTTGTTAGTTCGTTTATCACGTTTCTAGGCCACTGCAATTTGAAGTGGCTCAGCAGCCTACATGATAGGAACACGTTAACTCAGGGGTCTTCAAACGTGGCCCTTTGATGACTTGTGGACTTCAACTCCCAGAATTCCTCAGCCAGCGTGCAACGCTTAAAATTAGTCTATTTACTTTGCTTAACGTGCCTGGCTGAAGAATTCTGGGAGTTGAAGTCCACAAGTCATCAAAGGGCCACGTTTGAAGACCCCTGATCTAAAAGGATACAAATGACCAGCTGTCTGCAAGGAATATAAATCCTTCCATTCCCCACCATCCGGTCAGAGCCGAAGAAGCTTCTTGGAGGAGAAGCGAAACATCTTCAGAAGAAAAAACAAGAAAGTCCAGTTGCCTTTTGGGAAAGCACTTTTGGGAGGGTCCTAAGTCCCTTTTTTCAGGGCTGTTCTAACTTCAAACGGTCACTAAACTACCTGTCCACAACAAGGCTTGTATGGTCAACGAAGGGGCATGACGGAAGCAAGGACACTGGGAGAGAGAACGTGAACAGCATTGGCTTAAATTCAGTTCTGTTAGATTTCCTTTTTTTTTTAACCTCTTGCTTTCTTTGGCTCACAACGCCTGACTCTTCGCGGGATGCCGCTCATCCCAAAAGGGAATAGCCAGATTGATATGTATGTACTGAGGCATGTAAACAGCCACACGCTTGGCTGCCGGTGTCAGCCAAGAACTTTTCATATCCATTTCTTTATCAAAAGGAAACCCAAAGCAGCTAGCAGAGAAGAAAACGGCGCAAAAAAAAAAAAAAAAAAACCACACACACACAAAAAAAAACCACCAGCCAAAACATATCGCCGCACCTCTAAATGCCGAAATGCAAAAATTCAAACTATTAATTCTGGCAATACTATTAAATATCAAAAAGAATGAAAGCTAGAACGAAGGAGGAACTTCCTGACAGTTAGAACAATTAACCAGTGGAACCACCTGCCTCCAGAAGCGGTGAATGCTCCAACACTGGAGGTTTTTAAGAAGAGACTGGACAGCCATTTGTCTGAAATGGTGTAGGGTTTCCTGCCTGAGCAGGGGTTGGACTAGATGACCTTCAACAGCCGCCTGTTGAAAAAGCACCTTTGAGAGTATAACAA
The DNA here is from genome assembly GCA_023970755.1 of Azemiops feae. Lineage (NCBI taxonomy): Eukaryota > Metazoa > Chordata > Lepidosauria > Squamata > Viperidae > Azemiops > Azemiops feae. The sequence goes on along the minus strand of JALGBA010000710.1, from coordinate 463,329 downwards.
GGAAAACGGTGAGCTCCTTGGTTCAGGGACTCTCATTCACACACACACACACACACACACACACACACACAACACACACAGAATGTGATATAAGAGCTGAGGATCTCTCTCTCTCTCTCTCACTCTCACTCTCACTCTCTCTTACTCTCACTCTCACCTCCAGGCCGGTAGACGACATCGTCCTCCGTGATGAACGAGGTGATCTCCCCGTTGTCCGTCCTCTCGTAGCGGGACTTCTTCTTGGGAGGCTTCTTTTTGTTCTTCTTGGTGGACTCCTCGGTGGTGGCGCTGTTGTTGTCATTGTCCTCGTCCTCGCTGTGGTCGCTCTCGGCGTAGTTCTTGGCCCCGCCCTCCAGGGTGCAGCTCCGGCGGGGCCGCGAATTCTCGCTCTCCCGCGCCTTGTCCCGTTTGTCCCGGTCCCGGTCCTTCTCTTTCTCTTTGTCCTTCTCTTTGTCCGCTGTCATGATGCGCCAGGTGCCTTCTTCCGTCCTCTCACGGCTCGGCCTCCGTGAAAGGTAGACAGTCAGCCTGGGCTTCAGTCTTCTGAATTTCCCACTCCACTCCAGGAAAAATTGGACCACGCCGGCAACCCCAGTGTTTTAAAAAGGTCCTGGAGAAGGAGAGAGAGACAAAGACCACGTTAGCCACCAGCCACGCCTTGGGCAACCTGCAAAATCTGTTAAGATGGGCTGGCTGCCCTTCAAACGCTCAGCCACGGGGGAATGGGACAACTTGCCACGGCCAACTCACTGCGGCCAACTCGCCGTGGCCGAGTTGCCGTGGCCAACTCACCACGTCCAACTTGCCACGGGACCACTCGCTGCGGAACAATTTAACTCCTCCGTTTAGTTATTTAAAAACAAGTTAAAAAGTATTTTAATTTTTGCCATTCGCATTTCATTCAGTCCTCCCTTTGGCATCCTTTCCTTAATGATTCTTTCCCATAATTTCTTTTGATATTCGTGTCACTTTTGTCTCGCAAAGATTTGCCCTGTGGCAACGGGGAGGCCGTGGAGAGTTTGCCCTGGGGAGTTTCTGCACCTAAAGGCACTTTAGTTATCCCCAAATTCCTAATGGGCAATAGATGTTGGGACTTTGGAAAAAGTTCGGAGAAGAGCAACTAAGAGGATCCAAGGCCTGGAGACTAAAACATACGAAGAACGGCTGCGGAACTTGAGTTTGGCTAGTCTAAAGAAAAGAAGGAATAGGGGAGAGACATGATAGCAGTCTTCCAGTATTTGAGGGGCTGCCACAAGGAAGAGGGGGTCAGGTTATTCTCTAAAGCACCAGAGGGAAGGACGAGAAACAATGGTTGAAAACTGATCAAATAGAGAAGCAACTTGGAATTAAGGAGAAACTTCCTGACAGTGAGGACAATTAACCAGTGGAACAGCTTGCCACCAGAAATTGTGGGCACTCCATCACTGGAGATTTTTAAGAAGAGACTGGACAATCACCTGTCTGAGACGGTATAGGTTCTCCTGCTTGAGCAGGGGGCTGGACTAGAAGACCTCCAAGGTCCCCTCCAGATTCTATTCTATTCTATTCTATTCTATTCTATTCTATTCTATTCTATTCTATTCTATTCTATTCTATTCTATTCTATTCTATTCTATTCTTCTTTCCATATTCTATTCTATTCTATTCTATTCTATTCTTCTTTCCATATTCTATTCTATTCTATTCTATTCTATTCTATTCTGTTTTATTCTGTTTTATTCTGTTTTATTCTGTTTTATTCTGTTCTATTCTATTCTATTCTATTCTATTCTATTCTATTCTATTCTATTCTTTCCATATTCTATTCTTTCCATATTCTATTCTATTCTATTCTATTCTATTCTATTCTATTCTATTCTATTCTATTCTTCTTTCCATATTCTGTTCTATTCTATTCTATTCTATTCTATTCTATTCTATTCTATTCTATTCTATTCTATTCTTTCCATATTCTATTCTATTCTATTCTATTCTATTCTATTCTATTCTATTCTATTCTATTCTATTCTATTATTTTCTTCTCCAGAGTCCATGCAGTGGGGAGGTCCCAGCCCCCCCCCCCACATCCCCAGCATGTTAGGACGATAATTCTTTGAAAGGAAACTTGGACTTCATCAAATGTTTTCTGAAGCACGCTGGAAAGTTTAAAGGCGCTATTGTCTCGTTGGGCTCCTAGGAACAAAACTTTGTTGTTTTTAAAAAAGCCACAGGAAAACAAGACACCCTTGGGGTTAACTAAGCTTTCTGCTTCAAATTCAAATCTGGAGCCCAAAAGGGAATATGTATTGTGGAACATGCACTAATCTGCCACACATTTTTTTTTTTTTTTGAAATGTCCATGGAAAAACATCTGGGGAGACCAAAAAAAAAAAGGGGGGGAGGATTTGCAACCGTCCCTTCCTGGGGAGCAAAACCGTGGCCATCTTAACCAGCTCCATCAGACCGACTGCATCAACGCTTCCATGTGAGGAAAAGAGATTTCATTTATGTCAATTGTTTTCTCCATCTGAAGCTCAACCAAGCAAGCCATGGTTCCCCCCCCCCCTCGGCCTCCAAGCTTGTGGACATATACCGGTAGTCCCTGACTTATAACCGTTCATTTAGTTGCCATCCGAAGCGACAGTGGCACCGAAAAGTGACTTATGACCGTTTTTCACCCTTACGACCGTTGGGAGCACCGCTCTGGTCCCATGATCAAAATTCGGACGCTTGGCAACCGGCTTGTGGTATTTATGACGGTTGCATTGTCCTGGTGTGTGCGTGTGTGAGTGAGTGAGTGAGTGACGTGATCCCCTTTTGCGGCCTTCTGACAAGCAACGTTGATGGGGATAAGCCAGATTCACGCAACAGCCGTGTTGCTAACTTAACAACGGTGGCAAGGAAGGCCGCCAAAGTGGGGCCAAACTCACGTGACTGTCTTTGTTTAGCAACGGAAAATTTTGGACTCGGCCGTGGCCGTAAGGCGAAGGACTCCCTGGATCTGACACGTCTTCCAGCAGCAATATGAAGGCTGCCCACCCGCAACGAAAGGGCCTGAGTCAACGTTTCTGATGCCATAAAATTTGGCACCTGGGATGGCATCTAAGGGGTGGCATGGATAGGCCAGGGGGCCTTTTCCAGCAAAGCCAAATTACACACACACAGACAGAGCTTTCGAACAGTGACTTTTCCGGCCCTCGTGGAGTCCTAATAAATTTCTATTCTTTCCCTGGGAGAGGACAGGCCTTAACTAACCACATATGATATGGTTAAGAAGCTCAGCTACAAATCAATCTTCTCCTGATCCACAGGCTGGAACCAGCTTCTTAATCTTTGCAATCGATCCTGGGAGCCCTTTTTTTTTTTGTTTAAGAGGGAGGGATAAAGACTGGCCCAAAAAAAAAAAGGGGGGGGGCATTCTTCATAAATTCCCACCTAGGCGTACACAGCTTTTACACACAGGTTTCCATCTAAAACAGAACAGAAGCACTAGATGATCCTAAGCAAGCTTCAGCTCCTGCGTTTGCAACTAACGGAAATCAATTATTCTATTCAGAGAATTAGAATCCATGCAAAGCCCTTTTTTTTTCCTTTTTGGAGGCTGGTTGATAGCTGCAGGTAAGCCACTACTGTCTATACTCTATACCAGGGGTAGGCAACCTTGGCTCTTTTATGACTCGTGGACTTCAACTCCCAGAATTCCTGAGCCAGCCATGCTGAGGGGAAAGGGAGAGGTTTCCAAGCTCAGCCATGCTGGCTCAGGAATTCTGGGAGTTGAAGTCCATGAGTCATAAAAGAGCCAAGGTTGCCTACCCCTGCTCTATACCCTCACTTGGAAGAAAATGCACAGCTCTTCCCTGATTGGATCACAGATCCAGATCTTCCCCTCTCAGCCTTTCAAAATGAGAGTCAGGATCTGAACCCGGAGCCTTCTTCCAGGTAAGGGGGCGGGCGCGGTGCATCGTATGAAACCATAACCTGGTTTTGTTTGATTTTGGGCACCGTGGGGACCCAGCCGGGATAGCTTACACTGCCTGCCTGCTATTTACAATCTGAATTAGACCTCCCAGGTTTGTTTAGAAACAGCTCTTCTGACAAACCAGAGCTTTGCAAGATGAGCAAACTCAGGCAGAGTACGTTACACACATTCTCTTTATCACACACACACACCCCACAGATTGCAAATGCAGCTACAGCTGCAAAGAGGGAAGCTAGGGGTTTTTTTAAAAAAAAAAGTGCTGGGACAAAGAGATCCTACATCAGGGGTCCCCAATCCCCAGTCTGTGGACCGGTACCGGGCTGCGGCACGCCAGCAACCGGTCCGCACAAACAAGCAAAACCCCATCCGTGGGATGCAGGCAGCACACAAAACCACGCACCCTCCGGTCCGCGGAAAAACCTCTCTCCACGGAACCGGTCCCTGGTGCCCAAAAGGTTGGGGGACCTCTGCTCTCTACATCATGATGGAAACACCAATTTCAAGGGACCGATCTATTTGCAGCATCCAAGGGTCAGGGGTGGCAATAAGTAGCTTTGAAGATCAAAATCTGCTCTTTTCAGAACTGAATCATCTTCTTTTGAAAAGAGAGGGGGGGGGAAAGGGAGGGGAGGCGGTAATGAAATTCTTAGACCTGGTTGACTTTATTCCCAACAATGATAAACCTTCAAAATGATAAATTGACTTGGCTGTCATAACACCGCCAGGCCTGAGATGCACGGGTTCTTCCCCGCTTACACACGCCCCTGTTTTTCCAGATGGAGGCAAACAGCTCAAGAAGAGATTAAACAGCTCTAGACATTTTGTCCTACGGCAGCAACACTGAGGATCTCACACACACATGCAACATTGAAGAGGTTATTGCCACCCAACGATTGCTCTGGTACTAGAGGCTTTTTGAAACAGAGTGAGTGAACTGCTCTGTGGGTCCTTTTAAAGGAATCCTGGGCTAGCTGTGGAATTCTGGGAGTTGAAGTCCAGCCTTCCAAAAGTTGCCAACTTTCCCAAATCCTTTTCTACACCGTGAACAAAATTTGCCGAACCCCACGAATAGGTCTGCGCTTGTCCAAACTGGAGCATCCCTGAAAGACAAGAGGCCAGGAAAATATTGATAACGTTCGTTTCCTTTCCCGCGGCATGTCCGCAACCGGTCCGCACAAACAAGCAAAGGCCCCGTCCGCAGGATGCGGGCAGCACACGAAACCACGCACCCTCCGGTCCGCGGAAAAACCTCTCTCCATGGAACCGGTCCCCGGTGCCCAAAAGGACGGGGACCTCTGCCATAGAGCACAACCTCTTGCAGAGGGGAACAGCTGCTGGAACCAGAACAAACCACGGGCTTTTGGGGAAGCCTTGGACCCACCACATGCAAGGAAGCCCGGCAGGCCACAGAGCCTCGGCGGGAGAGCCTTCCGATCAGCAACACGGCACAATTTGCCGGAGTGGTGGCTTCGATGCAACGGCGGAGAGGACGCCATGCAAGGAAGGGAGCGGCCTCGCCCCAGCTGGTGTAATCCTCACCGAGTGGCCTGCAATGTGAGCAGCAGGGACTAACTGGAGATGTGACTGGACCTGACAGCTTTCTGGAATCCGTTTCGCCAGGCTCCTTGTGTAAATATCAGAGAGAAACCAGTTTCCCCCTTCCAGGCAACTATGTCCATCCTTCTGCAGACAGCTGGCCAAGCAAAGCCGCTTCCTCCCTCCGTTCCCCACCGGAGCAGATGGCAGGATTTATCACCGGGATTAGACAAAATCTTTATTTGTCAAACCAGCAATAGGCCTAGAGAGCGGACAAGTGGCAGTAATGCCGCGCGGCACAGCTAGACGTGGTTTTCCAATTACACACCGGGAGCATCAATTACAACCCACAATACTGGCTGTTATGTCTAGAGAAAGGTTTCCAAAGCAACAGCCTTGCGAAAGGGAATCTAATTTGGGTTTGTTTCAGTCCCTGGGTTGGGCCAGGGCAAGACCTTGGGAGAAAAGTACACAAACACACAACCATATTGTCTTATTGACATCCCTGAGTCAGCTGTCAACCGGACGGCATAACAGAAGAAGCCAAGTCTGGATCTTGTGGACTGCAATTCCAAAAATGAAACTCTTTAAGTTGGGAACGGATGCGCTGCACAATTGTTCGGTCTGCATTGTGTCCTAAGCCAGGATTTTATATATATAGGATAGAGCTGGAAGGGACCTTGGAGGTCTTCTAGTTCAGTCCCCTGCTCAAGCAGGAGAACCTATGCTATCTCAGACAGGTGAGTGTCAAGTCTCTTCTTGAAAATCTCCAGTGATGGAGCGCCCACGATTTCTGAAGGCAAGCTGTTCCACTGGTTAATTGTCCTCACTGTCAGGAAGTTTCTCCTCAATTCCAGGTTGCTTCTCTCCTTGACCAGTTTCCAACCATTGTTTCTTGTCCTGCCCTCTGGTGCTTTGGAGAATAACGTGACCCCATCTTCTTTGTGGCAGCCCCTCAAATACTGGAAGACTGCTATCATGTCTCCCCTATTTCTTCTTTTAAAAGGCTAGTTTGTCAAATGGCGTAATGGGCTGGTTCACAATATCAGAATTAATCCGGGAAAAGAATTAAGGTGCTTGATAGCTTGGTGAGGTCCATCCAGGGGTCTTTCTCCCAGGCTAGCAGAAGGGACACAGCATCCAATTCCTAGCTGTCTCAACACTGTACAGTAGACCTGGCCACTTGGGATGATTGACTCTTAAGAAGATGCCACGTTCTCTCCAAGAACGGAATACTTTTTGAGAAGGACGTAAGGAAGTGCAGCACAGCCCCACTTCCTACCCACCAGAATAGGATCGGGGGATGAGCTGATCCATCAAGCACGAGCAGCCCCAACTAAAATAATTTCCCCAACCTGGTGCTCTCAAGGAATGTTAGGACCCCAACGACGACGGAGATGTCCATCTACCTCTGTCAATTTATCTCTGGCAGAAAAACTGGATTTGGGCCGTTTTGAAAGCCGATACAGGTCCCCCAAAGGGTAAAACACACGAAATATCTCTTTTTTGCACTAGAATGGTTGCAGGCCGCTTCTACCTCTATTCTCTAAAATCTATTCTCTAGCACTTTCCTGGCCAATCGCTTCTGACTTGCTGCTCATTTCGCCCCAGGTTCAAACAGAGACGTCTTATTTGCTTAACTGTTCTTTCTCCCAGCGTGACACCTGAGCTTATGAACGCTTTTCTAAAAGCGGCAAGGTAATGATCAACCTTTTCCCTTTTCCCTTTCAAGAAAATCTGCGATCAGAAGCAGCAGGATCCTGAACGTGCCCAAACGCTCCCTGATGCGAAGTGGCTGAGGCTTTAAGCTCTTTGCACATGAATTCTTACAGGCTGGAAAAACCACTCCGCGCATCCGTGTCGACAGGGAGGAAGTGTGCAATGTCCGCCATTCAGAAACGGCAACGCCTGGGCAACATCTGTCAGGCTCCCATCTGCCTCGCCGGGGCGGGGGGTGTGTGGTCTTCAAACTTGGCCCTTTTATGACTTGCGGACTTCAACTCCCAGGATTCCTCAGCCAGCGTGCTTGGCTGAGGAATTCTGGGAGTTGAAGTCCACAAGTCATAGAAGGGCCAAGTTTGAAGATCCCTGCTCTAAACAGTTGCCACACCTCCCAAGGTCCATGAAGAGGCAGGTGTCAAAAGCTGACTGTGGTGGCACTCTAGGCCAGTGGCCCCCAACCTTTCTCAAGGTTGGGACGGAACCGGTCCCTGGTGCCCAAAAGGTTGGGGGCCTCTGACCTAGAGTGGACCGGAAAGGGGTGAGGGGCATGGTTTTGCGTGCTTCCTGCATCCCATGGATGGGGCTTCGCTTGTTTGTGCAGACCGGTTTCTGGCGTGGTGCGAGTCCACGGACCGGGAGGTTGGGGACCCCCCCCGCTCTTGGCAAACGTTCCACCAGCAACTTTTCTTTTGAGATCACGCTTCCGTGGCTCACGGCGGCGCAGACATTTTATCGGGATTACGATGATCGCGGAAGGAAACAATGCTGATAAATGCAGCTATTTTTATGCCCCACCCCACCCCGTGGAGATAAAAGGGGAGGGGAGGGGAACAAAGCAACTACAGGATGCACCGAGTACGAAAGAAGCAGGACCTCGGCGGTGCTTATGACAAAGCCAAAAACTAAAGTCAAGTGTGTACGGCATAATTAAGAAGACCAACCCAGTTGCCTTTTAAGGATCAGCCGCAAAAGGCGTGTAGATTTCCTACGGAGGAGTATGGCTTGGCCCAAGGCAGGGCTTTTCAACCTTTTCACCCATTGTACCACTTTTAGGATATGGCAACATCCGAGTACCACCAGTCGCCCAGCAAGGTGTCAAAAACCTGATGACCAAAAAAAAAAAAAAAGGAAAAAAGTGATAAAGTTCAGGTAGTCCTCGACTTACAACAGTTCGCTTAGTGACTGTTCGAAGTTACAATGGCACTGGAAAAAGTGCCCCCCAAGCCACAGCCGAGCAAGACACCTGCCTGCCCACCCGGTGGCGCTCTTCCTCCTGTCCGAGGTTTTCATTGTTGTGAGCATTTCTGTTGAGGATTGCAGCTAGGGGGGGGGGGGGTGTTTGTTCTATCCCCCCCGTTGCTGTGGGTTGGCGTAGGCAGGTTTTGGTCATTCCACAGCCTGGGCACTGTGACCGTCATAAATATGAATCAGTTGCCAAGCATTGAATGTAAATCAAAAAGACCCTGGAGATGCTTGCGCACTTTCTAGCTGATCGGCGTTCTTCTGGGTCAGCTGGGCTGGATCCTGGCTTTACGCTGAGCCATGACAGCCCTGCAGCTCCAGCCGTCTCTCGCTCAGGCTTGTGCGGTGCTGCCACCGGTTCAGCTCATTCCCCTCCCCCGCTACCACTTTTCTAGGATGGTCGCGTACCACCTGCCAGGTGCCAATGTACCACAGGTGGTACCCGTACCACTGGTTGAAAAGCCCTGGCCTAAGCAACCGAGTTGGATTGACACCTTGCATTAAGCCAGCTGATCGGGATCAGAGTTTACACATTACGCAATAGTATGAGCGAGGACAAAAATCACAACAGTTGTGTTCGAGCGAGCCAAGGCCGGCCTTGATCTGCTGCTTCTCCGAGTGGGTAACTAGGTGCCACCTCTGAGATCTGGGCATGGAGACAGAATAACAGAATAACAAGAGTTGGAAGGGACCTTGGAGGTCTTCTAGTCCCACCCCCTGCTCAAACAGGAAACCCTATGCCATTTCAGACAGATGGCTGTCCTGTCTCTTCTTAAAAACCTCCAATGATGGAGCATCCACAACTTCTGGAGGCAAGTCGTTCCACTGGTTAATTGTTCTTTCTCACTGTCAGGAAATCTCTCCTTAATTCTAGGTTGCTTCTCTCCTTGATGAGTTTCCCTCCATTGCTTCTTTGTCCAACTCTGTGATGCGTAATATATTTGTTCATAATGTATTTGAATCTCACAGGGTTTTTAAAACTTGGTGACCCTCTGAACTTTGAGGAACGCTGCCTTAGGACATCTTCAACCCCATCCGATCAACAGGCCCACTAAGTGTGCCTTTATCACTGGGTGGATGTTCTTACTGCCATTCCACCTTCAGTACGTTCATGCGTGCCATTTGCTAAACCTTCTCACGCACCTGAACGCTAATCCCATTTGCTTAACTCATTCTCTCCCCCCCCCGTTCCCCAGCTGTTGCGATGGGTTAAGCACCCCGACTGCTTCAGCTGTAATTGCACCCGAACGTTATGGAGCCCATAAAAGTTTTTTTTTAAAAAAAAATTCAAGTCAATGATTTGGGTTGCTGCTGAGGAAGTGTTTTCGGAAGTGAACCACGCCAATATATCACCCAAGACTGCCAAGCAGACAGATGTTTAGGCAGATGTTGAAAGAGAGGATTAAGACAGCAGCAACACATCCATCCACTTGAAGGTGGGAGACCCTTACTGGGGCTGGCAAATTTGATAGCTTACATTTTTGCAGTGATTTTTTTCCCCTCCCTGACTAAAACAGTTATCAGCATGAGGACTCCTGCTGTCACTTGATAAGGAAGGAAAAAAACACTTGCTGGTTGCAGGCAGGATTCAGGGGTCTCTGATATCAAACCCACAGAGAGTGAGTCTCTTACACCAGGGGTCCCCAACCCCCGGTTCATGGACCGGTACCGGGCCGCAGCACGCCAGCAACCGGTACGCACAAATAAGCAAAAGCCCCATCCGTGGGATGCAGGCAGCAAATAAAACCACGCACCCTCCGGTCCGCGGAAAAACCTCTCTCCACGGAACCGGTCCCTGGCGCCCAAAAGGTTGCCGACCTCTGTCCTACACAAGAGTAATACAATAGCAACAAAGGTGAGGGTAGAAATGCTTGATGCTCATCCTGATCCTTGTAGTCTTCTTTGGAGAAATATCCTGACAGTTACGTAGAACAATTAATCAGTGGAACAACCTGCCTCCAGAAGCTGTGAATGCTCCAGCACTGGATGTTTTTAAGAAGAGCCATTTGTCTGAAATGGTATGGGGTTTCCTGCCTGAGCAGGGGGTTGGACTAGAAGACCTCCAAGGTCCCTTCCAACTCTGTCATTCTATTCTATTCTATTCTATTCTATTCTATTCTATTCTATTCTATTCTATTCTATTCTATTCTATTCTATTCTATTCTGTTCTGTTCTGTTCTATTCTATTCTATTCTATTCTATTCTAATTCTATTCTAATCTATTCTATTCTAATTCTATTCTGCATTTTTTCTGCATTTTTTCTGCATTCTATTCTATTCTATTCTATTCTAATTCTATTCTAATTCTATTCTGCATTTTTTCTGCATTTTTTCTGCATTTTTTCTGCATTCTATTCTATTCTATTCTATTCTATTCTATTCTATTCTATTCTATTGACACTTATACAAAAAGACAAAGAAATGGGACACACACACCAAGATAATTGTTCCCACTCCACTTGAGGAGGAAGCAACCAACTTCAGATGCATGTCAAACATGGGTGCAAGAATGGAAAATTATTCCACATTTGATGTCTAATGAGGGGCGGGGGCGAAGAGTGGAGCGTAAACTCGTTCGTTGGATTTGTCCTAATTTTCTGGAACAAGGATTTTCTGCGAAGGAAAGGAACTGAAGGAAGACACTGCAAAGAGACAAGGAATTTGTTTTTGAAGGAATTAAAACGGATGAGATTTCAAAAGGGTGGGAAGGTCTGGCAGGGAACGCCAGAAGCAGATGTCGCCGAAGCCAAAATGTTCCGGGCATCTTAAATTGACGTTACTGCTCTGGCAGGGCCCAAACAGACCCAGGCACATCACACTCAGGAGATCACAAGGCCTCCCGGTAATGTCGTGGTCATGCCAGCCCCAGCCAAAACATTAAAAAGGCTTGCTGTCCCCCCAAGGGGCCATTGGTTCCACTGTGAAGCCTTGAAACTAGCCTTTCTCCCTCCCCTTCCTCCTGTAATCCCAAATCATTCTCCAAATCCATCTATTTATATATTTTCTGCTTCATTCCTCCGGTTACAGCTAATAGGTTTTTCAGTCTTGAAAGAATTAATTCCCACTTGGCAAAAATAACAAATTAGACTTGAATCATCGCCCACCGTATCCACGGCCCCACCTCCCTGCCTGGAATACAACTGTGTGATCTCCGGGCTGATCCTGCCTAATCTCTATAAAGCCACAGGAAGAGATCAAGAAGAATCCTGCCTCCGACACACTTTTGCAACTCAAAACCATTTTTTAATAAATAAATAAATAAATCTTTTTTTTCTTTCTTTTTTTTAATCAAGCGAGGGTTATTTGACGTCTCGGGCACCAAGACAAAAGACGATAGCTGATGGTGGTTATTCAGCCAGCGCACCTGTAAGATTAAGAGAGAAATGGCTGCATACCTCTCCTCCTCTCGCTAATGCCCACTAAGAGGTTTATGCGCTCCTGGAGTCGGATCTTAACATTTAATGTGAAATCCAGCACACACCCCAAAAAATATATAATAAAATAAAGCACTCAAGGCAGCTGAGCACGTGGCGGAACTAAGAGGCAGGAGCTTCTCCTGCTGATCCCTTCTCCGAAGGCAAGCCAGACAGATAAATCTCTTAACAAGATTTGCATGGGTCATGTGTTGCCCGCCTTGATAAACACAACCAGCCTCTTTTGAGGGCTGTTAAGTCTCACCCTGCAAAACAGAAAGACAAGAGCCTTCAGCACAGGGCAGATTTAAAAGGAGATGGGGAATGCCAGGAAGAGGGGAGAAGAGTGGGGAAAAGGGGAGGGGGGGGAAGGAATGATCTAATTTATGTCAGGGTGGGAGAGAATGATCCAAGGAACTACAGCGTAAAGCTGATTGAAGCCATTTTGACCCTCGGTTCACACGGTCTGTATCCACAAGTACGAGGAATAATGTGGGGGCCCTGGGTGCTCTCTGGGCGTGGTGGTTTTCTTGCAGACGTTTCATGACCCTATGGGGTAACATCATTATCTCTGCTAGAAGGGAGTGGGATTTGCAGGGAGGAGGAGCAGGAGGAGGAGGGGGAAGAGGACTGTGGGGTCCTTGGTGCTCTGAGCTTGGTGGCTTTCTTGCAGATGTTTCATTACCCAACTAGGGAACATCATCAGGGCTAGAAGGGAGTGGGGTGGAGGAGGAGGAGGAGGAGGAGAACTGTGGAGTGCTTGGTGTTCTCTGAGCTTGGTTGTTTTTTTGCAGACGGTTCATTACCCAGCTAGGTAACATCACCAGTGCTAGCCGATGAAAGAAAATTAAGTGTAGCCAATTAGATCCCAATGAACATACTTAATACTGATGATGTTACCTAGTTGGGTCATGAAATGGCTACAAGAAAACCACCAAGCTCAGAGAGCACCAAGGACCCACAGTCCTCCTCCCCTTCCTCCCTCCCTCCACAAACCCCACTCCCTTCTAGCACTGATGATGTTACCTAGTTGGGTAACGCAACGTCTGCAAGAAAACCACCACGCTCAGAGAGGACCAAGGACCCCACAGTGCAACTCTGGAGCTATAAATATTCTCTTGTGTTGATACCAAGAATGATCTCAGGAATGTCTCCTCCTCTGTCCATTCAGACCTCTGAAAATCTATCTTTCTGGGCCATCTGACACGCATTTCGGGCAGAGATTTCCCTGGGGGGAAAAACCTCGCCTGCTAGACCATCTCAACCCGCTGAAGAAAAGCAAGAAAGAGGTGTGAAAGTATTTTTTGCAAACGCCATTAATGAAGGCCAGGTTGTGCATGGAAAAGAAAGACAGCACTCTGTCAATGTGGGTCATGTTCTAACAGGTTTTGTTTAAAAAAAAACCAAGGAGCATAAAACCCCACACACACACCCAAAATATGTCCAACTCAGATCCACAAACTAGCCAATAATTGCACTTGGCAGACAGTGAACGAAAAGCAGCAAGAACGAAAATAACATTTGCACAGAGTTAACAGTTCCTATATTCCGTGAAGAAAGGAAGAAACGGCGTTAAGTTGGCTGTTTGTGCAGGACTTCGCAAACGGGAAAGCCTCACAAAGTGTTGACCACAATCCCCAGGGTCCCTGATCAGACTGGGGTTCGTGGCAGGAGCAGGACCAGGACAGCACCACCACCAGCTTCTCCTGACACTCTCCAGATGTGTGAACTGCAACTCCCAGAATGCTCAGCGAAGGCCACACTCGCTAGAGGTTCATGGGAGCCCGCACATCTGTGTGACAAGAACCAGGCTGCAATATCTCTAGAGGAAAACAGAGCAGAGGAGAGAGGAGAAGAGAAGCAGACAAATATTCTAAGGAAGAGAAAAATAAGGATGCCTATTAAAAAGAAATAGAGATTGTTATACACTTCCGAAAACAAGCCGGTTATCCAAATTCTCGCAGAAGCCACTTTGGGCTTGGTTAAGTTCCCAGAGGTGGTTAGTCAAGCTTTGCCCAGACCACTTTAGGCCGCTACGGGGCCCGTTTGGCAAGGAGAACCAAATTCCTGGAAGTCCATCCATCATGTCCTTGGGACAGAATTTTGCCCACGTTAACAGGCTGATTTTAACATGCCTTCCTTGTCTTTCCAAGCAACGGACACACGAACCAATTTTAAACTATCAGATTTCAAGTTGGATGGCTCGGAGACGTTTGGTATTTGAATACAGATCTTTTTTAGCATTCATATCTTACTGTGTTTTTTTAATTTAGGTGAGATATTACTCTACGCTGTAAGGCCGTGTATCAAATGCCATACGCTAAATCAATCAATCAATCAATCATCCAGGCAGACAGGCAGGCAGGCAGCCACCCAGCAATTTCCAAATCAACCATGCTGAAAAACTGACGTTTCTAAGGCTAAGACTACAACAGAGGGAGAGAGTATCAAGTCTGCATTTGTATTTTTCTTTCAGCAAGGCAGGAAAGAGAATAAATGCCAGATCTGCAATGTTGGCCTTGCAGAATCATGCCGAGTTGAGTTTGAAGCGTGGGCCGACGCTCAAGTTCCTGTTAGGTAGGATCTTATCAGCAAGGTTCTAGTCCTGTGGGCTTTCAAGGATTTGCTCAGAAGAATCTGGGCCTCTGCAAGATTTTCTCAAGCTAGGAGAGCATCTTGGGCAAGACTTGGAGAGGAGAAGGAATCCCAGAGGCTCATTTGCCCCACCTAGCAGCTCATAAAACCAGTAGACCGAGCCCTGGCAATGCTATGCTCACACTTTTCTCCTCCGCATCCAGGTTTATCTAAGCACAAAAACTTGAGCTGGCGGCGCAGAGGGCTTCAAATTTAATTCTGGGTGGGGAGGGGGGGTGCAAGCACATAGCCAACACCCCGGAAGACAAGCTCAAGATCCGAAAAAGATCTTAATGGACTTGAACACGGGGCCCTATCTAACGAAGTGAAATTCAGCCTAGGTTAAAAGCAAGGTTTCACACTTAGGCAAGGAAAGCCAACTGTCTAGGTACAGACTAGGTGAAACATGGCTTAATGCCGGTAACTGGGAGAGAGTTCTTGGGAGTCCTATTAGACCAGGGGTCTTCAACCTTGGTCACTTTTATGACTTGTGGACTTCAACTCCCAGAATTCCTCAGCCAGCGTGCCTGGCGGAGGAATTCTGGGAGTTGAAGTCCACAAGTCATCAAAGGGCCACGTTTGAAGACCCCTGCCCTAGAATGACAATAAGCAAACCCTTGTTTCTCCAGGATGGCCCTGTCTATCCCAGTGTGAGCTGTTTTTGTCTGCAGCATCCCAGCTGGCTGAGCAACACAAAGAGACCTTTGTTTTTTTTTATTGGCTATTGCATTAAGCACATTAAATATGATGCACTGTTGGGGGGGGGGTGAAAATCCATACATGTATTTAAACTTAGTAATGACCCATATCGAGCTTTGCAACATTTCAAGCCCAATTTGGATAATTGTTCGGCAGCAAATTAGTAATCAGCCACTAATGGTTAACTGCTTTGAGCAAGCATGGTGTTTAAAATGCGTGGTAAATAAGGATGGGAGGGAGGGAGGGGTGCAACTAGAGCTGGAACCCCAAAATCTTACTTTGAAGCTAAAAACTTACTTTGAAAAAAGAACAATTTTTTTTTTTTTTTTGGCAGAATCATCCCAAACAGAGGGGTAATTTTCACTCCACTATCCTAATAGACCAGGGGTCTTCAAACTTGGCCCTTTGATGACTGGTGGACTTCAACTCCCAGAATTCCTCAGCCAGGCACGCCACAAGTCATCAAAGGGCCAAGTTTGAAGACCCCTGTAATAGACGTTTTTCACTAATGAGGGGAAATTATTTTGCATTTCTACAGACGTCCTTTCCTTGGCCTACCTCAGGGGTAGGCAACCTTGGCTCTTTTATGACTCGTGGACTTCAACTCCCAGAATTCCTGAGCCAGCCATGCTGAGGAGAAATGGAGAGTTTCCATGCTGAGCCATGCCAGCTCAGGAATTCTGGGAGTTGAAGTCCACGAGTCATCAAAGAGCCAAGGTGGCCTACCTCTGGCCTACCTGAAGATGGTTCAAAGACCCACCTGGGCCACTCGGAAGCCGCCAAGATAATAACAGTCCTTTCGCTTTGGATCCCACAACGCCGAGACACCCCCCCCCCCGAGTGGAATGGCAGATTTAATTCTCTCAGCGCAAGCGACAGCGGGAAAGATTTAGCGCCACTCAAGAACGCAGAGAGAGCATCTGCTGGTGCTCAGAGGGCCGGAAAGCCTCATCGGCCGCCCCTCGCATCGCTTTATAAAAACTGCCATTTTGTCTTTTGATTGACCAAGCATCCTTAGGAGGGACGAGATTAAGCAACAAAATGCACAAAGCCAGGTGAGGCACCCTGGGGGCCTTCCCAAACTGGGGGGGGGGGAGTGTCTCCGTGCACTGCACCCCCTAACGAAGCAAAATCTTCCCTCTAGGGGAAAAAAAAAAATCCTGAGGAGGAGAAGACAGCGTATCCGTAATAACATCTTCATTACTTCAACGGCTCTTTATCCCCCTTGCTGAATCCTCCATTTTCTCCTGGGCCAGCAGCTACCACTTCTTTTAGTACCCTTCTCCAGACTCGCTTGCCTACAATTTGTTAAGTGTGTGTGTGTGTGTGTGTGTGTGTGAGAGAGAGAGAGAGAGAGAGAGAGGGGAGGGGGAGAAGAGACCTTTTTCAGGAGCCTTTGATAAACAGATTAAAGATAAAGCAGATTCAATGTGGGTGGGTGGGTGGGCCTCTCCGTGTATAATCTGTTGTCTCCTCTATCAAACCTCCTTCCCCCCCCCCCACAATTTTCAAGGCTTTTATAAACATGCTCAGGCCATCAAAGGCCTTTGCCCATAAGCAGGCAGCTGGCAGCTTATATGTTTACAGACTGTAGTTCTGGTTGAGTTTTTCCCCAGCCACACATCTCCCCCCCCCCATCCCAATGAGCCACACAATTAAAAGCATGCTTCTTTAGTTCCCTCCCGGCCCTCCTTCCTAATAACCCCCTTGCAGGCCACAGAGCCTTGCCTTCTCATCAACAAACTCCCTTCCACCGAATAACGGGAGAAGCCAGCTTCTGGGGCTGAGAAAAGGCAGAGGAAACAGAACGACAGAGTTGGAAGGGGCTTTGGAGGTCCTCTAGGCCAGGGCTTTTCAACCTTTTCACCGACTGTACCACTTTTAGGATATGGCAATATTCGAGTACCACCTAGCAAGGTGTCAAAAACTTGGTGACAAAAAAAAAACCTGTTCAAAGTTGCAATTGCACTGAAATGACTTATGACCATTTTTCACACTTATGACCATTGCAGCAACAGGGCCATGTGATTTATATTTGGATGCTTGGCAACTGATTCATATTTATGATGGTCACAGGGTCCCAGGGTCATGTGATCCCCTTCTGCAACCTTTTGACAAGCAAAGCCAATGGCAGAGCTGCTGGTGGCCAAGTGCTAAGGCGGGACTTCCTTCCTTCCCTCCCTCCCTTCCCTGCCTCCCTTTTTCTCATTCCCATCTCCTTCTGAAGGAAGAATTTGAACCCCCCCCCCCAATATTTTCCCTCTTCCATATATTCATCAAACAAGGAAAGCCTCCAGAGACAGAAAAGACAAGCTGCTGAGGCGAACTAGCTTAAAAAAGGCACTTCCCCTTTAAGAATTAGCTACTGGCTAGAAAGGAAAGTAAGGAGCCCAGCTGGCACTTAAGAAGAAAAAAAAAATGTAAGTACTGGCTGCCGGCTAAGGCAGCCTCCCCAAATGGCTCCATTCATAAGTAAAATCTGCAGCTCCAGAGGACTCTCTCACTGTAAGTCTTTGCCTGTGCTGGCTCTTTCCCTCCCCCACTACACTTGGCTAGGCAGGGCTGCGTACCACCTGCCACTCATTAATGTACCACAAGTGGTACGCGTACCACAGGTTGAAAAGCCCTGCTCTAGTCTAACCCCTTGCTTGAGCAGGAGACCGGCGTATACCGTACCGGATACAATGGCTGTCCAATCTCCTCTTAAAAACCTCCCTGTGATGGGAGCACCCACAACCTCTGAAGGCAAAGCCGTTCCGCTGATTGTCTGAAATGGTATATATAGCAGGGGTCTTCGAACTTGGCCCTTTGATGACTCGTGGACTTCAACTCCCAGAATTCCTCAGCCAGGCACGCTGTCTGAGGAATTCTGGGAGTTGAAGTCCACGAGTCATCAAAGGGCCAAGTTCGAAGACCCCTGCTATATAGGGTGTCCTGCTCGAGCCAAGGGCTGGACTAGAAGACCTCCAAGGTCCCTTCCACCTGTTATTCTCTGTTATTCTCGCAGTCTGGAAACTTCTCCTCAATTCGAGGTTGGATCGCCTTTGGTGAAGCTTCCATTCGGTTACTTCTCGTCCTGCCTCCCGGTGCTTTGGAGAATAGGTCGACCCCCTCCCCACTTCTCTGTGACAGCCCCTCAAATGGGGTCCTCAAATGGCTCCGGACAATCCAAGTATTTTCAGACCAAGCTATTCAAGATCATCAAGGCTGCGCCTAGCCAAAAACACTCTCATCATCTTTTCTTTGGGCCCGTGACCCCCCCCACCACCACACACCCTCTTATTTCCATATCCTTTCTCCACTTTTTGAGCTAGCTCCTGGAAGACGACAAGAGCTGGGCAGCCTTGCCAAATTTGCTCCAAGACAAAAAAAATAAATAATCAGCCATGTATTTCTCCCTCGGAAAGCTAAAGGCACTTCCCGGCCCTCTCCCCTTAACACCGAGTCGTATATTCGAGTGACGTCTCCCGCAAAGGAACAGGAGGAACGAATTAGCAAAATTAAAATGGAGAAGGCTGCTTCCCCAGGGCCCGGGGGTTTTTTCTCCCCCCACCCCCCCAAAGCTCTAACTACGAAAACTAACGGCATCGACAAGGAAAACCACCCAATATTAAATCATAACACGGGTGCAGGCGATGCAAAAGAGCAGGGCTCCTGCGGGGAAAGGAAGAAATCTTGTTTGGAAGACTTTAGTTCCCGGTGATCTATAAAGGGCTGCGGTTGCTACAAGGATGATCACCCAGGGACCGGATGCCGTCTCAAGCCGCCCGTGGAACGCACAGCGCTATTTCAAGGTGTTAAAAGACAGCTCTGAAAATGAAAAGAGATTTCCCCCCCCCCCGTTTCCTTCATTGAAGAAGAAAAGCAGCAGGAACCCCAAAACCTCCCACAAGGAAAGTAAGCAGTAAACCTATAAAAAGCCCAAGTCACTGTAGTGATGATGATGATGATGATGATGATGATAATAATAATAATAATCTGCTTCCATCCTGCGACGATATCTGTAATACCATCAAACATCCACATCTGCCTATCCCAAATGCCAAATCCAGTCTGGACATCTGGCTGACTGTGCGATGATTAATAATAATGATAATAATAATGATAATAATAATAATAATAATAATAATAATAATAATAATAATAATAATAATGATAATAATGATAATGATAATGATAATGATAATAATAATAATAATAATAATAATAATAATAATAATAATGTTGGAAGGGACCTTGGAGGTCATCTAGTCCAACCCCCTGCTCAGGCAGGAAACCCTGTACCATTTCAGACAAACGGCTGTCCAGTCTCTTCTTCAAAACCTCCAGTGTTGGAGCATTCACCGCTTCTGGAGGCGGGTTGTTCCACGGGTTAACTTCAACCTATCCGTTCAAATCCAGTTATTTTGGAATGACCGCCTGAATCATGATTTAAAACAACAACAACAACAAAAAACCAGGCGTTCTGAAACAGAGGTTTTATTTTATAGTGACCACGATCCCTTTATAGCACTTTGCATCCCTGTTCACAAAGGCTGCATTATTTGGCTCTGGGTGACAGTCATGATGTCCCACTGAACTACGGGTTTACTTATCTTAATGGAACAAAGAGCTGCTGTCCACACTCTGCCAGGGGAAGGAAGGTCAACATGTGAACGGGAGACAAAGCCTTGTGTGTCCCACAAGGGTAGCTGGGGAAGAATCACAGCCTAAAGAGCTTTTTGCTCTCTAAAGCAGGGGGGGTGTTCAGCCTCGGCAAGCTTAAAGCGGCTGGACTTCAACTCCCAGAATCCCACCGCTGGCTACGGAATACTAGGCGTGCTTGCAAGCTTCACTAACTTGATCCAGGTTTCCCGCCCAGGAGTCCAGAGGTTAGGAGCGCAAGGTTTGCTATTTTAAGACTGAATTCTGCAGAGTGATCAGGAAGGACGGGCAAAGCCCCTCCCTACCCTACTTGGAACCGCAACACAAAGGCTCCTTCCAAGCCAATGAAAGGAGGTTGGACTAGATGACCTCCAAGGTCCCTTCCAACTATTATTATTATTATTATTATTATTATTATTATTATTATTATTATTATTATTATTATTATTATTAAGAAATGTGAGCAAATTATGGGCCACTGATTCTGTCTGGGTCGCAAGTTCCTAGAGGGGCTTCTGAGTCCACCAATCTTTCCTATCACAGACCGAGTTCAAACCTTTATTACTGAAAAAAACGATCCGGTGTCAATTCTGAACGTGGGGATTTCTCTCCCACCCACCCACCCCTGCCCCAGAACAGCAGATTTCAATGGATGGCGAAGCCACAAGGAGAGTCTCAAGACTTGCAACCAGCAGATTAAGGCTGCTTATTCCTGTGTGAAATGGGAGATCTGAGCCCCTCTTTCTAGCCAGCCTAGGCTGCAGGAATGAAGGCAGAAAGAGAGGCATCCCCTTTTGAGGCTGCAAAAAAAGGCCCTAACAACAGGCCACAGGCTGCCTCACAACCACTGCGTGAAGAAAACACGATGGGATCGCACAAGAGCTGGCACTTAAAACGAGAAACACATCCTTCCCGGCCCAACGCACAAACTTTTGAACTTCTCTCCAGGCTGCCTGAGTGTTGTCGGGCGATGAGGCAATCGGAAAAGATTACTTAGAGAGCACAAACAGGCACACACACACACACATCCCTGCTGGTTCTTGGACCCCCCTCCCCACCTCCGGCACCACCAAACCAGCCAGAAGCCTCTAACAAGTAGCATAAAACTGCATGTTTTACAGTTAGCGTTCGAATGGGAAGGAAGGAAGTTCTACGCTGGGGTGATTCTGAAATTTTGCTTTTCAATATTCAGCTCAGAACAGGGTATATGTACTAAAAGTCTCAGACAAAACACTCCGTGGGTCAAAGAAGGGATACGAACCGGTGGCACATTTATGAAGAAGGTCCAGGGCCAGAAATCAGAGAGCTGAGTTCAAGTCTACAGTCAACCCTATAAATCCCCTGCATGGCTGCTTTCTCACCAGGATTATTATTTCCACCAACGTAGTCCAAAGACACTCGGGTCTTTCTCGACCTTGGCAACTTTTCAGATTCATGCTGGCTGGGGAATTCTGGGAGTTGAAGTCCAGCCCCTCTTAAAAGTTGCCACGGTTGAGAAACGTCACTCCGGGCTAAATGCGACTGCATAGGAAATTGTGAGACTGCCCCACAAAAATCACAGCTCTGCTTCAAACGTCTCAAAAATTAGCTGGATGTTCAGGTGTGTGTGTGTGTGTGTGTGTGTGTGTGTGTGTGTGAGAGAGAGAGAGAGAGAGAGAGAGAGAGAGAGAGAGAGAGAGAGAGAGAGAGGAAGGAAGGAAGGAAGGAAGGAAGGAAGGAAGGAAGGAAGGAAGGAAGGAAGGAAGGAAGGAAGGAAGGAAGGAAGGAAGGAAGGAAGGAAGGAAGGAAGCCAGCAGACTTTGCTTGAGCAAATGTAGTTTTAAGTTCACTTCATAGCCCAGCCCCATCTCTTTTTTTGAGACAATTCTTTCATATTCCACCGGCATTAAACTTTAAAAAAAAAAAAAAAAGTAGAGATCGTTACAGTGCCTGCAAAATGATAGATTAAAAAAGAAAGTCCTCCCGGGCTTCATAATTACAGACTAATGTTCCGGACCAGCGAACACACCAGAACACCAAAGCGATGCATCAAAATAAAAAAAAAAACAGATTTACTATCTCCCAGATGGCAGCCATTTCTCATTGCCCAAATCTCCGGAAGAACAGGAGGGCACAGGAAGTCCCTCCCCCTGGTTAAGGAGATGGGATTCTCCCCCGGCCTTGAAATAGAGTCAATGGGTTAGCAGGAGGTGCTTAAGGGATTACGGCTATTAAACTTGTGTATCATATACAATCCTGATCCGACCCAGCTCACGCACGGTTATAGGAGCATACACAGCATGTGTAAGGTATAATGCACATTTTGTTTCCTCACTCTGAACCCATTTGCACAACCACGCTTTCTCCGACAACCGCTTCCTGCCATCTCAAAGGTTGCAAAGGGTACAAACAATAGACAAATGGAAAACTGCTAGCCCTTGTCAGAGCACCTTCCCCGATTCCAATCCACCACCAAGAAGGGGGATGAATTGGGCCCAAGTTCCAGAGTTTTATGTTGTATTCGACGCTCCTTCAGGAAACATTTGGAGAGGGGGGGGGGGAGATTCAGAAGAAAATCGGAAGGGATTCTCATCCCCTGGTTTAACCCTCAAACACACAGCATCCATGGCCTGTAACAGACTCTCAAAAAAAAAAAAAAAAAGGCCTTGAGAAGCGCATTGTGATCCTGAGGGCAGATCCATGTGCAGGAGAAAAGCAGGCAGAGCTGGGAGGTGGCGTTAAGCTAGTCACAAGCTTAGAATCCTTGCATTCCCACAAACAGTCTTAAGTCCAAACCCTCTTCAGTTCCATTGGTTCTTCTCTAGCATCCATTTACTTTTGAAGGTTGATGGGCTAGATTCTTGTGTGTACAGGCTCTGTCAGTCAGCGTAACGGACAGTCCTGATTCTTCGTGCCTAGCCCCGGGTCGACCCGACATATTTGTCAACATTTTGTGGTCCCGAGAAAGGCAATGATCACATTCTCAGAGCAAGTGGACTTCCTGTGTCAGGAGCATTCCTGACTCTTCTTCTTCATATGACTGTCCAGGTTTTGTCCGCTGGATCCACCCTGCTCAGAAATATGGGCCTAAATTACATCTCTGCCGCGTTCCTCTCTATGGAGACCTGTTCTTGGAAAGATAACTAGGAAAACTCACGAAGGCAGGATGGTGTGACAGGTGAACTGTCCAAGGACACAATCCACAACAATTTTGCCGAGAGGGTTTGAGTAGAATCCACGGGTGGGCGATTCCATCAATGGCCTGTTCCCCTGGCAGGCTTAGCTGCAAAGGAGAGCTCGACAAACTACTTCTCTGAGAGTTAGCGGTGTCTCCCGAGGGCCGAGATGGACAGAATGTCCCAGATGTTCCTTTCCAGAGGTGTGATGAGCCTGGAAAGTGGAAATCTCTCTGGCTCTTGGGCAACTGCAGGGAGGTCTCTGGAAAAACCTGCTACGAGGGGGCCAAAAAAGACTGTTGGATCCAGAGGGCAGACGTAAGGCTATTAAATAGGAAGTGGGCATGCAATGGGGTTAGCTGTTTCATGGGAACGTGGACAATTAGTCTTAAAGGGTCTGACTCCCAGGAAACTGGGCTTACTAGCCAGTGGCAAAGAACTACTAGGGCAGGGGGTCTTCAAACTTGGCCCTTTTATGACTTGTGGACTTCAACTCTCAGAATTCCTCAGCCAGCATGCCTGGCTGAGGCATGATATAAGTCTGATATAAAGTCGTTGGGTTTTTTTGACAAGCCGGTAAGAAGGTGGCATTAAGAGAGGAGTTACCTGACGGTACAAGCTATTGTTTCAAAAGTTGCTTCATCGACGGAAAAGAGATGGTGCGTTCTATTACTAGAATTACAAAGCCGAGATCCCACATCACACACAACCTTGGCACAAATGCTCAATTGAGACCTGCATCCGTTTTAAATGATGTAGGATAAAATATCAGGGTCAGATTATATTCTCTCCGCCAGCAGCGGAGCGAGCGTCAAATGTACTGTTAACCATATGACTGAAAAAAAAGAAAAAGAAAAAAAAACCACACCGTGTAGTCAAACTTGAAGGAAAGTTCTTGAGATGTTCTGCTTCTAGTCTTGCATCGCCCACAAGGTTTTAGGTACATCACAACGAATAGTCCATTCTCCTCTTTGGTACAAGGGGAGGAATGAAATCCAAAAAAACAAAAAACAAAAAGAGCATTTGTACATCAGCAAAAAGAATAAATAATTTTCAGATCTGGATGGCCAAGTATCATTTTTGAATAGTTTGAATCGGGTATCCCGTCTACAAATTCCGTTGGCCCGTTGAGTGTAAAAAAGAAAAACGATCAACACAAGATTACTATTGCGGGTTGTCCTTATGACGTATGACCACAGAGGAGTCCAAGATTTCTGTTGCTAAGTGAGACAGTTATTAAGTGAATTTTGCTCTGAAGAACGGTGCCATTCTTGCCACAATTGTTAAGGGAATCGCCGCAGTTGCAACGTTAGCCACACAGTTGTTAAGTGAATCTGGCTTCCCCGTTGATTCGGCTTGCAAAAGGGGATCACATCACACACACACACACACAGGACACTGCAACCATCGTCAAGTACATGCCAGTTACCAAGCATCCAAATTCTGACCCCACGGGGATGCGGCAATGGTTGTGTGAAAAACACTCGTCCCTTTTTTTCAGTGCTATGGTGACTTCAAACGGTCACTAAACGAATGATCGTAAGTGGAGGACTACCTTACAAGACTGCAAATACAGGCTTCGGGTCTCTCTCTCTCTCTGCATCTCCCCAGAGGTTCTTTAAAAGGACACTGAGGGAAGCAATGCTGCCCACACACTTTGAATTTTCATCATGCACAACGCTTAAACGGGGGGGGGGGGAATTGGTCTCCTCCTTTAAGAAGAGCTTGCCAAGCTGGTGGCTGCCAATTTTCATGCAGTTATTCATATTTGTTTTATTATTCTCTGGAAGGCTAATCAGTCTCTGAACGATCCAATAAACTGAGCTGGCTCCTAATTCCCCTGCCAGGTATTTCTAGTCAATTTACGACATCCTAATCCCGAAATCGGTGGTTTCAGGATCTACCCACTGACAGCCAAAGCTTACACACCAGGAGTGCCCAAAGTGGCTGGATCAATCAAAGGATTATATATCTCAGGGAGAGAAAGTAGGAGGAGTAGGAGGAGGAGAAGGAGGAGGAGGAGGGGGAAGGAAGGAAGGAAGGAAGGAAGGAAGGAAAAGAAAGGAAGGAAGAAGGAAAGGAAGGAAGAAGGACGGAAGGAAGGAGGAAGGAAGGAAGGAAGGAAGGAAGGAAGGAAGGAAGGAAGGAAGGAAGGAAGGAAGGAAGGAAGGAAGGAAGGAAGGAAGGAAGGAAATCAGTACAATAGCCCTGATAACTTTAACCTCTGGGGGTGATGGATGGCTGCTTAGTGGCTGCTTCAAATTATTTATTTGGAAACTAATCAAGGAGAGAAGCAACCTAGAACTAAGGAGAAACTTCCTGACAGTTAGAACAATTAACCAGTGGAACCACCTGCGTCCAGAAGCTGTGAATGCTCCAACACTGGAAGTTTTTAAGAAGAGACTGGACAGCCATTTGTCTGAAACGGGATAGGGTTTCCTGCCTGAGCAGGGGGTTGGACTAGAAGACCTCCAAGGTCCCTTCCAACTTTCATTATTATGATTGTTGTTGTTGTTATTATATAATAAGAACTAAAATGTTCAAGATTCAGGAGAATAATCTTACAGTCACCAGCAAAGCAATGAAGTGATAAGTTCCCCCCGCGAGGCAGCTTCAGCAGACCATCCCGTCTATAATCCTACCCTCTCCAAAGGGGCAAAGCAGCCACCTCCACCTTTTAGGAAAACTCGGCAGCCCTGAAAAGCTTGACAGAAAAAAATGTAGGCTGTTGTGTTTTAAATTACAGTGATTTTCATAGAAGCAGCTAATCAACATGAATCATTTCCCCCCCCCCCTGGGGGGGGGAAGATTAAAAAAAAATTGCAGTCTTACTTTCCCCCTTGAGGAAACGTGCAGTCATGTTGCTAATGTAGAATTTACCGCTCTCATTTTCCTTTTGCAAATGGTGGGAAGCGGGGGGGAAAAAAGGGATCCTCTCTCTCTCTCCCTCTTCCCCGCTGACAGATGAGAAATTGTCCTTAATAATAAAAACAAACAGAAACCCGAGTGTTGAATCCGGCAGGCCAACCTTTGGGTGAGGAGCAAGACCTTCCCTTGGCGGAGAAGGGAATAAAAATTGACTTGCAAGCAGCCCTACAGAGATCAGCCGTGTGGAGAAAAGGCGCAAATGGCTAAGGAAAGGTCAGCATTGAAAGGCTGTCAGGGGGAAGGAAGGAGGAAGAAGGAAGAAGGAAGAAGGAAGAAGGAAGAAGGAAGAAGGAGAAGGAGAAGGAGAAGGAGAAGGAGAAGGAGAAGGAGAAGGAGAAGAAGGAGAAGGAGAAGGAGAAGGAGAAGGAGAAGGAGAAGGAGAAGGAGAAGGAGAAGGAGAAGAAGAAGAAGAAGAAGAAGAAGAAGAAGAAGAAGAAGAAGAAGAAGAAGAAGAAGAAGAAGAAGAAGAAGAAGAAGAAGAAGAAGAAGAAGAAGAAGAAGAAAAAACAACAACAACAACAACAACAACAGCAACAAAACAACCCAGGAAAATATCCGAGTGGAGTTTATATCTGAAAATCCAGCTTTATCTCTCAGCTTCTCGGGGGGGGCCCAAATGGACCACTTGCCATGTTATTTGAGAGGCGCTCTGGACAAGAAAACGGCACTTGAGAATAAAAAAAGGGGGGGGGGAATGCTGTCCTGCTCTTCCTTGATTCATTCTCTGGGTAAAGGGACATTTTTCTTGCATTAGAACACTTTCCCCTAAGTTTTTTTTTTTAAAAAAAATCTTGAAAAAGACCGCTGCCAAACACAGACGCATCATCGCTGGCTCTCCGAAAGCCGAGGGCCACGTAGGCGTTCACCTCACCCCCTCCGTATATTAAACAACAACAAAAAAAACCCGAAGTGCCGTTATCTTAAACTGAGTTTGCAAACCAGGATTTCGAGAGGACCTGATTCGCACAGCTGCACATTACCCTGTAAAAACTGTGGTTAATGTCTTCAGGAACCCGGCTCCCAAACTGCAAAATCAGCACAGCGTAGCCCGTTTCTTAAAAGTGTCACACGTGTAATTCTCAACAATCCTATCAACCCCAGAGAGCGAGCCAGATTACAGAAGGGGCTTAAACCTCACACACACACACACACACACACACACACACGGGGGGGCGGGGAGAGAAGGAGACTCGTCACCATCCCAAGACTTCACAGACAAACTGTATTAAGAACTTAAAAGGCCTACCTAATCTTCCAGGCGTTTGTTTTTGCAAACAGAAATCTCTCTTTTTTACACATATATATAAAACACTGGACTTTGCTTACATGGCACAAAGGTGTGAACGTGACTGTACAGCCCCACAGCCATCTTGCTGCAGGAGAGCCAAACGCCGTCTCCCTTGGCTCATTTTCACAGCTGAAAAGATAGCTTGCCTGGCGATGCACCCCATTAAGCAGCATTTTCCCCCTACTTGGGTTTAAGTCCTAACTGGGGGTTTGGCAGCCAGAATCTGCCTGAGGAGGGAATTTTTCCATGGTTATTCAATAACCTATTGGGGGGAAACATTGAAGGCACCCCTCAACCTGGCAGAAGGCCCTGTGGGTCAACTATGCAGGATGTGCTGCATCCAGGGGGAAGGCAGGTAAATTAAGACCACAAACTTTGCCGGCATTTCGCCGGCAAAGGCCCAAGAGCATGGCCTAGCCACCTGGCTCTCTCGGGCTTCGTATTTGTGTATTTTGAAATGTCACCGATCCAGGCAGTTCCCTTGGACATCAGGCAAGCTCCTGGTCTTCCTCCTAACGGCCACCAGTTTGGCAACGGTGGCCTTTAAAGTGGCGTGCCGGAGCATCGGACACCTGGTGCAAGTAAAACTGATCTCTGATCAAAGCAGAAGACAAGAGGACTTTGCTAACTTTCCAAACTCTTGCAGAAGTCCTTGGACCGTACTAGATTTTGTTTGCTGCACCCCCAAACCCAGCCATCTGATCCACAGGCATGTCCATGAAGATTCCCAAAGGTGCTTTTCCAAGAGGCAACTGCACTTCATTTGTCTTTGAAGACGTTTCGCTTCTCATCCATGAAGCTTCTTCAGCTCTATCAATAGCAGGGGTCTTCAAACTCAGGGCTGGCTGAGGAATTCTTGGGCGTTGAAGTCCACAAGTCTTAAAGTTGCCAAGTTTGAAGACCCCCTGATCTATAAGCATGTGTGTGAGGCTCAAGAGAGAGAGAGTATTTTAGTTGCATCCAAGTTCCTCTTGATCGGTGAAGTTCTCTCAAGCCTATTTATTATTTCTCTGCAGTTTTGCAGAGGTTTTTAATAAGAGACTGGACAACCATTTGTCTGAAATAATAGAAGGCTTCCTGCCTGAGCAAGGGGTAGGACTAGAAGACCTCCAAGGCCCCTTCCAACTCTGTTGTTCTGTTATTCTGCTGCCACGGTCTCCCTTTATATCTGACGTCTTCATGATGAATCAGGCCTTCAAGCAAGGCGCCCCAGTTGCCCTATGGACAAACAAATGTCATGCCTGTTTGGTTGAGTCATTGCCTGGACCCTCTTCTCCACTCAAAGCCCACCAAGACACAGGAGCCTCCGTATCATCCAATCACATCACTCCAAGCTTTTCGGAAGACAAAGGCCACATTCAGATCTAGGCTCAGAGCGACACAACAGATGACCGAGCCAACGACACCCAAAGAGCGTTGCTCATGTCCGTACAATTTAGTCTCGTGTCTAGTGAGTTAGTGGTGGCTGGAGAATTGCCCGAGACAAGAAGATGTGGTATCAACTGACTTCTCAAACGGGAACCTCTAGAACCCCAATGCAAATAAGAACAACTCATTTGAATATGTTCTATTCCCATTAAGGCTGCTGGCTGGGGAATCCTGGGAGTCGACGTCCACACGTCTTAAAGTTGAGGAGGGGTCCTTGGAGCTCTCCGAGCTTGGTGTTTTTTTTCTTGCAGGGGTTTCATTACCCCAAAACTAGGTGACATCAACCATGATGTTACCTGATTGGGTAATGAAACATCTGCAAGAAAGCACCAAGGACCCTCATTTCAACCCTGAGTTACAAATACTTTATTGACAGCGTAAAGTTGCCCAGCTTGAAAAACACCAACTTTTTCTCTGTGTTTGTGACACAGGAAGAAATACAGACTTATCTGCTCTCCTTTTAAGCACTGCTAATCCCTCTCCTTTTTATCTGTTGATGCTCCCAGCATCTACTCTGCTCCATTGCTAAGGCCAGGTGGGCCTTTCTGCCATTGCAGAAGTCATTTGCGTAAGTCACCAAGAATTCAGAAACACGGGGCAAGCATCTCCAACTCACTGCCCTTGAAAAATGCTGGATTTCTACTCCGATTACCTTGACTGAGGTTTTATGGGAACTGGTCCAACACACCTACTCACACAAGGCTGCTCTGTGTCAGAAACCACATCGTTAAAGTAAGCCTTTGGTTAGGGAGCAGTAAAGGAAGTAGGGATGCATCCCAATAAAAAAAAGACAAAGGGGGAATTTGGGCGATCCTCGGTCTCAATATCCTCGTGCATTTTCCAAAAGAGAACCCAGCTTTTTTTCCTTTTTGTGGTTCAGCCTGGCCTTTTACTTCCGCGGGACAGTCCAGAAATATACAACAGAGGCCAGCTGCCTCCGCATTCTCCCCCAGAGCTATTTCCAACGGCCTAAATAAAAACAGTAGCAGGAACAGGAATAATTTCATGTTTACAAAGAAAAGGAAAAAGGGGGGGAAAAGGGGGAAAAAGTCAGCAGCCTGATTGTCGTGTGGCAGGCTTGCCACGAGTGAACAAGGGAAAGGATTGTTTTTACAAGCCAATGCTGAAGAAAGGAGGACTTGGGAGAACGTACGACCCAGCCACATGGATCCACAAGGTGGTTTACAGGAATGTAGCCATGATCAACACCCACCAGCCAAAAGAGTCCAGAAACGGCACCGGTTCAGCTTAAAAGCATGTTTTATAGCTCCAGAAGCCTGACACCCATTGCTGCAATTTGCCACCGAAAAGCCAACGGAGGCAAAGTAGGCCAGACCCCTCCCAGACCCCCCACCCCGTCCTTCTGATAAGCCACATGACACCTTATAATAGGGACTCAAAAGAGAGAGGAGCCACCCACTTCCCAAGGAGAGATCTACTTAAGCCAAGCAATCAAAAGCTGTCGTTTTGATTTTCGATAACAACCTGCCCAGCGTGACTTAAAAGGCTAGATTACATTTCTTTCTTTTTTTAAAGGGGACCAACTTCCACACTCGCCACACCTCTTAAATCAAGAACGCCTCCTCTGAATGGTTTATCTCTAGCTGTTGTCGTTTGGGGATGCTACACCCTCCCCACAGCTGTACAACTAATGTAATACACAAGCAATTTCCAAACGAGATCCTCCTCCTCCTCCTCCTCCGTTTATATTATTATTTTACTGAAGAGTTTATTCCTCTACTTCTCTTCCGCTGGGAATCTCAAAGCAGCTCCTGCACAGATTGGGCCCCAAGCGGCGTCAGTCATGTGGGCACAGAATGCTGTGAATTGTAGTCTAAAGACACAGGTTGGGGACAGCAGCTATTAACCATTACCCACAACCCCCTACACACACACACATACATACACTCTGCCTTTCCTCCCTTTCTCTTTTTTTTTTAAAAAAAGCTGCTTTAGTTCCTGCAAAAAATCACCGTGAAATAAAAAACCTGTTTCCTTCCATTGAGCGAGTATTAAATAAACACACACACACATACACACACACCCCACCACAAAAGGCAAGAGAGACAGCAGCAAATTCCAGAGAGTCTTCGGATACTCTCCATTGCCAAAAGGGAAGCTAATATGTTTCAACACAACAGCTGTATGCATTGTTCCTTTCATTAAAATAAAAGGTTTTTCTTTTTTTTCTTTTCTCCAGAACGCTCCAAGGAAGAACCCCAAAAAACGAGAAGAGCCGAGGAAGGGGTCCCCCTCCCCTGGAAGCATCTGAGCAACCAATGGCCGGGGTCTGGAGTCAAAGCACACCCATCCTCCCCCCCCCCCCAAAGGGCAGTCCTCTCAACTAGGAGAAAGCACACAAAGGAAGTGGCAAGCGGGAGGGATGACGTCAGCCCTCGCCTCAATTCATAAATGCTAAACCACAGAAGCAGGGAAATTGTGAACGGGCGTCCTCCCTTTTTCCCTCCCTCCCAGGAACCCGGCTTGGCACGGGCAGCAAATGTGCTTGCTGGCTGCTTCCAAACAACGCTAGCAGAGGCATCAACTTTCCCTGGCCACGGGGAGGAAGAAGGCAGGGAGAAGAAAAAAGGGAATAATCCTCGTCAAGTCCATCCCCGCAAGCCAGATAAAAAAAAACACTGCAGGAAGGCTGCGCCCCCCCCCCCAAACACACACACACACACACACCTACCCAGTGGGGCGAAACCACTAAGCAATCCAAAATAGGAGTTCAAAAGGGACAGGGCCCTCCCCCCGGGACTGGGACCCCCTCCCAGGGCAGGGCTGCAAGGCTGCAGGGTGACCCCAAGGGGGAAGAAAAAGGGAAGGGGTTTGAAATTCCGAGGGGCTGTGCAGAATCTCTTGTGGTTTTTTATATCAGACACACACGCACACACACAAATGCAGAGTTGGTGGAAGGTTGTGAGCTAATTACCCAGAGATCAATACCTTCCCTTTGCCACTGGATTTCCCCCCCCCCCTTTCCCGGGGGACTTTAAAATCCGCTTAACTTCCTCTCCCAACACGCACAACTGAGATATACATATATATTCTTAAGTCTTTCTTTTTTCTTTTTCTTTTTTTTGGCTGCCTCCTACTAACTACACTAAAAGAATTTTAACTTGGGAAACGGAGAGCGCCAGAGTTCATTAGACTGGAGAAGGAGAAGGGGATCCCAGTCGCTTAACAAGTGTTTGCCTGGCACTCAAAAGTCACGTATGTTTGGAAGCAGGCCAACCTGAGCCTCTCTCCCACAGACACACACACACAGAGACACACCAAAAAGGATCCCCACGCCTTCTTCCCAGGAGCTTCAAACAAAATCCCAACTGCTTAGAAGAAAACTGCCAGCCAGCAGTCTCTTGTCTGGGGGAAAAACCAGAGGAAGACCCAGCAAATGTTACAAAAGGGCCTTTTAGGCACACACACACACACACACAGCAGCGCACTAATTAAGCCACAAGCACACACAGAAGGCACGCCAGGAGTTGCTGCTTCCCTTCTGCCAGGGGGCAGGAAGAGGACGGGGGGGGGGGGACCCCTACCCGCACGAACCCAACATGAATTGTACAGAGATCATTCCTTGTGTTGTGTCTTTATTTTTCTAAGTGGGGGGGGATGTTAGCCCCCTTTTAAAAGTTGTACTGGCCTTATGAGGGGGGGGGGAGAGAAGCTGGGTGGTCTTCCAAGGATTTGGAGATGGCTTTTTAGGGCCACCTTTGCCATGTTCCTGGCTTGCAGCTGCTGGCCAAGAAAAGGGGCAGGAGGGGGGGGCAACACTAGGATTTATTTTATTTTTTTAAAAAGGGGGGGGTCAAATCAAGCTCTTGCACGGGCTATATTCTCAAGGCCACTTTGGACTTTTTTCAAAAATAATAATAAAAATCCGGACGGCCTCTAGAGGGCGGCCTGCCCTCCAGCCTGGTGGGGGTCCCCGCTTGCCTGCGCCCCCCTCCCCGCCCAGCCGGAACTTGGGAGGCTGTCAAGCACCCCCCCAACCCACCCCCGGCAAACACGTGCGGCGCCTGCAGGTAAACAGCCCTTCTCCGCCCGGCGCCCCCCGCCCACCCGGCTAGGACCCCCCCTCCCCTGGCCAGGCCCCCCCACGCCCCGCGATCGCGCTCACTCACCCGGCCAGCCTCGGGACTTTCCGCGGGGCGCGGACGAGGCTCCCGGAGAAGCGTCGGGGGGCGAGGCGAGGGGAAGGGCAGGGAGGGGACGGGGAGGGCAGCGAGCGCCCGCCTGACCCCGCCGGAGCTCGGGCTGGCTGCTGCGCTCCGCCGCCCCGCGCGCTGCCCGCCGAGGGCGGAGGAAGAGGGCGAGCCGGCGCCAGAGAGGCAGCCGGCGAACAAAAGGAGGCCCCGGCTCCACTGCAGCGCCGCTGCTGGGCCAGGCGAGAGGCGGACGGCCGGGAGGACGAGGCGCGGAGGAGCGGCCGGCCAGCGCCGGAGCCACGCGGCCCGGCAGGAGGAGGAGGAGGAGGAGGCGGCGGGCTGGGCTCCCCGCTCCGCTGCCTCCCCGGGCCCGCCGCCGCCGCCCCAGCGGAGCCCAAGACAACCCGCGGAGCGCGCCAAAACCCGGAGCCCGGGGCCGCCTCGGCTTTGGGGGTCCCCGCCTGCAGAGGGGGCGGGGGGGGGAGAAGAGGCAGCTCCAAGGTGGAGCGGGGGAGGGAAAGAGGGGAGGGGGCTGGAGAGACCCCTCTGAAGATTTGGGGGGTGATAGAAGAGGCAGCTCCAAGTGGGGGGAGGGAAAGGGGAGGGGGCTGGGAAAGGACCCCCCCCTGCAGATGGGGCGGGGGGGGGCAAGAAAAGGCAGCTCCAGGGGGGAGGGGGCTGAGAGACCCCCCTGCATATGGGGGGGCAGAAAAGGCAGCTCCCAAGGGGAGGAGGAGGAAAAAGGGGGGGGGCTGTGAGAGGACCCCCCCTGCAGATGGGGCGGGGTGGTGGTGGTAGAGAGAGGCAGCTCCAAGGTGGAGGGGGGAGAGAAAGAGGGGAGGGGGCTGGAGAGTCCCCTCTGCAGATGGGGCGGAGGGGGGGTAGAAGAGGCAGCTCAAAGGTGGAGGAGGGAGAGAAAGAGGGGAGGGGGCTGGAGAGACCCCCCCTGCAGATGGGGCGGGGTGGTGGTGGTAGAAGAGGCAGCTCCAAGATGGAGGGGGGGAGGGAAAGAGAGGAGGGGCCTGGAGAGACCCCCCCTGCAGATGGGGGGGTAGAAGAGGCAGCTCCAAGGTGGAGGGGGAAGGGAAAGGGGAGGGGGCTGGAGAAGAGGGGACAAAATGGGAAGACCATGGGATGTGGGGGGGGGAGGGGGGAAAGAGACCCAGCCCCAGAAAGCCATCCCGATGACCATTAAGGATCATAGCCACAGAAAAAAGGGCACACCCCCCATTGGTGCCAGCCCATCTTTTCAGCAAAAGGGGATAAGAACAGCCTGGAAAGCTTGCGCATCACTCGCCATGCCCGCCCTGGAGTGGGCCAAACCCCGGGCCAGGGAATCCTGTGCCCCTCTTGTGTGGCATGGACATCAATCACACCTCAATGTCCAAAGGGTTTTTTGTTTTTTTGTTTTTTTGCAGCACAGAGAGGTTCAAAGGCTGTTCTGGACACCCCACAATTCTCCCTTAAGGCTGGCACTCTGAATGCCACCTTATTTATTGCCTACATAGATCTGGATTAGGGTGTCCTCCCCAAAGATCAAGGAAAAAAGGAACAGACCCTACATTAATGGCGGATGAAATAATAGGCCAATGTTCCGCTTTGCCATCTCCAACACCCAGGATTCGTTATTTGCTGCTTAGGTAGCGTTTTGTCCCTTCAGAGATATATTTTTTTAAGTCCAACTTACTCCGTCTGAAATGGGCAACAACAAGCAGCTAAGTTACTCCCTCTCTACGCTGCCTGCTTAAGGAAGACCACATACCGAAGAAACACCTTTTTGAGTTCTCTCATCCGAGGGGAACGAACGCAGCAGTAAAAATTAACCTTCGCAATTAAAAGGTGTCGGGCGACAGAAATGCAACACCCTCCACCCCCAAAAAAATTATTTTGAGTCAGAGAGCTCCCCCTTCCCTTTTTAAAAACTGCCGCTCGGCAAGCCGCAGGAGGCCTAGCAGAGGCGAGTGATGCAAAATACATATTTCGTCAACACTCTCCTAAAGTTTGCAGGAGATAGTAACTAAAACAAAAAGCAAAGAAAAGAAGAAGAATGAAAAACCTCTGCAGCCACATTAACCAATGACTTCTCTTCCAAGGAAATAAATGAGAATTAAATTATCGTTTCCAAAGTCAGGGAAGGAGGGAGGGAGGGAGACTGGCCTGGCCCAAAGCTACCCAGCCTTTAATCCTGACATCAAACTGACTCTCTTAACCCAGGAAATAGCTTGACCACATTTCTCCTTCGGTTTAACCCCAGCACAAGTGACGGGGAGCCGAGCCAAACGGCTGCAGTCGAGGAAGAATTGCGGAAATCACTGCCAAGGTCACCGCGACTTGGCAGGCTGGCATGGGGACAGGATAAATGGGGCAGGGAAGGCCTGTCTATTCTGGGTGAAAGAAAGTTGAGCACCCTCCCAGCCAAAACTGACCATCATTTTTTGTTTTGTTTTTTTGGGCAACAAGAACACCGGAACAAGATTAGAAGAGTTGAAGTGAGCTGCAGTTTTATATCAAAAGTATCCCAGTTAATCTGACAAATGTTTATGAGAATTTTTCGTTTACACACACACACACACACACAGTCTCCACACCTAATGTTCCCTTTTCTGGAAGGTTGATCGATTGCTTCTAGGGAGGATTAAATGGAGCTGAAGATCCTGTCCTGAAGGACCCACACAGGATTTATTTTTGAAACTTACAGGGCCTTTGTTGTCTTCAAGATAGCTCAGAATGAAGATATACCTCTTTCTGGCTTTAAAAGTAGGGTGGGCAAGGAAAGGAGTGTGTGAATGTACCAACCTGTGTTTACTTTGGTTCTTTTAATAATAATAATAATAATTGGAAGGGACCTTGGAGGTCATCGAGTCCAACCCCCTGCTCAGGCAGGAAACCCTACACCATTTCGGACAAATGGCTGTCCAGTCTCTTCTTAAAAACTTCCAGTGTTGGAGCATTCACAGCTTCTGGAGGCAGCTTGTTCCACTGGTTAATTGTTCTAACTGTCAGGAAGTTTCTCCTTAGTTCTAGGTTGCTTCTCTCCTTGATTAGTTTCCATCCGACTAGGGCAGCCCTTTCTCTCTTAATGCAGTTTACAGTAGTTATAACCTCATCGCTCTACAAGATCCAGACTTTTTATCTAAAGGAGGTGACGCTCTGTAATCAAGCGGAAAACATGAGGATTATCATTCCATGTTCCCAAGAAGCCTTGCCTCCACAAGGCAAACAGGAAGGAAACTAACCAGGATAAGCAACCGTAATATTATTGGGGTTATTAAAAGAAAATAGACACAAAGTTCATAACTCACACAACATTAGGCCCCCCGGCTCAAAAGAGATCAACTCGGCCCTTTCTCATGTGGACTCGAATTGTAAAAGGGCAGGGGAATATATAAAAAAACAAACAAACAACCTGAATGGCAGCAGGGAAATTACCAGTTTGTTTGTTTATGCAAACACTACAATCCTTCCCAATTGGCCCCAGCACGAGAACCACGGACTGCAAGGGGAAATGTGGCGTAGCACCTCGGCCTGTCTTGTGTTCAGATCGGGTTTTGTCTCCTGCAAGCTGTGCAATGGCTCAAATGGGATCCTTGGTGCTCTCTGAGCTCGGCTGTTTTCTTGCAGACGCGGTTTCATTATCCCAACTTCGATAGCATCATCAGTTGTAGTGTGCGGAAGCCACAAAACTGGGCCACAGAACCAGGAAGCCGACGATGGGCTTAAGGATTTTGCAACCGGCCATGTTGCTCATTAAAGTCCCCAGTTTGGGCTGAATAAGTGCACTCAGTAAACTAGAGTGTCGCTGGCTGGGGTATTCTGGGAGTTGAAGTCCACACATCTTAATAATAATAATAAAGTTAGAAGGGACCTTGGAGGCCATCTAGTCCAACCCCCTGCTCAGGCAGGAAACCCTATATCATTTCAGACAAATGGCTGTCCAGTTTCTTCTTAAAAACTTCCAGTGTTGGAGCATTCACCGCTTCTGGAGGCAGGTGGTTCCACTGGTTAATTGTTCTGTCAGGAAGTTTCTCCTTAGTTCTAGGTTGCTTCTCTCCTTGGTTAGTTTCCATCCGTTGCTTCTTGTCCTGCCTTCAGGTGCTTTGGAGAATAGCTTGGTTCCCTCTTCTTTGGGGCAGCCCCTGAGATATTGGGACACTGCTATCATGTCCCCCCCTCGTCCTTCTCTTCATTAAACTAGACATAGCCAATTCCAGCAACCATTCCTTGTATGTTTTAGCCTCCAATCCCCTGATCATCTTTGTTGCTCTTTTCTGTACTCTTTCTAGAGTCTCAACGTCTTTTTTACATCGTGGTGACCAAAACTGGCCTTAAGATAGCCAAGGTTGGGAAACACTGCTCTTGATCAAACCCAACACTTGGAGGGAAATCCTATGTCCCCTTCTCCCTATTTGACATTAAGGAGGGACAGATCTGCCCTTGCAAACCACCATAACGGCTTATTTGGTCTTTAAAAGCCACTATGAAGCCCGGGTGATCAGGAATGGATCCCCGCAGATATGGATCCTAAGCTCCACATTTCAGGAAGAAGCTAACCCACATAAACTCTACACACCGGTGCCTCTCTCAGCCAGCCACGGCTGTGCAAAGGCCCGTGTCCCGATCCCAGGCAGCCAGGAATCCAGTCCGCCTTTCGGCACAGCCTCCATTTATCAAAACAACCCTGTCATGTCGGGAGTACCATTAACAGATAATGAAAGGAAGACTTGGAGGGATGGAGTTACAAGCAAAGCACTCAGCCTGGTACAGGCCCGAGCACGCCGCCAAGCGAGCTGACATCTGACTTGATTATAAGCATTATAATTAAATGGAATACCTAGTTGGGAGTAACATTAAGGTTGTGACACAAACCAACAAAAAGCTGGGGAAATTCTAAGTTAAGGCTTTGACACGCTGTCATTAACTCTCCCGCGATACGGCGGGGGAAGGGAGCAGAGCAATTTGGAGTAAGAGCACTTTGTGCGTGTACGAGTGTGTGAGCACAAACAGGTCCAAGGAAAATGTAAAGCGGCAAATTAATCTGGCGTGGTGCTTCCCCCGCCGCCTTTCTTCATTTCCAACCTGGTCTTGCTGGGAAGATAAACTTAACTGTGAGTAGCTGTGAGAGGGACCTTGGGGTCCTAGTGGATGATCGCTTAAATATGAGCCAGCAGTGTGCGGCAGGGGCCAAAAAAGCTAATTATAAACAGAGGCCTAGAATCAAAATCACGTGACGTATTCGTACCGCTTTATAAAGACTTAGTAAGACCACACCTGGAATACTGCATCCAGTTTTGGTCACCACATTACAAAAAAAGATGTTGAGACTTTGGGGGAAATGCAAAGAAGAGCAACTAGGATGATTAAAGGCCTGGAGACTAAAACAGATGAAGAACGGTTGCAGGATTTGGGTATGGCCAGTCTAAAGAAAAGAAGGACTACATGATAGCAGTATTCCAGTGTTTGAGAGGTTGCCACATAGAAGAGGGGGTCAACTTATTTTCCAAAGCACCAGAAGGCAGGACAAGAAACAATGGATGGAAACTAATCAAGGAGAGAAGCAACCCGGAACTAAGGAAAAATCTTCCTAACTGTGAGGAGAAATAACCAGTGGAACAGCTTGCCGTCAGAAGTTGTAGGTAGATTTATCACTGGAGGTTTTTAAGAAGAGACTGGAACAGTCACTTATCTGAAATGGTATAGGGTCTCCTGCTTGCACAGGGGGTTGGACTAGAAGACCTCCAAGGTCCCTTCCAACTCGATTCTGATGTATTTCTCTTCGCTTGCAGTGGCGAAGGCTGGCTGTGCCCGAAAGCCAGTTCTGAGTTCCCACGTGCAGGCCCAAAGGTCCGGGTCCCCTTCCTTGTAAACAAAGCCACAATGAGGTTGAAACCTGGAAGCAAAGCAAGCGGTGTTTTGGTATTTCCTCTGTGGGAGGAAAACCGCAAGTTAACTCTCTCTCTCTACTTAGAGATACTTCACTAAATTTAAATTCAATTCCCTTCCTTCTCACCTACCAGCAAGCTATTTGAAGCTACCTTACATGGAGTCTTATCACAAGTCCTTCCTTCCTTCCTTCCTTCCTTCCTTCCTTCCTTCCTTCCTTCCTTCCTTCCTTTCCTTCCATCCTTCCTTCCTTCCTCCTCTCCTTCCGTCCTTCTCCCTCCCTCCCTTCCTTCCTTCCTTTCCTTCCATCCTTCCTTCCTCCTCTCCTTCCGTCCTTCTCCCTCCCTTCCTTCCTTCCTTCCTTCCATTTTTGTCCTGCCTTTATTACTTTCTAAGTAATGCAAGGTGGCAAACATATGTAATCATATTCTTTTATTTTCCCATAACAAAGTCTCTACGAGAGGGGATTGGGTTGAGAGAGAGGGGAGGACTGACCCCAAATCTCCCAGCTGGCTTTCACATCTAAGGTGGAATTAGAACTCACTGCCTCCTGGTTTCTAGGCCAGCACCCTAACCACTACACACCAAACTGGCTCTATATATACCCAAAGAAAATCCATATACTCGAAGTAAAAGCTGTTCCTTGTTGAGGGTAGACATTTTGACCTTCTCCAAAACTCCCGGCCTAAAAGTCCCACGACCTCAATTGACCAGCTGTGGCTCACGGATTCCCGGTCCAAAATGATCTGGCCGCCTCAAACTTCTCCTTTTTGGTTCCTACGTAGCGTTCTCCGGGCCTCTTCCGGTCCAGATTTGTACTACCTCCTTCTCCTGCCAGCTTAGACTCAGCCTCGGCCTAATATTTCCCCTGTGCTGGAGGAGCCTTTTGCAGAAAGAAAGAAAGAAAGAAAAAATATATCAAAATACTCAAGCTGGATGAAAGGCCAACCTCGCTAAGCAGCCAAGAGCAGATCAAGGATTGGGTGACAAGAGGCGGTTTTCAAAGAACACAGAAATCATTTATACCCTCTCGGGAGAGGTTTTCGAACACCTGAACAACATTAAATGGCGCTCTGCCACAAGAACTATTGAGCAAGAAGCCGTTCTCAGAA
Organism: Azemiops feae; assembly: GCA_023970755.1. NCBI lineage: Eukaryota > Metazoa > Chordata > Lepidosauria > Squamata > Viperidae > Azemiops > Azemiops feae. Next base: position 423,536 of record JALGBA010000710.1, on the reverse strand, counting down.
TTCCTTCGAATTAGCTCTTATCGAGGTATGCATAAATGCTTTATCTCCTAGGCAAACTATGTGAGGAGGAGGAGGAGGAGGAGGAGGAGGAGGAGGAGGAGGAGGAGGAGGAGGAGGCGATGGGAGCTGCTCAAAGGCTACCAGATAAACCGAGTTCAGAAGTAATTGCAAGAGCGCTTTGCCTTACTTATCGGATAGATCGCATTAGGAAGGCATTATTAAAATTTACCAAGCACTTAGAAGCCAAACAGCTCATAAGGATCCCGTCCTGGAAGAGAGAAGAAAAATGGAAGGGGAGGGCAAAAACTCAACAGCAGAACCAGGTTTTTTTTTTTTCTTTTGGCTTTCAGGTCAAATCTAAAAGCGAACACTGGAAAAGTTTGCTAAGGCCGTTTAAGGAAGAACAATGGGAACCGGGCTCTGGACAAAATTGCTTCTAAAAACAGGTTGCTGAGCTGTTTCTCTACAGGGCTTGGAACCTGACTGAGCAAACCTGTTTTAACTCCAATCTGGGCTTAGGGTGTGTAGGTTGATCTCATTCTACTTCGGGACATGAAGGTCTCTGTGTTCCTCTGGGGAAAGTTCCTGCAGCTATTCAACTTGAGATCCTTGGGGGGGGGGGAGGAAATGGAGGGGGTGCGTGAGTAAGAAATTCTGAACATAAAATAGTTTTGAAATAAGCTCCCATAAACTTTAGTGTTTCTCTTTCCTCTCGAACTAAGCCCTTATTCATAAAATTACCAACATCTTCAACAGGGGTCTTCAAACTTGGCAACTTGAAGACTTGCGGACTTCAACTCCCAGAATTCCTCAGCCAGAGGAATTCTGGGAGTTGAAGTCCGCAAGTCTTCAAGTTGCCAAGTTTGAAGACCCCTGATCGACAACATCTTCATTTACTTCCTCTTACCGAGTTTTTTTTTTCCCTTTTCCTTAAACCATTTCAGCCACAGTTTTGATACTATTGTAGTATCTGTGTTCTTATGTTCAAATCCACAGTGTCCTCGCGATTTGTTTTACCTGGCCACAGGCCACAATAAATACTACCAATCCGAGACAAATGCAGGAGAGTCTTTAAAACAAAAAACAGATCTTAGGAATATTTAGATAGGCTGGTTCTGATTATTTACGCGATTCTCCTGAATGCTGGCTAATCAAGCAAGGATGACTTGTGTTAAGCTCTTCCTGCTGGCAGTAAATCAAATCGGGGGGGGGGGAAACACCTCTATCCGTGGTTTGTTTAAGGCTGTGTCCAAACTCGTATCTCTCTGCCTTCCACCTCTCCTTACGCCTCAGAAACTAACACCAAACATAAAGCCCCTATCATCTTTCAAAAACAGTAACACTGAGGAAGTAAAATTTATGTTAGCGCAAAAGGGTTGGCTTTGAAGAGCTGGGAAAGTTTAATTTTCTTAGAAGCTTGGACTGCTAATTTAGTGAGATGAAAGGAGGTTAGTTAGGCAAAAGCCTTTGAACAGGAGGTGGCTCACCAAATCCCTTAAATCTACCTCTTCCCATACTAGCCTAGATCTCTAAAGAACTCACAGATGGTATTTGAAATTATCTTTTTTATCTGTGAGACCACAACACCTCTATAAATGGAGTGGCAACTTATGCTGGACAGTCTGATACATAGAACATGGAATAATAGGATCAGAAGGGACCTTTGGAGGTCTTCTAGTCCAACCCCTTTGCTGAAGCAGGAGACCCTGTTGCCATTCCAGACAAGTGGCTGTCCAGTCTCTTCTTAAAAGCCTGGGGAGGCAAGCCCGTCCCACTGGTTAATTGTTCTCGCTGTCAGGAAATTATTGCTTTGACACAGAATTAGCAAAAAACAAACAAAAACCCCTAACTGTGTCTCTGCAGAAGACTTTTTCCAAGACAAAACTGTTCGTGTTTGTTTAAACCGCCGAGAGAGGAACCACAAAGTTGTTCTTACTTTCTTGAAAGTGGCGCTTTATTTCCGTTACTTTCTAGTTAGCCAAAATAAAGGACTAACAGTTGAAAGTGTGAGTTATTCCTTGGTTCGACCCTTTTCGCTGGCCAAAACCGACACAGGCAGGCAAAAACCCATCCTTGTGGATCTGTTTAATATACATTAAAAACAGAGCTTGAAAACAAAAGGGCCACAGGATTACAGGCAGATTTCCCCTTTTCCGCATTCTCAATCAATCCAAATTTAGCCACAAAAACTACGTTATCCTCTCCCATTCTTAGGCTTCTGTGACATTCTTGTGAATGGAAAATACGACACCCTCGTCTCAACCGCCTGAGGCTGGTTTAAAGTACTAGAATGCAAAGCATGCTTCTTCTCTCACTCGCCCAAAATAATAATAATAATAATAAAAATAAAAAAAACCCAGCCAGCAGAAATGATTACCAAATGCTTCCATTACAATCTCTCCAAAACAGGGCAGATTTTTTTTTTTTTCCAAAGCAGGGAATTTGGGAGGGGAAGATAAGCTGTCTAAAAAATACCAAGGATTAGCAAAGCAAATATTCTTAATGAAGAAAATTCCGCTATGGATTTTGACATTACTGAACCGCAGAAAAGAGTTGGATGGGGAAGGGGGGGGGGTTGCTGTATTTTTAGCGTGCCAATCGCTTTTACAATCAAGATATATATTTTTTTTAAAAAAAACCAGCCCTTTTCTTTTTGGTAAAAAAAAATAAAAAATGACAATAACCAAAGGAAGTGTAGCTATATTAAGTCTTTCCCTCAAGAGAGCCAGATAACCTTTAAAAACAGGAAGCCTGCCATATAAATGATGAAAAAGAAAGTTTAACAGTCCAGAACTGCGAATCTGCTTAGCAGTTGCAGCAGTTGGGAAGAGGCAGCTGAAGATGGTGGAAATTCACAGATGGAAGCTATGACCTTCAAGTCAGGGCTGGAGAAAATAACACCCTGTTTCTGATTCTAGACCTCAGTGTTTAGAGGGGAGGGGGAATTATCAGGAGCAGGCCAAATGTCCATCGAGGTAACAGAGGGTCAGTCCAATTGCACAGGTTGAGGGATGCTTGGTGCTCTCTGAGTTTGGTGGTTTTCTTGCAGACGTCTCATTACCAAACTAAGTAACTTCATCAGTAGGAGCTCTGATGGTGCACCTAGCGCTGATGATGTTACCTAGTTTGGTAATAAAACGTCTGCAAGCCAGCAACCGAGTTCAGAGACCCCGCAGTTCAACCCTGAGCTGCAAATATTCTTTTCTATCAGTACAGGTTCTTCTGTTCTTGCCTCTTGGATGAGAAGCGAAACGTTTTCAAGCGGGGGGGGGGGGGACAAGAAAAAGCAGTTGCCTTTTGAAAAGCACATTTGGGGGCAACCATAACTTGGATGATTGAGACTCTCCATAGATGTCTGCAAGAAAACCACCAAGCCTCCTCCTCCTCCTCCTCCACTCTGCAAACCTCACTCCCTTCTAGCACTGATGATGTTACCTAGTTGGGTCATGAAACGTCTGCAAGAAAGCCACCAAGCTCAGAGAGCACCAAGGACCCCACAATCCTCCTCCTCCTCCCCTCTGCAAACCCCACTCCCTTCTAGCACTGAGGAGGTTACCTAGTTGGGTAATGCAACGTCTGCAAGAAAACCACCAAGCTCAGAGAGCACCAAGGACCCCATAATCCTCTTCCCTGTCCTCCCCTTCTCCTCCACTCTGCACTCCCTTCTAGCACTGATGATGTTACCTAGTTGGGGAATGGAATGGAATGGAATAGGGAATGGAATAAGAATAGAATAGAATAGAATAGAATAGAATAGAATAGAATAGAATAGAATAGAATAGAATAGAATAGAATAGAATAGAATAGAATAGAATAGAATAGAATAGAATAGAATAGAATATGAACAGAACAGACAGAACAGAAACGGAATAGAATAGAATAGAATAGAATAGAATAGAATAGAATAGAATAGAATAGAATAGAATAGAATAGAATAGAAAATATGGAATGGAATGGAATGGAATGGAATGGAATGGAATAGAATAGAATAGAATAGAATAGAATAGAATAGAATAGAATAGAATAGAATAGAATAGAATAGAATAGAATAGAATAGAATAGAATAAACGGAATGGAACAGAATAGAATAGAGAAGAGAACAGAACAGAATAGAAAGAACAGAACAGAACAGAACAGCATAAATAACTTTACTGTCATTTTAAATGTACACTGATCAGCATACATTAAAATGAGATTTCGTTGCGTATAGCTCTCAAAGGATAACCATCTCCAATACATTAAGGCAGCCAGCAGGGGACCCTACAGAGCATCTAAGAGAGCATCCCCCCTCTTCTCACATACAAACACACACACACACACACATACAAACACACACACACAACAGACCCAATTTAAGATGCAGGAAAGGGAAGCTGAGCGCCGGCAGTCAAACCCAATTTAGCCCATTTACTATAATAACAGCTTTCTGTGGAAGGTAGTGCTATAAGGCAAGCCTGGTATGACATATTTTGAAATAAAACCATATTGGTTTGGATCGAGCTTGCTCATGTGCTCTCAGGAGTAATGTAGCTGGCAATATTTCTGTAAATAAGCTTCAGATCTTGGAAAGTGCTCCAAAACAGCTCCCCGGGAAATTTTCCTTCAAACCTTTTCAGAATGAAGGGTCTGGCCAAAAAAAAAAAAAAGGGGGGGGGGGAGTGGGAAGGAAGGAAAGAATCAATGATCTTCCGTTTCTTCCTTTTTCTGTCACGGAGAGCAAAAAAAAACAAAAACCTAAAACGGTTAAGGGATGGGTGAAGAAAACCCAAGCAGTTCTGACGCTTTTGGAGAAGGAAAAAATCTTCATTTTTTTAGGCAAATGAATTCCAGTGGAAGCAGGGAAGGAGAAAAGGAGAAGCCGTTTTAGGATTTAAATACCAAGTGGCCCTTTTATGATTAAGCGCCTGACTTTTGAGGCACGGAATGGACTCTAAACTTATATTCTTTGGGAGAAAACACAAGATTTGGGGACTGCCGTTCACGCCCAACCCCCTAGAGAGCGGCAGCAGATGTCAAGGGGGTTATTTCATATTTTTTATTATTCCTTTTCTGGAGTTTTTAAGAGGGGGAGGGAGGGAGCAGGAGGCCTCTGGAAAGCAAACGGCCCCCACTGCCAGCCTCCCTCCTTCCTACCCCAAAAGGGCCAAAATCACATTGCCACGTTGCCAACCAGCCCTCCTTCCAGAATTCCTAATAGACCCTTAAGAGGAAGCCCGTCCAATTCGCTTGCCCATCGTTTTGCCTTTGTTCAAATCCCACCGCTAAAATTAAAAGATCTTGGAAAACAGCCTACGCTCATCTGTCTCTGCCGCAGCTCTCCCAGAATTACTGCCAACTGGAGTGGAAACAGATTCAACGGCATCCTTATATCTGTACAGGAGGCATCTTAAACCAGATGTTCAAAGAGCGGCGCAAAAAGCCTCAGCAAAGCCGACATGACGCTGGGAGATAAAAGGAATCGCTTTGGACGGCGTAAACCTACCAGGGTGTGATCACGACGTACGTACCCAACGGGGGAAAAGAAAGAAAGAAACCCCCACCAGTCATTAGATCTGGAAAGAAATCCTGTGGATCTCAAGGCTAATCGGGCTCTGAAACAAATCCGCCATCTGGGGAAAGATACCGCCACGCCTGCAGTCTTCAAAGGTTTCCCAACGATAACATTTTCTTTCCCAGATGAACGCATCCGGATTGCACAGCCCAAGCTGAAACACATCAAAGGATCAAGCGGGGCATTTAAGCGCAGAACAAACAGCCGTTTACGACAAAGGGTTAGGGGAAGACTTTGCCGTGGAATTACACACCAAAAGGAAAACAAAGGAGACCCCGTGCTTTGGAGAGGGGAGCGGGAAGCCCACTGGGGAACAGGAAGACAGGCACAAGAGAGGCAAGGGGGAACTGGGACAGGAAATATTGGTGGGGGGGACGGACCCGCTGGAGGGAATGGGAGGGGGGTGACTGCTTTGCTGCTGGGTCTCATCCTGCAGTTGGCAATCTTGATCTCGGGCTACCGTTGCAAAGATGTTGGATTCTGTACATTGGAAGTCAACTGATTAGCCAGGATTATCAACCAGGATAGCGCTTCAGACACCAGAAACTGGGAGGCAGGAATTTTGTCTTAAGACATGAATCCTAGAACTGCATCGGGGTGTTTTTTTTGTGTGTGTGTGTGCTGCAGCTGCCGAAATCAAGTGAAGCGTTAGTACCGCTTTATACGGCACCAGTGAGACCCACCCTTGGAATACTGGGTCCCAGTTCTGGTCACCATGATACACAAAGATGTTGAGAGTGCAGAGAAGAGCAACCAAGATGATTAGGGGTCTGGAGGCTACCACATGCAATGAACAGTTGCGGGAATTGGGTATGTCTAAGCCAGGGGTCTTCAAACGTGGCCCTTTGATGACTTGTGGACTTCAACTCCCAGAATTCCTCAGCCAGCGTGCACGCTGGCTGAGGAATTCTGGGAGTTGAAGTCCACAAGGGCCACGTTTGAAGACCCCTGGTCTAAGCTAATGAAAGAGAAAGACTAGGGGCGATAGGATAGCACTCTTCCAATACTTGGGGGGGCTATCACAGAAAAGAGGGGGTCAACCTATTCTCCAAAGCACCCGAGGGCAGGCAAGAAGTAACAGATGGAAGCTTAGCAAAGGGAGATCCAACATAGAATTAAGGAGAAATTTCCTGTCAGTGAGGACAATGAATCAATGGAACCACTTGCCTCTAGAAGTTGTGAGTGGTCCATCACTGGAGGCTTTTAAGAAGAGACTGGACAGGCATTTGTCCAGAATTGTACAGAGTCTCCAACTTAAGCGAGGGTTGGACTAGAAGACCTCCCAAGCACCCTTCCAAAGCTGACTGCCTGACCTTGGGTTAGTCCTTCTCTCTCAGCCCTAGGAAGGAGAGAAGCACAAACCACTTCAAAACATTTGGCCAAGAAATCTGGAAAGACTACATCATCCAGGCAACCGCGAGGAGTCAACACTGACCCCAAGACGCACACCCACAAAGCCAGCCTATACAATTTTAAAGCACACGAAGATCTAGCAAATATTAGCGGGGGGGGGAAGGGTTGCCACGCCATAAAAAGACCTCTAACGCAATCAAGTATAACCCAAGTTAAATCCAACTGAAAACTTGGATGTTTGTTTTTTTTCGCTTGGAAACACGGCAGGGTTAAATATCCTTTTTTTTTTTTTTTTACACCTAGGAGACCCAACTTGCTGGCTCGGCCTTGGTCAGCAGAGTTGATGGATTGCTGCTATGCCACCTAACGGCCTTTCCTGGAATGACCGTCCAGCCTTAACCGGCAATCAACCTCAGGATGTTATTTTACGCAATCAGAGAGGCTTATCCTAAATAAAGGAATGCGAGGGAGGAGAAGCACGGAATTTCCCCAAATCTCCTCGCTTTTATCCTCCAGGCCCCACGGAGCCGTTTCAACCCGGAACGAACCACTTCTGCTCGTTCATCCTAGCGAGACCTGCCAGAAAGCAGCAGCAGACAGGAAGTGTCCTCAACTCACGACCACAAGGATCCCAACATTTCTGCTGCTAAGTGAGGCATTTGTTAAGTCAGGGGTGTCACGCACAACAGGCCACGCCCAGCCCGGTTCTGCAAAGGCGAGCAACGTCGCCGTGTGTCACGAGAGGCGATCAAGTTTGAAACCCCCGTGTGTTAAGTGAATTTTGCCCCGTTGGACGACCTTTCTCGCCCCCGTTAAGCAAACCGCTGCAGTTGTTAATGTTAGTAACCTGGCTGTTAAAGAGAATCGGGCTTCCCCCTACGGACTTGCCTTCTCAGAAGGCCGCAAAAGGGGGAAATCACGTGACCCTGGGAGGCTGCGACCGTCACAAATACGAGTCAGCTGCCCAGCGGCCGAATTTTGATCGCGTGAAGCGTTGAGAGGCTGCAACGGTCGTAAATGTGGAAAAGGGTCGTAAGTGCTGTTGTAATTTCAAGCAGTCATTAAATGAACTATTGAGGACTATCTATACCAGGGGTCTTCAAACTCGGCCCTTTTATGACTTGTGGACTTCAACTCCCAGAATTCCTCAGCCAGGCATGTGTGCCTAGCTGAGGAATTCTGGGAGTTGAAGTTCACAAGTCATAAAAGGGTCGAGTTTGAAGACCCCTGAGCTAGAACATAAAGAGTTGGAAGGGACACCTTGGAGGTCATCTAGCCCAACCCCCTGCTCTATACCAGGCTGAGGAATATACCAGGCTGAGTCTATATGCTGGCTGAGGAATTCTGGGAGTTGAAGTTCACAAGTCATAAAAGGGCCGAGTTTGAAGACCCCTGAGCTAGGAGATAAAGAGTTGGAAGGGACACCTTGGAGGTCATCTAGCCCAACCCTCTGCTCAAGCAGGAGAGTCTATACCAGGCTGAGGAATATACCAGGCTGAGTCTATATGCTGGCTGAGGAATTCTGGGAGTTGAAGTCCACAAGTCATCAAAGGGCCACGTTTGAAGACCCCTGGTCTATATTCTCGCCGTGCTGAAGAATGAAACTCTAAGCGAACTGCCACAACGCTCCAAAGGGCTTTACTAAATATTTCCCGGTGTCACCTCGGTCCAACTTGTCTCGTCCTTGATTAGGATATCGACAAGCCGACTGTTGGATTATCACGCCAGTGTTTTGTCGATAGACTTCACTGGCTCATTAAATAATCCATTGAAGGAAATCTGGATTAGCATTTGGTAGGCAAAGCAGCCTCTTGCGGACCAGCAAGAACCATGTGCGCCAAAAGATGGGAGCAGACGTTTCAAAAAAAAAAAAAAGTTGTGCATTCAAACAGCGACCGAGATAATCTGGTTTTATTTTTCACACACACACACAGACACAGACACACACACACACACACACACACACTGACCTGGGAGGTGAGGAATCTCCAGTTCACATCGCAGGACCACCTCACCCAAGCTCTCATCCTGGTGACCGATCCAGATTGGATCCTGCAACGTTATCCTGGGACACACGTAGATTCGCCTTTTATTTGTGAGATAAAAGATCACGGCTGATTAAATTCACCAAATCTTGTCCTCCTTTATGGATGGGCCGCCTCGTTCCCAATAATGTGGACAGTCTTTCTTTGCAGTTTGAGCGCTTCTGTCTCAATAATCTTTTATTCCACCCGATTGACTTATTTTTATATCCCTGCACTCCCCCTTTAAGTCACTCTACCATCATCAGTTGCTCTCATCAACAGTCATAAGACGAAGGAGAGAAATTTGTCAATCGGACCAAGCGGCTTTTTGAAAACTCCTTAAATTCTGGATCCAGTGGTACAACGCCAGCGGGATTTGAAACATGCATCTTGTCGTCCTCCCCCCACACACACACACCGGTAAAGAAAATCTTATTTGTAGGCAATGTGCAGGTTTCTGGATTTTTTTTAGAAAACGTTAAGAGCTACGGTCAACATGCCAGGAAAAAGAAAAAAAGAAAAGAAAGAATCACATTAGCCGGAGAAACACAAGGAGGAAAAAAAAAATCTAATTATGCAGAACATAATGGGACATGTACCATGCAAACAGCTCCAGCAATTAAATATCTTCTTTGCCATCGTGAATTGGAGGGAGGGAAGGGGTGTGAGAGGAAAAAGACAAGAGGCAATAAAAATCTAGAAGGGAAACACGGTGGGTGGATGTGCTAACCGCCTTCAAATGCTGCTCTTCTGAGCCACAGATTTGGTCCATGAAGGTTACCAGAATCACATGTGCTGGAAACTTATTTCTTCTCACGGTTTCTTTGTCTCTTCCCACAAAATTCTTCAAATCTTTTAACAAGTTTTCAAATTCGGCAAATCTTTAATCTTTTGTAAATCCAACGTAGGACAGGTTATTATCTAGGTCCTTCTTTCAGTCTGTTATTTGTGTAGCTTTTTAATTGTTAAGACACCCGCCGGGTCTCATTCGTGTATCCAATCTTTTTTCCATATTATTCTTGTGGATTGTCATTTTTCCAATTCTCTTTCGGATGAGTCTCAGTATTGACTGGTGAAACTTGTTCCTCTGCTGTTACATCTTTCAAACACAGGCCGACACTTTAAAAATAACTTGGGGGTCCATTGTTCCAAAATATTCTTCAATTGCCTCCAGCATTTGATATTTTGCTCCCTGTTGTATCTGTAAATCAAACTGTAAGTGTTGTTCTCCTTTAATTGTACTCTTCCTTCTGGTTCCCTCTAGTGTCCAACCTTCAAAGTCTCATCATGGTGGTTTTTTTAAAAAAAGAATTCAAAACAAAAGCATTTTCCCACGGGAAGAACTCTTGTAATTAATTCCAAAGTCTTACTTCAAATCCATCTGGACCCTTAATCCATGTGCAACTTTCCAAAATCGAACTTCTAATCACCCTTGTGCTGTTTATTCCGAAAGAATTTTTTTTTTTTCTTTCCTTGGGCCTTAAAACTTGTATTTAAAACTTTTTTCTCACTAAGAACGGAAGGAAACTCACCTTGTCTGGAGACGAATTCCAAAGAGACGGTCTGAGGCTCAGCATTCCACCGGAATGATCTTTACATGGCAATTTCTTCCCCGGAAATCCCCTGTGTGTTGATGTGGTTTTTTTTTCCAAAGCATAAGTGAGGAGAACAACAGAAGGAATTCGCTCCTTGTGGAACTGTATATAGATCTGCTCTTTTCGGCAATAAAAGGCTACCAAACTTTCAAAAGGAGGCAGAATTAGAAACAGATCTTTTTCCAGCTCTGAATTAGCATCATTTTACTTGGCACACACAGCCCCGGCCCGCCAACAGAGAGGCAAAAAATAGATCCCTCTGACTGAAATGGCCTCGGAAGTCCCTCCAACGTAGTCGATTCATGCCCTTTTTAAATGAAGCCTTTGTGCCCATCAAATGATTAGGGGACTGGAGGTTAAAACATACAAGGAACAGTTGCTGGAATTGGGTATGTCTAGTTTAACGAAGAGAAGGACGAGGGGGGACATGATAGCCGTGTTCCAGTATCTCAGGGGCTGCCCCAAAGAAGAGGGAGTCAAGCTCTTCTCCAAAGCGCCTGAAGGCAGGGCAAGAAGCAACGGATGGAAACTGATCAAGGAGAGAAGCAACCTAGAACTAAGGAGAAACTTCCTGACAGTTAGAACAATTAACCAGTGGAACAACCTGCCTCCAGAAGCGGTGAATGCTCCAACACTGGAAGTCTTTAAGAAGAGACTGGACAGCTATTTGTCTGAAATGGGAGAGAGTTTCCTGCCTGAGCAGGGGGTTGGGCTAGATGACCTGCAAGGTCCCTTCCAACTTTATTATTATTATTATTAAATCTAGAAGCCACAAAGCAGCCGTCCACCGAAGTCCACCGCGAATCCAAGGTTCTATTTCACGCCGTCTTTAAGATCCGCCTGAGAACAGCGTCCCATCTTCCCTTCCATTTAAAACCATCGTTCCCAAGGCCAGTCTTAAAACTACTGATTTTTTTTTTTAAGAGTCTATTTTGGGATGAATAGAAAAGGAAGAAAACGGGTTGTAAGTACGAAGGCACGAATCCAAAGCATGCTTTTTACAAGGAGTTAGGATGTTACGAGGAAATCATTTTAATGCGAGGGAGAAGATCGAACACTGGAGAAAAAAGTCCGAATCCTTGCTTACGTGAGCATCAAGGGTTTGGAGGCATCTCAAGGTGGGTCTCCCTTGGAGGTGAGCAGCCCCTTCCAAATCAGAATCTGGGAGGAAAAGTGGCGTTGTCCTCCTTGTCACTCCGCATGCCGCAGAAAGGTGGAATTCGATTCCCCAAATTCTTGGCAAGGGTCCTGCTGGCTGGGGAATCCGTAGAGTTGAGCATGAAACCAAGGTGGAGAAGACTTGAGCTTAACAAGATTCATATGGGAAGATGAGGCAAGAGACCTCTTTCTCCAGATGTGCAGCAATCACAGCCCAACAGACAAGACAGTCCATTGGGATCATGGCAGATCTGGGCCCAGCACCGCCTTCTCCTCGGAGCCCCGTCTCGGGGTCAACGAGAGATCTCTGCTTCGGTTCCAGGAATCTCAAGAAGCAAGAGATTTAAATACTGATGGGATCAGGATCCTTCCTCTGGCATGTATTTGCAGAAGCCAGTCAGGAGATCCTTGCCCGAGCTATTTTAAGCTGCTAGTGCAAAATTTATAGATAGGCTGGGATCAAAGGCGCTGGAAATTGCAGCGATCGGGGTCAAGGAGATTCCGACCCCCTGTGACTGTAGGGCATCCATTACTGATCCTAAGGACCTCAAAGACGCTCGCCTGGTGGGAATATACCCACCGCCCAATCTTCAGAACTTAGGGTACCCTCAAGAAAGCTTCTAGGAATCCAGGATAAAAGGCCAAGAGAAAAGATTTAATGCATATACCCACTAACTGCAAGTAATTTGCTTTCCCTTAATAATACTTCCCAAGAACCAATGTTTCGTTAATAGGTCCTTGATGCTCTCTGAGCTTGTTGGTTTTCTTGCAGATGTTTCATTACCAAACTAGTGCTGATGCACTGATGATGTTATCTAGTTATCTAATTTGGTAATGAAATATCTGCAAAAAAAACAACAACAGCCACCACCCACCAAGCTCGGAGAGCCTCAAGGACCCCACAGGCCTCCTCCTCCTCCACCTCCTCCTCCGCAAACCCCTTCTAGCATGACGGGTAAAGAAACATCTGGAAGAAAGTCACCACCAAGGACCCCGTAGTTCAACCCTGATCTACAAATATTCTCTTCTATCAGTCGTTTCCTTTAAGCAATCCCAGGGCACAAAACTCCTTGATAGCGACAAAGCCACTTGATAGTTAGCTTACCGACCCAGCCAAGACCAACAGCCTTGAAGGAATGATTAAAGACTCCCAGCCCTGCAAACAGATTTGCGCTGGCCCTGTCTTGGCAGTTGATATTATATATTACCCAAGGACAAAAGTCTAAATAAAGCAATCTTGTAGAAACAGGACCAGGAACAAAAAGGCATTCGTCTCAAAATATGACCGCCCCGTTTAGAAAAAGCAGTGTATTTTTTTTAATAAGGCTTGGCCAGCATCCTTTTTTTTTTTATTCTTAGCAGGGGGAAGCAAAGGGGGGGGGCCTGCTGGGCCCTTACCTCAAGAAGTACAGGTGAGCAGGTCACACTGCAGTGAAGGTACAATATTTACCATTTAGGGGGGGGGGGAAATCATACAAAAACTCTGTCCACAAAGAGTGCAGAGAAGGGCAACAAAGATGATTAGGGGACTGGAGGCTAAAGCATATCAAGAACGTTTGCTGGAATTGGGTATGTCTAGTTTAATGAAGAGAAGGACTAGGGGGGACATGATAGCAGTCTTCCAATATCTCAGGGGTTGCCCCAAAGAAGAGGGAGTCAAGCTATTCTCCAAGGCGCCTGAGGGCAGGACAAGAAGTAATGGATGGAAACTAGTCAAGGAAAGAAGCAACCTGGAACTGAGGAGAAACTTCCTGACAGTTAGAACAATGAACCAGTGGAACAACCTGCCTCCAGAAGCGGTGAATGCTCTAACACTGAAAGTTTTTAAGAAGAGACTGGACAGCCACATGTCCGAAATGGTATAGGGTTTCCTGCCTGAGCAGGGGGTTGGACTCGATGACCTCCAAGGTCCCTTCCAACTTTATTATTATTATTATTATATAAAACCACATGGAGGGCATGTTCTACATACGAACCAGATCTTTTAGTCTTAGAAACGATTTCGGCCAGAAAGAAAGAAAGAAAAACTTCAAAGGTTTAACTTTCAGAGCCACAACATTTCATTCATTCATTCATTCATTCATTCATTCATTCATTCGTTCATTCATTCATTCATTCATTCATTCCAAAAAGCAGCCTCTTAAGAAATTGCTCCAGACAAGACGGCTTGAGACTTTTTCTCCAAGCCAAATCCTCAGGAGCGTTCTGCATCTCCTGCTATATACTGGGCAATTTTGTGGCTAGGAAGGAAAACCTCAAACTTCCCCCCATCCTGAAGTGCCAATGCACAAGCCATGTTCCATTTGGGGCGAGTTTCCTTGTGCTTTGTTTTCTAGCGCCCTCTAGAGCAGTGTTTCTCAACTTCCGCCATTGGAAGACGGGCAGACTTCAACTCCCAGAATTCCCCAGCCAGAATCCTGGGAGTTGAAGTCCACCCATCTTCCAATGGTGGAGATTGAGAAGCCCAGCCCTAGAGCTCCTTCTTACATCAATATCCATCTGAAGTCGAGGATACTACCAGGATTAAGGAGTGAGTTTCACCATGTTCCACGGCCTTTGGGGCAACTGACGCCAAGCTGTTTTTTAAACAAAAACAGATGGCTTGCCAGTTGCCACAGCTATAGGAACACCCCAGATGGAAACAACCGCCTTCCCTCCCTCAAATTGTCAAGTGAAAAATATCGAATTATAAAAAAAGCTTCCAAGTGGGGAATGAAAAAGAGGGGGAAAAGAGCCAAACCCCAAACCATAAACCGACTCCACATGGGATGGTATCGGTTTTCCACGTCTGGAGTGAAGTTTTACTTATTCTGACAGCCCTCAGCGCTCTTAAAGCAGGTTTTTGGCTATTAGTCAGGTTGTGGGGATAGTTGTTCCAGATGCCTTCCAACGATGCTTCAAACTAAGCCCTAATCCATGGATATGTGAGGGGTGGATCTATGACATAATAAAAACTCTGGCTGTAGCTTATTATAGGATAGCGCACAGGGTAGCTTCAGGCAGCAGGCATATAAATCTTTCAAATAAGTAAATAAATACAACGGCATTGCCCGAAATCCTTGCTTAAAAAAGGCCAAACTTTTTTTTAAAACTGGATCCCAAATGCTGATTAGATGCATCTTTTGGAAAATGGTCTCTCTCTCTCTCTCTCCCCCTCTCTCTCCCTCCCTCCCTCTCTCCTCCACTCCGTCTCTCCCCCACTCTCTCCGTTTCTCTTTCTCTCTCTCCCTCCCTCCCTCCGTCTCTCCCCCTCTCCGTCTCTCTCCCTTTCTTTCTCTCTCTCCTCCCTCTCCCCCACTCTCCGTCTTTCCTCTCCCTCCCAACCCTCTCTCCGTTTCTTTCCCTCCTCCCTCCGTCTCTCCCTCTCCCTTTCTTTATTTCTCTCTCCCTCCCTCTGCCCCACTTCCGTCTCTCCCCACTCTCTCCCTCACTCTCTCCGTCTCTCCCCCTCTCTCCGTTCTCTTTCTCTCTCCCTCCTCCCTCCGTCTCTCCCCTCTCCATCTCTCCCTCTTTCTTTCTCTCTCCCTCCTCCCTCTCCCCTTCCCTCCCTCTTTCCCACTCTCTCCCCCCTCTCTCCGTCTCTCTCCCTTTCTTTTTCTCTCTCCCTCCCTCCCTCCCACTCTCTCCCTGTCTCTCTCTCTCCCTTTCTTTCTCTCCCTTTCTTTCTCTCTCTCTCTCTCCCTCTTCTTTTTGAGTTGATGGACTCAACACACAGCCAGCCTTAACCAGAAAATTCAGAGCGTCACATTTCAATAACAAACAAGAGGAAGGGTTTTGCCTCAAATCAGCAGGACTGGGACCTCTGGTGGCCTTGCACAATAAACCAGCATTATTTGCCAGCCAGGAAAGGCTGGTGAAAAAGCTCAGCACCTGGGCTTGGTGAAGCAGAGAAGAGGAGGGGTGCTCTTGAAGTTACGGCAAGGAAGGAGAAAAGTCCCCCTGCCAGGGTCATGGATGTAGCCCCAAACCTCCCAACGCTCACAGCACCAACCTAAATGCTTTTCCTGCTGCCTATTTAGAAGTCAGCAGCCGCTACCTTCTCCTAGTGCCCAGGAAAGTCCATCATTCCCATCCAGAGTGAATGTTAACCCTTGCGTGGAAAGACAAGAGAGGAAGAATCTGGAGTGGCTACGATTGCTGGAATAAAAATCCCTTCTGCCAAGGAGGTCCTAAAAATCCAAACAGCCAATTTAATCAGAAAGCAACAGGAACGTAAGGGTGTCATCGCCAAATGTCTGTGGAGATTCTCAGTCATCCAGGTCATGGTTGTCCCAAAGGTGCTTTTTCACGAGGCAACTGGACTTTATTTTATTTTATTTTATTTCAGCTCTCAGGAAGCTGAAGAAGCTTCCTGGATGAGAAGAGAAACGTCTTCAAAGGAAAAACAAGAAAGTCCAGTTGCCTGGTGAAAAAGCATCCTGGGGACGATTAGTCAGGAGTTCTTTGGCATCGCCTTCTTGCTGATGGGGCTGGAGATACCTGGAGGGCACCTGTGCTACCTTTCGGATTATGTGCTCAGCAGTTCCGCATCACAAACCACTCATTTCTGCGTCTATTACGGTGCAGTTCCCACCGCGGCTTGCAAGCTGAAGTCTCCAGGGCGAGTAAGCCGAGGGAACCACACAAATGCAAAGCTTCTTCCCGAGGGGAATTACTTTGCTAAGATCGCCGCTGTCCCATCCCACGTTTGTAATGCCTTTTTTTATTATTTTTATTATTCACACAGCTTTGCTTGGTTAACTTGGAAATGCAACGTTCAGCATTCCGTGGGTTCTGGGGGAGAAAATTATCAATACGGCAATATGCGGGGAGGCTGAGTGACCTTAAGTGCTGCTGGGTTTTTAAATTAAGATTTACCACCAAATGTTGCCGATGCAGCCAAATCGGGCTTTAAAGGTTTCAATCAATACTGCTGAGTCCCTTTGTAAAAATCCTCTGCTGTCTTCAACAGGGAGGGGGTAGGAAAAGCTGCCATTTTCCATCATTGGCCCTGATTTCCCTCCCTAAAAGACGGGCGCTAACCGGGCACCCCCGCCGTCTTATTTTTCTCCCATCCCTCGTGGCAACCAACCAAGCCTCACACATATAGGTGTGACATTCATTTAGTGACTGTTCAGAGTTACAACAAAATTCTAACCATTGCATACGAAGGAAGGAAGGAAGGAAGGGAGGGAGGGAGGGAGGGAGGGAAGGAAGGAAGGAAGGAAGGAAGGAAGGAAGGAAGGAAGGAAGGAAGGAAGGAAGGAAGGAAGGAAGGAAGGAAGGAAGGAAGGAAGGAAGGAAATATAGCAATAGCACTTAGTAAGCCTTCACAGTGCTTTACAGCCCTCTCTAAGTGGTTTACAATGTCAACATCTTGCCCCCCAGCAATCTGGGTCCTCATTTTACCGACCTCGGAAGGATGGAAGGCCGAGTCGACCTTGAGCCAGTCAGGATCGAACTGCTGGCTGTGGGCAGAGTCAGCCTGCAATGCTGCATTTTAATCACTGCGCCACCACGGCTCTTACAAAAGTTCGCTTAGTGACCGTTCAAAGTTAAAGGGCACTGAAAAAAAGAGACTTATCACCATTTTCCCCACTTATGAGCGTTGCAACAGCCCTGTGATTTACATTCAGACGCTTGCCAACCGGCTCGTATTTATGACGGTCGCAGTGTCCTGGGGTCGCGTCATCCCCTTTTGTGACCTGCTGGCAAGCGAAGTCAACGGGGGGAAAGCCGGATTCCTTAACGACCGTGTGACTTAACAGCTGCGGGCGATTCACTTAAGAACGGTGGCAAGAAATGTCGTAGCATGGGGCAAAGCTCACTCAGCCGTCTCGCTTCGCAAGCGGGGATTTTGAGCTCAACTGCGGTCGTAAGCCGAGGCCTGCCTGTATTCTCGGCCGCTTCAGCGAACGAAAATACTGGGCTATTTCAACGAAGTCCCACCTGGTTGAAAGGAACAAGCTGCCCACATTCCAGCATCCTTCCGGCCTTTGCTCAGTCTTTGCCAGCCTAAAATGCTTTTGTGTGATGGGTCAAACGACTATGGCTTCCTCTTTTTTGCTTGCAAGGGGGGGGGGGCTGCTAAAAATAATTTAGACAGTCCTTTTTTTTTTTGAGTCTCCAGGATTCCACAGGATGCTCCCCTATTAACTTCCAAGCCCCTTTAACTGGCTGGTTCTTTTGAACCGCAAGGAAGGCCCGGATTGGAGCAGGGTGGAAAAGCAGACGGAGCCACAAAAAACGAGGAGGAGAAGGCCTTCGTGGGAGCTCAGCACCATCTGCTATCAGCGGAGCAAGTGTGATCAGTCCATACACATTTACAATCAGGAGGCCAGGCTGACTGCAAGACGCACAACCAGGGCCTGGCGCTTCCCGGGTGTTTTTTTCCCCCTTCCCCTCCGTTGCTGTCGAATTCGCCTCTTCTGTTCCTTTCCCCCTTTTGACCATGTTGCTTGTTAGTCGTTTTTCAAAGCAGGAAGCCGCCACTTCCCAACCAAAACAGCGTGTTGCTATGTCGCAGATCCTGCTAAGTGCTGTCACTGTTTTGTGTTTTCTAGGCTACGTTGTTTTGTTCTCCGTTGGGAAACGATAAATAAGACCTTTGGCAAGGGAGAGGAGCCCTTGGTGTTCTCTTGGTGGTTTCCTTGCAGACGTTTCATGACCCAAACTAGGTAATATGGTCAGTGCCAGGAGGCAGTGGGGTTTGCTAAAGGAGAGGGAGCGAGGAGGAGGAGGAGGAGGAGGAGGAAGACTGTGGAGGGCTTGGTGCTCTCTGAGCTTGTTTTTTTTCTTGCAGGCATTTCATTACCAAACTAGGTAATATCATCAGTGTTAGAAGGCAGAGGGGTGGAGAAGGAGGGGGAGAGGAGGAAGAGGAGGAGGGGGGGGGAAGAGGAGGAGGAAGAGGAGGAAGAGGAGGAAGAGGAGGATTGTGGGGTCCTTGGTCCTCTCTGAGCTTTGTTTTTTTCTTGCAGACATTTCATTACCAAACTAGGTAATATCATCAGTGCTAGGAGGCAGTGGGGTTTGCTAAAAGAGGGCGGGAGAAGGAGGAGGAGGAGGAGGAGGAAGAGGAGGAGGAGGATTGTGGGGTCCTTGGTCCTCTCTGAGCTTTGTTTTTTTCTTGCAGACATTTCATTACCAAACTCGGTAATATCATCAGTGCTAGGAGGCAGTGGGGTTTGCTAAAGGAGAGGGAGAGGGCAGGAGGAGGAGGAGGAGGAGGAGAAGGAGAAGGAGGAGGAGGAGAACTGTGGAGGCTTGGTGCTCTCTGAGTTTGTTTTTTTTCTTGCAGACATTTCATTACCAAACTAGGTACATCATCAGTGCTAGGAGGCAGTGGGGTTTGCTAAAGGGAGGGAGAGGGCGGGAAGGGAGGGGAGAGGGGAGGAGGAGGGAGGAGGAGGAGGAGGAGGAGGAGGAGGAGGAGGAGGA
Source organism: Azemiops feae (assembly GCA_023970755.1). Lineage (NCBI taxonomy): Eukaryota > Metazoa > Chordata > Lepidosauria > Squamata > Viperidae > Azemiops > Azemiops feae. The sequence goes on along the minus strand of JALGBA010000710.1, from coordinate 404,436 downwards.
GGAGAACTGTGGAGGCTTGGTGCTCTCTGAGTTTGTTTGTTTTTCTTGCAGACATTTCATTACCAAACTAGGTAACATCATCAGTGCTAGAAGGCAGAGGGGTGGAGGAGGAGGGGAGAGGAGGAGGAGGAGGGGATTACCTCTACCAAGGGGAAGGAGAGGGGAAGAAGGGCAGAAATGCCACAATCTCCAGCCATGCAGCTGTGGCTACGTAATCCTCAAAGCAGCTCAGGCCAGGTAATGGGTCGGCCTTATTACGGCCAGGGGTTTCCATCGAAGGCCCTTCCCCTGGGGCATTGCGCAAGCAGAAGGAATTCCTGGAAATACCTCCCGGAGCCATCAAAAGGGGAATACCCAGAAGCCACTTCCGCCCCTGCAAATTACCACCGGATGTTTTATTAATGCCCAGGCTGCGGGCCAAGGAAGAAAACAAAAGCTGGTTGGTGGGGAGGTGGCGCGGAGGGCAAAGCCGCCTCGAAAGAGGCCCAGAACGCCCAAAATTATTGGATCGGCTTGAAAAGAAAAGCAGCTAATAATAATAACGGCAAGGAGCAGAGTGATATCGACAGCAATTACGCTCGGCTTGAAAAGGCTATCGGGGAATCAAATCCGGCAGGCCACGTCTTGATTCGCTGCCAAGAATATCGGATGCCGTCAGGCCGGTCCCGTTTGATTAAGAAATCCAGGATTTGGTTTCTACAAATGCCTCGAATTTCATCTCCTTATCAATGTCGAAAGACTGGCATAAATCAAATTACTCCAGCAATCAAACCACGTACGCCCACTGGCTTTTCAGTTCGGGGAGAGAGTGGGCCTCGTGGACAGCCTGCTATCAATGAAGGGGAATATCTGCAGCTCAGGGGTGACATGAGGGGTCCTTGGTGCTCTCTGAGCTGGGTGGTTTTCTTGCAGACGTTTCATTAGCCTAACTAGATAACATCATCAGTGCTAGAAGTGGGGGAGGAGGAGGAGGAGGAGGAGGAGGAGGATCACCATGGGGTCCTTGGTGCTCTCCGAGCTGGGTGGTTTTCTTTCAGACATTTCATTACCCACCTAGGTAACATCATCAGTGCTAGAAGGGAATGGGGTGTGCAAAATGAAGAGAAGGAGGAGGAGGGTGTGGGGTCCTTGGTGCTCTCTGAGTTTGCTTGTTGCAGACATTTCATTACCCTAACTAGATAACATCATCAGTGCTAGTAAGAGGTGGGGCTTGCAGGGAGGAGGAGGAGGAGGAGGATTGTGGGGTCCTTGGTGCTCTCTGAGCTTGCTTGTTTTCTTGCAGACGTTTCATTAGCCTAACTACATAACACCATCAGTGCTAGTAAGGAGTGCCTAGTTACCTGGGTGTTACCTAGTTGGGGTAATGAAACGTCTGCAAGAAAACAAGCAAGCTCAGAGAGCACCCAGGACCCCTCACTGCCTGCTGTGTAACGGGATACTTGCAAACGCAGAAGCAGACTCGTGTTTTAATCCTCACCTTAAGATTTTCCAAGCGTTGCAGGCATCTCTCGACTCCTTACACAATCCTGCAGCCACAGAATTCAAAGGAACAACCCTAGAGTCATCATCCTTTTTTCTAACGCCAGGCAAGTCCATCCATCCATCCGCCCCCCACACACACACACACACAGACACAGACACACATATTCGTATGTCGCAATCCCGACCTTCTGCATTCACAAAGCTCGTCCTTCTGCTCCACGTAAAAATCAATCTACTCTGTTTAACAGCTAGACAGGGAGAAAGCTGCAGCCTTAATAAGAATGAGTGGGGTGTGTTTCGGTGGCAGCCAGAATCACGACGGCAACGGGCAAATAAATGTATTCTTTCTGAACCTAATTAACCAGCTTGGGGATTCACTAATCTCAGATGTTCGGAGACTATTCAAAAAAAAAAAAAAGAAGAAGAAAGGAAGGAAGGAAGGAAGGAAGGTAAGGAAGAAGGAAGGAAGGAAGGAGGAAAGAAGGAAGGAAGGAAGGAAGGAAGGAAGGAAGGAAGGAAGGAAGGAAGGAAGGAAGGAAAAGCACCACTCGGTCGCCTCAAGAACTTGTCATGAATGAACCGCAAATAAGTCAGTGGCTCTTAGCAGTTGGGGGCGGAGGAGAGAAAGCGCGTTGATAAATTCCCTTTACGCCAGCAAGTGTCTAAATGAAGTGAACCCATCTTCCATCTAGGCAGCTGCCTTAAAGACTTGGAATATGCCGGGCCATTGTTCCCTAACAAAGCTGCCGCAATTCCCATTACATGGAAGAGATCAATATTTTATTCTGATTCAGGGTGCAGGACCTCAAATACGGAGCCTGCGCAGGAAAAGCGAGAACGGGGGGGGGGGGGGGGAATAGTAAAAAAATTCGGCCATTTGTCCCGATAGTTGGAGCAAAGAGCAGAGGGGCCACTCCAGGCGGGACACGCCTCCTGTCCCCAAGGGGGTCTTTCACCAAGTTGAATTAATAAGAGGCTTTTGAGGAAGTTCACACCAAGATTAACATTGGGCCAAGAATCAAGAAGCAAAAAGTAACCCCAATCAAGGAACGACTAACTCAGACAAACAAGCTAAGAGTATACAACATACAGAGTATACAAAAATAGGGTATACTCCTCCTCCCCTTACCTTCCTCCTCCTCCTCTTCTCCACAATCCCACTCCCTTCTAGCACTGATGATGTTACCTAGTTGGGTAATGAAACGTCTGCAAGAAAACCACCAAGCTCAGAGAGCACCACGGACCCCACAGTCGTCCTCTTCTCCTCCTCCTCCTCCCACATCCCACTCCCTTCTAGCACTGATGATGTTACCTAGTTGGGTAATGAAACGTCTGCAAGAAGACCACCCAGCTCAGAGAGCACCAAGGACCCCACAGCCCTCTTCCCCACCCTCCCCTTCTCCCCCACTCTGCAACCCTCACTCCCTTCCAGCACTGATGATGTTACCTAGTAGGGTGGTGAAACGTCTGCAAGAAAGCCACCCAGCTCGGAGAACACGAAGGACCCTCAAACAGCCAATATTCCCTTCTTATCAGCACATTTGTCTTCCCAAGATTCTGGGGCTCAGTTACAGAGACTTGAAGCTGGACCCAAATTCCTGTTTTTCAGTCCCTTGCCGATCCGCCCTTGTAGAAAGAGAGCCGTGCTACTTTATGGAAGCCAAAAATCAGGAGGAGTCTGGTTAGCACCTTTTTCGGCGGACACATTTTATTAAAAGCCACCAGCTTTTGAGAGTTGGTGATTAAAATCTGTTATTGGGGGGAAATGCTACCAGACTCCTTCTGCTTGATCCGAGGTTTTCAAACAGGGGTTAAGGAAATAACAAAAGGAAGGATACTGAAACTTGAAGCAAGGTGAAACAATACTTTTTTAGTATTTATTTTTGGTGCCTCTGATGACACTAGACTAGGGGGAGGGGACATGGAGAGTTTCATTGCCATCCTAAGCAGCTTGCAAACATAACCATGACTGTTCCAGATAAACAAACAGGTTCTTTAAGTCTGCAAAGTTGCAGCTTAGTGAATTTGCACACACTAAGAGAGAGAGAGAGAGGCACACTCACACACACCCTCAACACCTACCTATGTCAGTAACTTGCTGGCAGCTTGGAAGAAACGGGGAGGGGGGGGGGAAATCCACAATAATTATCTTCCACTTTACGCAGGTCCTCTGGTGGGGATTTTCCACAAGGGATTGGTTATTTACAAGCTTGGTTCAGAAACAAGAGACACATTCACACAGAAAGAGGGTGCCTGACACACCGCTGTTACCAGCTGAGCTTCCCCCCCACCACACAATCTTCTCAAAACTGTTTCCCACCCCTGCCACCCCCCTCAGGTTTCTCCCTTTACAGATTCAGAAACTAGAGGGAGTGAAATTCTGCTTTGAGGGCAGGGATGTATCTGTGTGTGTGTGGGGGGGGGGGAGGTGTCGGTGTGGGTGTTTGTGTGAATTCTCAGTGGAAAAATGCTTCTTAGAAAGATGTCTGTGGAGATGCTCCATCATCCAGGTCGTGCTTGTCCCAAAGGTGCTTTTTTTCACGAGGCAACTGGACTTTCTTGTTTTTCTTTGAAGACCTTTCCCTTCTCATCCCAGAAGCTTCTTCAGCTCTGACTGGATGGTGGGGAATGGAGGGATTTATACTCCTTGCAGACGGCTGGTCATTTGCCTTCTTTTGGAGAGTCCTTGAGGCCACTTGGAGGTTTACCTGCGTCCTCAGGGTCACCTGAGTGGTGCAAATGGGTGTGGAGCCTCCTTGGAACTGCTGAAAGGACCATGTTGTAGACTGGAGATAGATGATATTGTATTCCTCCCCCTCTGTTGAGAAAGGGCCATCTATGTCAAAATTGAACAGCCCTCTCTCAACAGAGGGGGGAGGGATACGACACCATCTACGATATGACACTATTTTATGAAGGTAGGTGAGATGTTGTTGTTGGGGTTTTTTTTGTTTGTTTTCTTTAATGAACTGCTTAAGCAACCTGATGCAAAATGTTTATCACTCAGGAAAGAACAAGCTTGAGGCAGGGTTTCTCAACCTCGGCTGCTTGAAGATGTGTGGACTCCCAATTCCCAGAATTCCCCAGCCAGCCTGTTCAGACATCGTCAAGTTGCCAAGGCTGAGAAACACTGGCCTGGGCCTTCTCAAGGTCTTACGGTTCACACAGGGATGACAGATAAGTAAATAAACACGTCTCTCCCCTCCTCCCGATTTATCATCACACTCACCAGCTCTTCCAATTAAAAGAGGTTTATGGTTTAGCACATTGAAAAGCAAGAAAACAGCCAATCCGATATTAAAAGTGCTCTACGAGGACACTTAAAGAGTCCAAGACACAATTATGATTGAAAACACCCACAGAAAAGTTTGAAGTAGCTTTCTCTCTCTCTCTCTATCATCCCTATCCACCTATCCTTTCGCTCTCATCTCTATCATCTATCATCTCTCTCTCCCTCTCTATCATCTCTCCCTCTATCATCCCTACCTACCTATCATTTCGCTCTCCTCTATCATCTATCATCTCTCCCTCTCTATCATCTCTCTCCCTCTCTATCATCCCTACCTACCTATCCTTTCGCTCTCATCTCTATCATCTCTCTCCCTATCATCCCTATCTATCCTTTCGCTCTTATCTCTATCATCTATCATCTCTATCTCTATCTCTCTCCCTCTCTATCATCCCTACCTATCATTTTGCTCTCATCTATCATCTATCATCTCTATCATCTCTCTTGCTCTCTATCATCTCTATCTTCTCTCTATATATCTACCTATCTACCTATCATTTCTCTCTCTCTTCCTGTCTATCAGTTCTCTATCATCTCACTCTCTAAGGTTTCATCTCTATCATCTCTCACCCATCTCTATCATCTCTGTCTCTTTCCATCTATCTACCTATCATTTCTCTCTCATCTCTCTGTCTGTCTCTATCTATCATTTCTCCCTCCCTCCCTCCTTCCCTCTCTCCCCCTCTCCCTATCTCTGAAGCACCAATAATTTTTTCAAAGATACAAAGGTGATTTTAACCTTGCCAAAAAGCTTTGCAGGAGTTACTGGCTCACGGGTTTGCTTGAACACACACCCTACCTGAATCATTTACAACACACTGATGCCTTAAGGAAACCAAAATCAATACCTACTCCCCCCTCCTTTCACAGAAAGAAGAGCCCCAGCCTGTTTCTGTCTGCCATGGATTTTATATTTGTAACCAGGGAACAGGCAAATGTCTCCAAGCTGCAAACAAAAGAGATTATCATAGCACAAATAGAATAGCAGTAAAAGTTCCACGGGTATCAATTACAGGAGGCCAGGCGGTACATTCCGGCTTCAAAGGGCCCTAGACTTTCCTTAACCAGAAAGCTCTTAAGTCTTCACCAGAAAAATAAACAGAGATGAGGTTGAGACAGACAACCATCCAACCCCAGGCAGAGGATTCAGACCTGAGGGGGGGGGGGGGAAATCAAGATCTTGCTTTTTGTTGTCCGTTGGTCAATAAGCTTCTAATGGCGTTGATGGAGTTGATTCTCCTCAATATTTATATTGTTCCTGATTATCTCAAGACAAGCAAAGCCTAAAAACCCAAATCGTAACACAATCAAACTACTCTGGAGGGTAACCTTAAACCATCATCCATTTTGAAGTCCTTCCCCTCCGCAGGTTACTGGCCTCCCACTCGGGAATTGTTTTTTGGTTTTTTTTGACACCATAAAAACAACAACAATTTATTCTGAACAAATAAGGACCCTAATACTGCGCTGAGGAGCAAACAGGGAGTTAAATGTTCTCCTATCTGAAGGCAATGGCATGTCCTTTCAAACCGGGTTCAACTCAGCAAAAATGCAAAAAATATCTACCAGCAGAAGAGAACGCAGTAGCTCACAGTCGAAGTGTGGAGTCCCGGGTGCTCTCCGAGTTCTTGCGGACGTTTCATGACCCAACTAGGTAACATCATCAGTGCTAGAAAGGAGTGGGGTGTGGGAGTAATAGTAGTAGTAGTAGTAGTAGTAGTAGGAGGAGGAGGAGGAGGAGGAGGAGGAGGAAGAGATGGGGGGGATTTCTCAACTACATCAAGACCTTTCAACCTGAACAGCATTATTAGGAGAAAAAAAATGACGCCAGGGAACCTCTACTCCTTTTTTATCCCTACAAAGGAACAACAGCTTTAATTTCTAGGAAACACAGCAACGTGCAAGTTGAAAAATCAATTGGATGCCTTGAAAAAAAAAAGCAGGTCCACTTCGAAATCTACACATGAGCTTCACAGAAAGGGGGGGGGGCATCGAAAGAAAATTACCTTCAAGTGCATCAAGTCCATGGAGGAGACCCTTTGGGAGGCATCGGCCGCTTTTAATGGGGGGGTGGGGAAGGAACCAAATCTGAAAACTGGCTATAAGAAAAGGCAGGCGAGCAGCTGAAGACTTTACTTAAAGCCTCCGAGTACATCCTCTGCTCTATATTTAACCGTGATCCTGTCCTAGGGCTATTAGAAAGATATATCGCCTGCTGTTTTAATAGAGCCTAAATGAAAAAGGATCAATATTATTTTAATTTTTAAAGGTCTGTTTATGAAAGGCAATCATCCTTCATTAAAAATGCAGAGGAGGGGAGCGCGCCCCATGCGGCGGAATCGTCCTCTCGGGGGGGGACCGTGGGGGGGGCTTTGTCACCCCCACCCCAGGAACCGTTATTAAAAAGCGCTTTCCCGTAAAATTAAAGAGAGGGAGGGAGGGGACAGGAAGCCACTTTCAAACGGAAGATAAATATTAGGTTATCGCATTTCACATTGGGAGGGGGGGGGAAACTGGAGTAAGCATGTTCAGAACTGCACTTCAGACAAAAGACACACACACACACACACACACACGGTCATGCTTCGAAACAGCCTGAGCTGCAGACAGAACTGAACTTCAGAAGGGACATCCTTCGCTAGCCCAAATAAGCGATAGCCACTTTGAAATGCGCCTTGGAGTAAGTGATGCCTCCTGCCCACCACCTCTTTCTACAAACGGGGTTCCTCGGCCTTGGCAATGGGTGGACTTCAGCTCCCAGAAATCCTCCCAGGCTGACTGGGGAGTTCTGGGAGTTGAAGTCCACCCATCATCAATCAAGTGGCCTAGGGCTGAGAAACAGGGGTATTAACCCGAGGGGCCTTCAAACACGCTTGGCACCGCCCCAGAGTGATCAGTCACGTTGCCTCCTCCAAGTATCATCGGAAGAGATTAAGGACACCAGAAGTATCCTGGGGTCATTTTTTTTTTGGGGGGGGGGGTGTTGTTCTGAATTCAGAACATCCTTCTCCAAGTGGAAGATGGAAGGCTGTCTCCTCCTTAAAGGGGCAGCCCAATTCCGACAAGAGCCTGGTTTGGCCTGCATATTAGCAAAGCTCCCACGTTCTTTCTTTTTTTTTAAGCACTAAATTGTCCATTTTGGGGGGGGGGGAGAAAACACAAGATTTTAAATAGACCTTGCCCACCCAGCTGTCAAAAGGCCCCGGAGAGGGCCAAAGCCACACTCACCTTTCTACTCTCCGGAGACTTCAAAGGCAGCCCATTAAACGGCTGGGGAAAAAACACCTTCCAGGCAGCCGAGGGGCCTTTCTGTTTAATTAAAGATGCTAATTGCGAGTGGGTATTTTCTCAGCGTGACTGCATCTGGCTGGTTGCTTGAAAAGCCATCAGGAACACATTTTTCGCCCGGCTCACCTTTCATCTCCATCCCTTTCAAAGATACGGCTTTTTTTTTTTCTTTCCCGTCTTTGTGCTCCGTTTTGGAAAGAGCGGCATAAAAACCTGCCTTTACGAGCCGTTATCTTAAGGCAAAAGGGGGAAAAAGCCGGGGTTATTGAAACGTCTCCTGTGGGAACCTCATTTGCCTCTCCCTCTCATTGTATGCTGACACAACCTTTATGGAGCCACAAAGTTCTAGTCTTGCTGGCTACTGAAGCATCACATCCACAGCAATTCTCTCCCACACACACACACACACACACACACACACCCAGCCTGTCAGGAAACTCCATCCAACATCTCTATCATTTTTCTGCGGTCTGCATCGGTCCCTCGAAAGAGAAGACACCAGACCCGGTATTTATTTCTTTTTTTTTTTTTCTTTTTTTTAAAGAAGGAAATGAAATTTCCAGTGCCTTAAATTGATGGCACTTGTTTAAGCCCTGTTGGATTTTAGGATATCAATCCCTCCTCGTTTGCTTCTTCTTAAAAAAAAATAAAAAAATAAAAAATTCACCAGGAAAAGCTGACACAAAATGCTACGGTGGAGCTGCAAGAGACCCCAGCACAGTCTCCCCAGAAGATTCATTACAGGTGCATTAGAAAGTCAAATCAGCAGTTGCTGAAACCCTAAGCGTATGAAAAGGAGGTTAACAGGAGTGCATTTCATTTTAAAGGCAAGACGTTCCGGGTTTGCAAAAGCAACATTCATCTCAAGAACTCTAAAGGGGGGGATACGTCTGCACGGTGTCAGGTGGCTTCCGATAAAAATTCAGGAGGGCCACCGCCTTTAAAAAATAATAATAATAATAATAATATGAGAAGCACTGTGCTTTCCTTGAGGTTGCCAGTCTTAATTATGGAGGCCTCTCGGATGTACACAAACACCCACCGCCCAGGGATCCGCTGCCAAATTCTAGATTGCCACTTTGATAGCCTGACATTTCACAACAAGCTGTGCCTTTTCCAAAAACGGAAACCTGCATTTTAAAATGCCCTGAAATGCAACAGGGGGAAAAAACGGGTTGATGTGTCCGCGCACGTGGGTCAGTTTTAAAGCCAGCCTTGGTCGAGCACTTTGGGCGCAATGTGTTTTTAAAGCCGAGGGTCCCTAAGGTGAACAGTTTCTGCTTTTGGGGTAGAATACCTGGATGCCTCTTGGCGATAGGCTGGCAGGGGCCCAAGGATTCGAGCCTGGCTCTCGAAGCGGATTAAATAGCATCGCTTTCTGGTTTTGTTTTGGAAGAAAAGTCAGCCGTTTCCGCCTTGTGAACTCTCAAGCTTCCTCCTTCCGCTACGTATTCAAGACGGGCAGTGGTTAATATTTATATGTATTTATATGTAAGGGTAAACAACACATAGAAACATGCTACATGCAACATATGTATATAGATACATATGTTGCATGTAGCATGTTTCTATGTGTTGTTTATGTGTACCCTTTTGAGAGCAAGCAGCAGAATTTCATTTTTGTGTGTGCCAGTGGGCCCGCAGCAAAAAATGACAATAAAGGCTATCTTATCTGTCTTATCAAAGAACCCAAAACACGGGCAGCGAAGGCCTTCCTTCCCAAAGTCACACATCAATCGAGCACACAACCTCCAGTATGTGGACACTAATCACATTTTTAGTTCAACAAGTCCGCCTGCTTTTTATATAGGTGTGTGCATGAATAACACAATCCTCCCACATAAAACAAAATGCAATATGGCCGGCCGTCTCCAGTTGAAGTTAGCCCTCCCCAACCTAGGAACAACTCCAGATGGGTAGACTTCAACTCCCAGAATTCCCCAGTCGGAATAAACTTTGCAGTCCTTAGAATCCTGGGAGATGGTTGACTGGGGATATTTTAAACTTTCTTTTTTTGTAGCATACTCCCCCCCCCCCATCCAGAGTCATTTGACTGCAGTGGGCTAGAAATGTAATAAAACATGTAAATAAACTCAAAGGAATTCTCTTGGATTTCTCCAAAGACAGCGCATGCTGTTAGGATCTGTGCCACTATTGGGTGCTTTATACTGAAATTTTTCTGAATTCATTCAATTACATGCTTCTGAGTCATACCGTAATCAAAATATTCCTATCCGGGATTCCCTTCGGTGAGACCCAGCTGCTTGCCCCTTCTCCCAAACAGATGCTACCTTGATGTCATGAAAAGACAATCATGCTGTCTTGGTTCCTAGGTATACCTTAAGAAAAGGGGGGAAGAGACAGAGAGAGGAGGGGAGGAGGGACAGAAGGAGGGGGAGGGGGAGGAGGAAGAGGAGGGGGGGAGGGAGAGGAAAAGAGGAGGGGAGGAGGAGAGGGGAGGAAGGAGGAGGAGGAGAAGGGAGGAGGAGGAGGAGAGGGAGGAGGAGGAGAAGGAGGAGAGGGCAACCTTGTTTTTCTTCCCAAATGGCTAATTTTGCTGACCCTGCCACTTTTTCCCAGAGGCTTCAACTCCGTTGGTAAGGCAAGAGTAAACGGGGAGGGGGGTGGGTGGGGAAATCACAATGTTAAAAAAAGCAGCACACAATTATGGGGCCTTTTGACAGGACAGTCAGAACAGCTTATATTTAGACACTCGGGGGCACTGCCTGTTAATTATGCAGCAGCTGAAGGATGCACTTCTTAATTAGTGTACATACACACATTCTCCGCTGAATAAGTCCATTGATATTCACAGGCTCACAGATCTCCCTCTCGGCTGCAGCCAGCGGAGTTCTCAGGTTTTTTTGTTTTTTCTTCTTCTGATGATGATGAAAAGAGGCTGGGACAAGATTTAAGAGGCATCTTAATTAAAGGCAAGCGGAGGGCAGCGAGAGAGGGCTGCATTTATCCTTCAAGGTGGGGAAAAAAACGCTTCAGAAGGGACAAATATTGCTGCAGAGGAGGAGGAGGAGGATGAGGAGGACCCACAAACAGGATCGCTGAGCCTACTACCTCTTCTAGCTGGAGCTGGAAAAACAGCTGCCTATTCCACAGGTAGCTGGTTTCGTAAGCCATGGTTAAGCCCTGCCTGTTCTGGTCCAAGGGAAGAAGCTGTTGAGCGGCCTGAACCGGGGTTCAGGCAGGCAAGCCAAGATCCAGGTGATTTCAGGCGGCTGGGTTCCCCAAATTTAAAATGAAGGGGAGGGGGGCAGTATGTCGGACTTGAGGGCGTCCTTAACGAAAACAAAGCCAAGCCAAAGCAGAAAAGAAGAAGGGGAAATACACGAGCCTCAAGTTCACACACGTCTCTCCAAGCAGTGTTCCTTTCATCGACCGAAGTGACAACCCCATGCATTCTGTCTACCGGGGAGATATAAATTTAATACCGTAAAAGGCCACGCTGATCATTTCCTTCCGCCAAACGGGAACCCTGAAAGCCCCTGATGGGAAAAACTGAAGCCAGTCAGGCCTTTGCTAAACCGGCATCCTTGATGAGGCTGCTGGGAGTTTAGCTTAGCAACATCTAGGTAGCCCCAAGTTCTTCAACAAAGCATCTGGACAGCCGACAACCAGAGCAGTTACAAGAATCTCAATAGGATCTTTCCAGAGATTCAAAAAACTGCCCATACCATAGTCTGGAAAATACATCTGAGAAACGCTACATCAGGGGTCTTCAAACTTGGCCACTTGAAGACTTGTGGACTTCAACTCCCAGAATTCCTCAGCCAGCCCTGGCTGGCTGAGGAATTCTGGGAGTTGAAGTCCACAAGTCTTCAAGTGGCCAAGTTTGAAGACCCCTGCACTACATCATGAGTGACTGTTGGGCTGGCTGAGGAATTCTTCAAGTGGCCAAGTTTGAAGACCCCTGCACTACATCATGATGATGTGGGCTGCTGAGGACTGTTTGGGAGTGAGGCTGAGGAATTCTGGGAGTTGAAGTCCACAAGTGGCCAAGTTTGAAGACCCCTGCACTACATCATGAGTGACTGTTGGGCTGGCTGAGGAATTCTGGGAGTTGAAGTCCACAAGTGGCCAAGTTTGAAGACCCCTGCACTACATCATGAGTGACTGTTGGGCTGGCTGAGGAATTCTGGGAGTTGAAGTCCACAAGTGGCCAAGTTTGAAGACCCCTGCACTACATCATTAGTGACTGTTGGGCTGGCTGGGGAATTCTGGTCAAGGTTGGGAAACCCTGATGTAAGTGTAATCACAGAGAACACGATCATAAATGTGTCTGATGTCAAACACTAAAGCTGAGGACATATTTAGGAAGGCATCTCGTATGATCAGCGGACTGATGAGGTTACCTAGTTTGGTAGTGAGACGTCTGCAAGAAAAGCACCAGGCTCAGAGAGCGTCAAGGACCCCACAGTTCAACCCTGGGCTACAAATATTCAGCCTGATCTACCGCAATGCCAGCAAAATGTGAGCGCCTTTTTTTCCTTCTCCAAAGCAAGAGAGTTCTATAAATGTAATACACAAACCTCCTTTTCTTCACAGAATGAAGAAGGGGGGGGAAAGACCAGCCGCCATCAAAGGGAATATCGGGTTTTAATATTAATATTCCCGTCTCCAAATCGTTTCGGTGCCTTCTGGCCTGGGCAAATATTTTTCTCCCAGTGTAAACAGCAGGATGTTACACAAGGCCCCAGAATACTGTGTCGCCAAATTACTCGCTTTTCCTTTGTGTGAAAGTTGCAACCGGCAAAACTGTTCCTTGACCAAAGAAAGACTTATTTACCCAGACGTGTAACCTTATTGTTGGAAAGCACAGAGAAGCAGTTTGTATCAGCGGGAGACGGATGTCCCTAACTTACTTATAGGGCTGGCTTTCGTATGAGCCATAAAGTATTACAATCAAAGGCATTCAGCCACAGCAAATCTTGTTAAATGCATTTTGATAACAACAGAAAAGGCACCCATTGCTTTCGTTACTGTTGCTGCAACATATTTCACAGTTAATAATAAACAGATCTTCTTGGGGGAAAAACAACCATCAGGCTAAGTACCGGGTTTCGGTATCGGAGTGTACAATCCTTTGGACTCTTTTATGTCAACTAATTGACCATTGAAGGAGGGAAAATAGCCTCTAAGTGTGACAACAACAACAACAAGAAGAAGAAGGAGAAGGAGAAGGAGAAGAGTTGGAAGGGACCTTGGAGGTCTTCTAGTCCAACCCCCTGCTCAGGCAGGAAACCCTATACCATTTCAGACAAATACCTGTCCAGTCTCTTCTTAAAAACTTCCAGTATTGGAGCATTCACAACTTCTGGAGGCAGGTGGTTCCACTGATTAATTGTTCTAACTGTCAGGAAATTTCTCCTTAGTTCTAGGTTGCTTCTCTCTTTGGTTAGTTTCCATCCATTGCAACTGCAGCTTGTTTGTTGAAATCCAGCTCATAAATGCTCAGTGTTCACTGCATTGCCAGAATCAGGCTGGAATTTGCAACACATTTGCACGGTTTCCTATTATTTTAAGGATGCTGTAATAGCTTATCCGCCCTTTTACCTGCAATTCCCTGGCAATGCCAGTCTCAGTCTAGGAGGTTGTGAAGTGGGGTGGAGGCAACATTATACACACAAACACCAGTGGAGGCATTGAATATCTCAAGGGCCGCCATTTTTCAACAGTGCTCTGTTTCCCCCCCCCCCCCGAGTGGTATAAAGGTATTTACCAACCCAAGGTTAACATCCTACCCTATGAATGAAACTGCGGCATACTACATGAAACTGGTATAATTGTATTCCATTTCCTCATTCACCTTCCATTTCTTCACCCCTGCTATCTAGATAATAAGCTTGTTTAGATGGAAATGTGTAAAACCCACTTTCTAATGAGTAAGTCAATACTGTATGGCCTTTATGCTGGCATCTTAAGACTTCCAAACGTTAAAATTTATCAGCTGCCGTTTTTCACTTTTGTCACCCAAAGCCAAGCACGCAATAAATACCTACATCCATATATCACAACACTGCAAACCAAGCTAGTTCCCACTTAACTGTCTCCCCAGAAACACAGGAAAACAAGCTCAATGGAGACGTGACATTATTTTGGGGTGGAGGATTGTTAGACAGCTGGGAATCAGATGATGTTTTATACATTCCTAATTTCAAGCTATCCATCGACGGTTTAATTGTCAGGGTGACTTGAGAACAGCCCTAAGAGGTTTCAGGGAGATACAGATGCAATAATAAATGCATGCCGAGCAGTCGTTTTCGTTATTTATTTATGAATTATTTTGATTTATCTGGGCGCCCGTCTCAAATTCAAGACTCTGAATTTAAAGATAGCACAGAAAGCATAAAACCATTTTTTTCAAAAAGGGGACACCTAGAAGAGCAGGTAAAAGCCACAGCACAACAGCCCAGAGGTTGGATGGGTGTCAAGCAGAAACCCAGATCCCCAGGCCTGGGGGAGAGAACCGTGTCTTTAAGACCTTGTCAAAGATTGACAGGGTTGTGGGCCAATCTAATCTCTGGGTGTCAGGATGACGCAGAGGGTGGGAAGAACAAAAACGGGTCTCTTGCTGGCACCTACCAGATGGAGCTCCCTGATAGGTCTTTCCTGCCCAGTGTGATTGAGAAGAGGCATTTTTTTCCTTTCTTTCACAGATTAAAATATCCAGGATAAAACCCAGGACAAACCGTAATTAAAACTAGAATACCACGTGTCCCTGGCTATTTACCCCGTTTTTGATGCAGCAGGCTTTATTAATGTCTCTTTTAATCGAGCAAACAGTGAACGAACCGCGCTCAAACAGCTCTTTCCATACCCCCCCCCCCAGATTACTTTCTACAAACTATAATTGCATCAATTGAAGGAGTGAAGAATGTAGGCTTCCGGGTTTTTAACTACCTTTGCCTGCAGCCTGAATAGAGAGCTGGGTCTGAAAGCTCCCTTGAAAAAGAAGAACGGAAAGTCAGATCTATTCATGTCAAAGTTGCCAAGTTCTGGTTGCTTATCCTTTCTGGTCATCTGCAAAGCAGACAAGTTTGATAATCCCTCTTTTTGTCTCGGGTAAGCAGATCCAATGGTCAGAATGGTTTTTTCGTTAAAGAGAAACGAACACCGTTGGTATTTTGGCGGCTATAGTTTTTTCACTGCTAAGCTAACAAACAAGCCAGGATCAGCACTGCCTTAAGCAAAACGGGGGCCCTAACCTTGACCGTATTATCTATAACAGGGCTTTTCAACCTTTTTACCTATTGTACCACTTTTAGGATATGGCAATATTCGAGTACCACCTAGCAAGGTGTCAAAAACTTGGTGACCAAAAAAAAAACACCTGTTCAAAGTTGCAATTGCACTGAAATGACTTGTGACCATTTTTCACACTTATGACCATTGCAGCAACAGGGTCGTGTGATTTATATTTGGATGCTTGGCAACTGATTCATATTTATGATGGTCACAGTGTCCCAGGGTCATGTGATCCCCTTCTGCAACCTTTTGACAAGCAAAGTCAATGGCAGAGCTGCTGGTGGCCAAGTGCTAAGGCAGGACTTCCCTCCCTCCCTCCCTTCCCTGCCTCCCTTTTTCTCATTCCCATCTCCTTCTGAAGGAAGAATTTGAACACCCCCCCCCCATATTTTCCCTCTTCCATATATTGATCAAACGAGGAAAGGCCTCCAGAGACAGAAAAGACAAGCTGCTGAGTGAACTAGCTTAAAAAGGCACTTCCCCTTTAAGAATTAGCTACTGGCTAGAAAGGAAAGTAAGGAGCCCAGCTGGCACTTAAGGAAGAAAAAAAAATGTAGTAAATATTGGCTGCCGGCTAAGGCAGCCTCCCCAAATGGCTCCATTCATAAGTAAAATCTGCAGCTCCAGAGGACTCTCTCACTGTAAGTCTTTGCCTGTGCTGGCTCTTTCCCTTCCCCACTACACTTGGCTAGGCTGGGCTGCGTACCACCTGCCACTCGTTAATGTACCACAAGTGGTACGCGTACCACAGGTTGAAAAGCCCTGATCTATAATATGGACAGCGCAGAACTGTATCCACAGCCTTCAGAGAAGAAGTGTGATGTGGTAGTAGAGGACTTTGGTTTCAAAGTCTTTGTCATGTCCCTTCAGCAGGTAATCCACAATCTGTGATTGTGAGCCTTCCAAAACTAACCAGGCATTCTTGTAAGCTATCCCCAAATTATTAAGGCTAGGGCCACTGGCATCACCAAGGAAAAGTCATAAAGCTGACTCCACGTCGCACCCATTGACGGCACTTTCGGTCCTTTTGCCCAATTTTCTACCGTCTGCAGTCAACCTCTGCTTTTTTCCAGGCAATCTCCACCGATGGGAATCTAAGTGCCCCATCGCTTCTCCAACGGCTTGGTCCAAATGCTATTTTACCAAAGGGATATTACAGATATTACAGAATAACCGAGTTTCAAGGGACCTTGGAGATCTTCTAACCCAACTCCCTGCTCAAGCAGGAGACCTGATAGCGTTCCGGACAAACGGCGGTCCATTTTTCACTTCCATTTCCTTGAAACAGACGAGTGTTTTAAGAACGGGCATCAGACGACAGCACGGAAACGAACTTGCCAATTCCAAACAAAGCAGATGCGCCAGCTGGCCAAACAGAACATTAGGCAACGGCTTTGAGCACGCCAAGGTGTGGCATATGCGATTCCAACATTCACGCGCAACTCTGCCCAGGGATAGCTTCCAGAGCTGTGGGTGTTAAGATGTTGTACAGAAAAAGCGACTTTGAGAAGTAGCCAAGCCTGCCTTTCTTACACCTTCTAGTGATGTAACACCTGGAGATGTCACTTCCACAGGTGCCCTCTGGCAACAGCTGTCTTCTGTGAAGCCGGCAGCCGTTTAAAAAGACCCGATGGAAGTTGGAGAGACATCAAACGAGGCCACGTCCATCGCCCAGGTTTTAAAGGCGGCGTAGGGCTCAGAGAGATGCATCGCTCAAACGCTAGCGCACCTGGATGACATGGGAACGAGAAAGGTCTCATTCACAGAGGAATCAGGAGGAGCATGGGGCGCGCTGAAGAAATACTTTCCTATGCTCACTCTTCTGGCGCTTTCCTTTTGAAAGTCCACGTCCTGTCTAAAGCACAAGAAAAGATAATCCAGGCATGGGCTACTGTTCTGCCACCCCTAGAGAAAAGCAAGTTTTGGGGATTCAACCAGTACAGGAGGATTCCTTTTATCACAAACTCCTAAGAATGCCAAAGGTACACAAACGCGACATGGGTTTTTATCATCAGCAAGCAGGGCTGAGCCTTTAAAAAGCCTCTGTGCACAACTGTGAGAAACAAAAAAAAAATATGCTCAATGGTATTCTTGAAACGCGGATTTATCCAAACTTCAGCTGTGCAGAGGCGTCTGAGTAGGCCTGGGTGTGTGTGTGTGTGTAGGAGGAGGACTTCGATTAGTGACTTCTTCAGATGTTGTGCTTTTGTTTAAAATCACTCAGGACACGGTGCAGGTTGCTGCAATTAAGTCAGCAGAAGCTGACTCACAAAGAACGGCAAGGATAGAACCAATTTCCAGAAGGCGAGCGCCAAGGACGGCAAGCCAGGATTACAGGATTTCCACTCATCTTACATACACTCTCTAGGAATCCTTCCTGGCTAAATAGGTTTCGTATTTTAAAGGAACAGCTCCACCAAACAAACATTGCCTGGCCCAGAAACAGGACTAAGGCACCCAAACCGTGGTAATTTCCACATCACATCTGTTTCAGCAAAAAAAAAACAACCAGGGTCTGCTAAAACCTTAAAAACCAGCCAGATCAGTTACAGTTACCCAATTTCGCTGCTTATAAATCCCCAAGCAGGGCTGCCTACATACTTGAATGGTGAGCTAATGCTCTGTGCATTTGAAAAAGTAGGCTCAGATCACAAAAGCAGGAGTCGTCATAATTTTTTCCGACTTTCAAGTCTCACAAGTCTCTTTGTTGTCAACAGAATAACAGGAGTTGGAAGGGACCTTGGAGGTCTTCTAGTCCAACCCCCCGCTCAAGCAGGAGACTCTACCATTTCAGATAAATGGCTGTCCAGTCTCTTCTTAAAAACCTCCAGTGATGGAGCACCCACAACTTCTGGAGGCAAGAGGTCCCACTGATTAATTGTTGCTTCTCTCCTTGTTTAGTTTCCATCCATTGCTTCTTGTCCTGCCTTCTGGTGCTTTGGAGAAGAGGACACACCCACCCCCTCTTCTTTGTGGCAGTCCCTCAAATATTGGAAGACTGCTATAATGTCCTCTCTACTCCTTCTCTTTACTAGGCTCTAATTTTTAGGCTGTTCATTTCAATCCTATGCGCTCACAAGCAAAAGTCAGGCCCATCACAACTAACAACAGAACAATAGCAAACATCAAGGCCAGATAAAAACGACCCAGGGGGAAAAAAACACAGCCACAGTTCCATCCAATAAAATTGTTTATAAAAGATGTACGCTTGGGAGGCGATCTATTTAAAAAAAAAAAAAAAAGATTTGGAAACTAAACACCTCCCCCTTTCAGATACAGATCCCTTTCTCGGTGAAATAATTTCATTCCCACTTTTCTATCATACAAGCAGGAACATGCCTGCGAAGGGATGGAAAACCAAGTCTTATTAAAGAACCAAGGGATTTAGGTTCACAGAGCAAGGATCAGCCAGCTGTTTGCATCTGTAGATAACCAAGGGATTCCTAGAACAGCCCAGGGTTTTAGAAGTTTACAATTTGTGTTGCATGTCATACGAAGAAGCCACCATGCAGTTTACCTGAACGTGACTTAACAAGGTATAGTATGAGAGGAAGTGTGATTTATCAAACAAATTAAATAAACCACAGGTCAAGAAAGGGATGAGCCCACCATAGATTCAAATCTACTTTAAATGACTGATTTGGTATTTGGTTGGTTCCTTTCTGTCTGCAATTCTGGACAAGTGTCTAAAAACTCAGGATCAGATAAAATGAGGTAGAGATGGGCAAATAACGTGACACTGTAGAAGTGAGAAAGAAAAAGAAAGCCCCTAAAAATCACTAGGGAGAAAGGACAAGGGGTATTTAGATAGAATAACAGTTTTTTCTCCACTTCCCAAACGATGCTATTGGTAACAAGAACCCTTTAAAACAAGGAAATGCTGTCAATCTGATATGCTCTTGGCTGTGTGCTTCAGCCCACAAAAACTCAAGCCACGGTTAAATTTATTTACATGCTTAAAGTAACAGAAATTACTGCCTTTTTCACTGACATTAAATAACCCAGTACTTCAGGCTTCCTGTTAAACACAAGGCACCAAGTCTCTAGAATATTTGAAAACTATTTTTTTAAGCAAAGCCACACATGCAGAGTGTGTTTTTTCCCTCTGACAAACAGCTAACAAAGGAAGAGAGAGATGTGGGGGGGAAAGGCAGATAAAAGCAAAGAGGCAATATCTTTGCTGGAATTTAGCAGCATCCAGCTTTAAAACCTGACAAGCCAAATATGAAGTTGTCCACAAAGAGCAAATATTAGCATTGCATTAAGTCCACATCTTGACGTTCCAGCCTGCCTTTTTCAGGTGCAAGGAATGCTATTAAAAACTGCTTTGCATTCTGGCTAAACCAGTTTCTAATATGGTTTGTTTTAGAAACAAAGGAGGCTGTCTCTCCCCACCACCACCACCCCACACACACACACACAAGTCGGCAAAATTCCACACGTCTTTTCTAAAATCTCCCCCCATCTGTCAAAAAGAATTGTCAATCAACATCTTGGGATTCTCGTGCAATATTTGTGCTTGTACATCTCCAAAGAATTAAGCCCTTGTCTCCAGTGATTTGTTTGGCCCCAAGGAAAGAATAATAAAAGATTCATCACACAGAGACGAGAAGAAGAAAAAAATTGAGTGTTTGGGAATAAAATGAACAGAGATCATAGTCAGCCATCTTCCAAAAATAAAAACTGCTAATCAACTGAATGTATGAACCGAAAAAGGGGGGGGGGGACCTCCCTACTGTCAGATTCCTTCAGATAAAAAACAAAAACGACTAGTAATGCTTTAGGGTAAAACAAACTCAAATATAAAATTTTACATAGAAATAAATGGAAGTACGGCTTTCGTTTTATTTTTTTGGGGGGAAAAATGGACAAAGAGACTCAGATAAAGGACGTCATCGTGAAACAGACTTGAAAGATAGCGCAGGAACTATACATTCACGCCTTTAAAAAAAAAAAAAAAAGTACCAGATCACACAAACTTAGGCCTCAACACAATCCTCTAATGGCAACCCTATTTCATGGGATACAGGTAGTCCCCGACTTACAACATTTCACTTTGTGACCGTTCGAAGTTACAACAGCACTGACAAAAGGGACTGTCAAGGTAATAATTTAACAGCTAACCAGCTTGTATAATGTGAGATGTAATGTTGGGAATGACTCAGCAGGGTCTGCGTCCCTTTAAGAGCCAGCTGGGTCCGTGTCCCTTTAAGAGCCTTTGTATAAAAGGAAGGCTCTGCTGCTGTGTTGTCTCTCTTCTGTTTCCTGCTGTAACTGCTGTGTGTCGGAGCCTGCTGTATTAACACATGTATGTATGTATATTGTTCCTGGTGTATGATATTGTAGATAGCGTAAGATAAACCACCATATATTATAGAGTCAGACCACGGTTTACTGTGTTTACTCCTGGGTTATTGAGCGCAATAAGACTGTGCATGCTCTGACAGGGACTTAGGATCATTTTCACAGTTTACAGCCATTGCAGCGTCCCCCTGGTCACGTGATCAAAATTCAGATGCTTGGCCACTGATTCATACTTATGACCGTTGCTGTGTCCCAAGGTCACGTGATCACCTCTGGCGACCTTCTGTCAAGCAAAGTCAAGGGGGAGGCCAGATTCACTTAACAACCGAGTTACTTGACAACTGTGGCAAGAAAGGTAGTAAAATGGGGCAACATTCACTTAACAAATGTCTCCCTTAACGACAGAAAATTGTGGTTGTTAGTCGAGGATTACCTGTATTCCGAAACAAAAAAAGGCCAGGTGCTTTTTTCAACAGAGGCACTTTGTTTTAGTCCAAAGGACTTGCAGTGTATCCAGCTTAACCCCAAATATTGCCTCACTTGCCTTAACTTTCTTTTTTTTTCTTTTTTTTTAAAGGCAATTAAAGCCCCACCTACACCACCTTGGGGGAAAGGAAAATCCGTAGCATCAAGATTCAAAATGTAATCTTGATGGCACAGGTTTCTTGTCCTGTTTTTAATCCCTCCTTGTCAAAAAGTCCTTGGAGGTGTGATCTGTGATGCAGATCACAGACATCTGGGGAAAAGGTTGTATCTGGGTACAACTCTGTGCCTAGGCCAGGAGTTCTTTGTATTCAACGCACCAAGAGTCCTGATTCAGAAACAGCAATATTTATTGCTCGTTCCCCTGTTTGTCACATCACCCACAAAGGAAAGCGGAAGGCTCCAGCTTTCCAGGATTTCACACAAGAGGTTCAATGGGCACTTTGGCAATTTGATGCTACTTACAACACCGTGTATAACCTCTGCTCATTGTCCCACCTGCCGGCTTTCCAAAGAGTTATTTCCTGCCCTGCTTTCAAAGGCACCCCCAGTGTGCAAATTTTCCCCCAGGAAAGAGCAGCTACATCACGGCAAGGGAGAACCAACTTTCTGCAGAAGAGATTCTCCCTCCCCTGAGTCAGAAAAGAGAGTGCTGTCCATCACAATGGCAGCTGTGGAGTTGTCTGGGCCACAAAGCCGTTCTCCGCAGCCAGGATCCTTCCGACCTGTGGCGCAGACGCCTCAAGCTCCATGCAACAGGAGTGAGATCTCCAGAACTTCAATCTAAAAAGGAAGCAAACGCAGGTAGCCCCCATTTAGTTGGCAACTAGTCAAAGTTGCAACAGCACAGGGAAAAATGACTTACGCCGGTCCTCGCACTTACAACCATTGTAGCATCCCCATGATAAAAGTGATCAAAATTCAGCAGCGTGTATTTACGACGGTTGCCCTGTCCCAGTCAAGCGATCACCATCTGCAACCTTCCCAACCAGCTTCCAAGTCAATGGAGGGAGCTGGATTTGCTTAACGGCCAAGTGATTCACTTAACAACCTCAGAGAGTCGTTTAACCACCACGACGAACAAAGGTCACAAAATCAGGCGCGACGCCCTTAACCTTGCTTAGCAGCAGAAATTCTGGGCCCAGGGTGCGATCCTAAGCCGGGGACTGCCTTTATTCCTCTCCAAGTGTGCTCTGGACTTTTGAGCCTTGTTTGAAAGATTGACCTCTGAGCCAAATATAAAAGTCAAGCCTCCAGGGACAGTCACAGACCTTGTCCCAAATCAGTTGGGCTCTGAAAGCAAGGAAGAGTTTTTCTGCCTTCCATTTCTTGCTCCAAAATAAATGTGGATCTTGAACAATCCCCCAGATGTGGCCTGAACTCAACCTCCAGTTTTTGCCCTGTTTCAATATGCTTCAAGTTTCAAAACCACCCTTGCAAAAAAAAAAAAAAAATCAGAATAATCTCTTTTTTTGGCCAGGCAGTCTTAGACAGCCTAAATTAGGGGCTATATCTGTCCATTTGGAATCTGACTGAAGAAAGCCAAAGTAACGCCACGCTGTCCCCAAAATAGCTCCTATTATCATAAATGGGCCTATGCATACATAATGAGATGAGACTAATTTATATTCTGTGAACAAGATGAATTAGATAAACAGAGGCCAGGTCAGTTTGGGTTGCATGAGTGAGAATACATCTCCTTTCCCTGCTGTTTTTTTTTCCATTCAGGATCATTTAAAACTCAGATTTATTTTCATTTCACACCATCTCTGAATGTCAAGCGATGCTTCCCAATTTTTCCAGGCACCAAGCACGAACTGCAGGCCGTGGTGACTTTGCTTTCAAGCCCAATATTTCACCCAGCAGGTTACTGAGGGCCTCCTGGCAAACCCTGTTTGTAAAAATAAATAAATAAATCGGGACCTAGGTGCCAAAAATACGTCCTTCTTTTCAAGTTGAGTTTGTTTCCTAACTGCGGGTCTGTCCTCAAAAATATAACACAGATATGATCGCTTTAATGTTAGGTACCCAACGTTTACACTGCATTCACTCAGAAGAATCTGCAGAGGTGATGGGAAATTACCCCAAAATTCTAGAGATGAATTAACTGGCTTTAACTGTCACTCATTTTATCTATAAAATTTATAGGCTGCCCATCTTACCTCAAGGTAACTCTTAAAATTGTTGCTTTCTTCCAAGAAGCTCAAGACAACAGAGCTAATTGGAAAGAAGGTTGCTCAGGGTTGAACTGTGGGGTCCGTGGTGCTCTCGGGGGGTTTTCTTGCAGACATTTCATTACCAAACTAGGTAACATCATCAGTGCAAATGATGTGTTGTGCACGGATATTACCCAGGTTGGTAATTAACTGTCTGCAAGAAAACCACTAAGCTCAGAGAACACCAAGGACCCCACAACAGATCATCCCCTACTTAACTGTACACAACAGTGTCCTTTTTTGGATAGTCTCCATGTACAGGATGCTCACAATATGTCTGGGATACAATCTTGGTTTGTTGTTTTTGTGCCAGGAAATAGGCTTTTCTGAAGAAAAGAAAAAAGCACGTATTATAACAGGGGTCTTCCAACTTGGCCCTTTTATGACTTGTGGACTTCAACTCCCAGAATTCCTCAGCCAGGCAGGAATTCTGGGAGTTGAAGTCCACAAGTCATAAAAGGGCCAAGTTGGAAGAGCTCCAGTGGTGAAATAAAATCCTCCACCTTCAGAGGGTCCTGCTGGCATTCCAGATGCTTCATTTTTGTGTCCGAATGATCAAGCATTATTGTCGGTGAAGTTCACGTTGGATGAAATAGTTGCAGGCTTTCACCAGGCAAGTGAACCCCAAGAGCTAGCTACCATGGAGAATTAAAAGTCTTCAAAAGAAAAACCAAATCTTATTGAAGCTCACTGCAACACCCCCACCAGTCAGATGACAAATCCCAGGGAAAACTCAACACACATTTGTACACCGTCCAGTATAGTTCTCTCCTGACCTACTGTTGGACAGCACATGTTGCAACAACAAGCTCTTACAAAGACAGCCTAACCAACAAACAAGGCATAAAGGAGGAGAGAGAGAGGCGCAACGTTAGACCAAAAATGGGTTATCTGGTTATCTGGAATCTGGCTACTAGCAAAGCCTAGAAGATGGAATTTCATTAGAAGGAGATAAAGTTGATATTTGTCATACGTTGCCACAGGCTACGACGTGTACCTGAAGAGAAGCCAGGAATGCTTGGAAGGCAAGAAACATAACGGAGTCACGAAAGCGAAGTAGAAAAATAGACATTTTCATCCTGGAAAGTTGTCATAGAAAGCACAGCCCTTCAGGCCAAGCCTGTATCCTGTGGAACTACTTAACATAAATTCTGTTTGGTGGCCTCCAGATGTAAGGAGAATGAACTCCCTAATGCCAGGCAGGCAAGCTAGCTAAGGTTTTTAATCTGTCCCAGCAGAGTACTCCTTATATTTCCTTAACCAAGAATACTCACTCAGGAATATTCAACATCAACATAACTACGAAGTACAGGTATTCTTGCTTCACAAGTTTATCCTGAGATATCTGCAGCTCAGGGCTAAAACGTGGGGTCCTTGGTGCTCTCTGAGCTGGGTGGTTTTCTTGCAGACGTTTCATTACCAAACTAGTATCATCATCAGTGCACTTATGAGGTTACCTAGTTGGGTAATGAAACGTCTGCAAGAAAACCACCCAGCTCAGAGAGCACCAAGGACCCCATAATCCTCTTCCTCCTCCTCCTCCACTCTGCAAACCCCACTCCCTTCTAGCACTGATGATGTTACCTAGTTGGGTAATGAAATGTCTGCAAGAAAACCACCAAGCTCAGAGAGCACCAAGGACCCCACAATCCTCTTCCCCGTCCTCCCCTTCTCCTCCACTCTGCACTCCCTTCTAGCACTGATGCTGTTACCTAGTTGGGTAATGAAACGTCTGCAAGAAAACCACCAAGCTCAGAGAGCATCAAGGACCCCACAATCCTCTTCCCCGTCCTCCCCTTCTCCTCCACTCTGCACTCCCTTCTAGCACTGATGCTGTTACCTAGTTGGGTAATGAAACGTCTGCAAGAAAACCACCAAGCTCAAGAGCACCAAGGACCCCACAGTTAATCAATCGTGTTCACAGACCACCATGCTAGAAGACCGCATAAAACTGAAGAGAGGTCACTTCTGTAAATGTTTAGGGCTAAATATCAGAAACCAAAATTAAAGACATGGAGCCTCAGCCTGACTTATACATATGAACACAGCAAGCATACAGTCCCTAAATCTGTGCACTAATTCTGACAACATCAGATATACTAAGATACCAGGACTTGCAGACCATGTCTTATTGGGAAGAAGAAGCAGAGTACAAGTTCGGAAGAATTATAGGAAACCATGAATTTCAAGGGGATGCAAAGACTATATATGACCAGGGAATTATAAAATGGGACCCTGGACTTTACAAGTCCCAGCTTAACCAAGAATGCTTTTTAAAAAGTCATCTGAGTCCCTCCTGCTTCCTTTTTCGCCCATAAAATGGGACTAGCCAGCTCTCATGGAAAGAGGGAGCCCCTGGCAAAGTTAAACCCGCTACACAAAATAGAGCAATCAATTTCAGCGGGAGCCACTGGCAAAAACAGGATATTGCCTGATAGCCTGACCTGATTCTCTGTTCATCTAAAGCAAGGCTGTGCACATACCTTGCAAATCTATTGGTCCTATAAGTCCCACTATCTTTCCATGCAAGGTTGGACTTAAGAGAATTGTAAGCTAGAATGTTCCAGGAGCCCCGTTTGGGGGAGAGTGGTTTACTAACTGAACACCTTCTCCACTACCTAGCGGCCTCTGAGACACCTTGGCTATATTCTGCAAAATAGGTAGCTTGCCATCCCTTATCAAAATCAAAATATTTGGGGCTGGAAAGCTAGAGTAAAGAGACAGTACTTCACCTCTGGCAGTGTAAAAGTTACTACAGGCAACCCTTGACATACAACTATTCATTTAGTGAGCATTCAAAAGTTGCAACAGCGCTGAAAAAAAGTGACTTAGGGCTGTTTTTCACGCTTACAAATCACTGCAGCATTTCCCCACGGTCACCTGATCAAAATTTAGGCGCTTGGCAACTGGCATGTACTTAAGACAGTTGTACTGTCCCGGAGGTCACGTGATCACTCTTTGTAACCTTCCCACCTGGCTGCTGACAATGAACGGCCAAATGAGTCACTTTAACAACCGGGGCAAAAAAGGTCATAAAATGGGGGCAAAGCTCAGTTAACAACTGTCTTGCTTAGCAGTGGAAATTTTGGACTCGGCTGTGGTCATAAGACCAGCACATCCTGTATTCTTATCGAAATAAAGTCACATTTTGAAAGAGGAGGAGGAGTCAGATCTATGAATAAAAGGGAAGAGCCTTTTGTGGTTGTTTTTTCCCACACCTCTCACCTCAATGATTGTTTTTAGCAGTGTAAAAAAAAGGCAAGGGGTAGAGCAGTACAAGTATGGGCCAATTGTGAGTGAACAAACAATAAGATCTCCACTCTAGACAACACAAGGTATGTCTCTCTTTTTTTCCTACTCCTCAGCAAGTAACAGAGTTAGCAGGACAGCTCCCCCAAATCAGAGCGTCGATATCAAAAAGGTGGCAAACAAATTATCAGACAAACTTGAGACGCAAAACAAAACAAAAAATCATACATAAAAATTCCCTCCCCTTGTTTCTCCTGCATCCTTCCAGCACCTTATATTTGTGAAAAACAGTTTAAAAACACATTTTAACACATTTTGTATGCTTTAGCACAGTTTAAGCGTACAAAAAGCCCATCAAACACATCAGAATGAATGAAATGAAATATATTTTAGCACCTGCCTTAGCAGTTGACAATAAATTGTTAGCAATGCAGGTAGCATACACTGTAACTCTGCAATTCAGTCAAATTCACGCTAGCTGAACAAATATTTCTTGTTATAGTACACAGTGCATTTCAGGATCATTTTGCTTTTTTATTATTATTATTATTAGAGGTTTAAAAAAAAAAGCATGCTAAATCCCGACATACATTTTTTAAAAATCAGAAGCTCAATATTTATATCATGTAGAAAATAATTCTGGCACCAGCAAAATAGATCAGAAATGGAGCCAAACGGTTTGTAAAATTGCCATCATTATATAATGTCAAGGGATACACAGCTATTCACAGGCAAAGCCAGTCAGTAAAATTAAAACCAAAAGCATGCTGGTGTTCAAAAATAAACTCAACCACATGCTTCAGTGAATGGATGAATCACTTTGTTTTTGTTTTTTACAGCCAACTTTTTAGAAGCTGAAACTCTGCACTTTTTTTGACCTCTCTTTTTTTCTCCCCCAAATATCTTTTCAACTTTAAAAAGAGGAAGCCGATGAAGACAGGAGCAATCAATTCAGATACATAACTTTAACAGGCAGTGCAGTGATTTCCTGGTTATGTTTTTTTTTTTAAACATAAAACATCTTAACCACAATAAAACATATTTCCCTTAATGCAACCAGAGCTTTGTATATGCACACAATTTCCAAATAGGGCACAGGTTAAACCCTTCCCTTGCCACAATTTGTAACTGGGTTTCTCCCACCACACTCAGAATTAACAACTGCTTATTGGAAAAGGAAAGAAGAAGAAAAAAAATAACTTTGAGATGCCCCATGCTTTGCTTAAGACATGGTGAATATTTTTTTTCTGAGGTCTCTTCCGAAGATGCACTCAAAAGAATATTATTTACCTTTCCTTAACAGGCACAACCTCCCATTTGGCAAAATGTAACCCTCCATGTAAGAGAAACAAATAGCAATATTAACCTCTTTTTTCCATTTTCATCCACAGGGATTGCCATTTTTAAAGAAATCTGAAACACATCACTCTCATTCTGATTTATAAGAGAGGGAAACAAGAGTCCTACAGAGGCTGCATGGGTTCAAGAGGTGGGGGGGGGGGGGCAAGAAGGAAAAAAAAAGCACCCCAAATTGAAAAGCTTTAGTAGGTACGGCTGCCCTGCCTCTCTAATGACATTTCAAAGAACAAAACGGTTTAGTTTCTTACCCTCTCCTTTTTTAAAAAAAAAAAAAAGAAGTGTAAACATATAAACAAGCCCTAAGCATAAACAGGGTCTGTGCACAACAAAAACCTTCCCTCCCCCCTTTCCCCCCAATCTTTCCTCCATTAAAAAAAGGAAGGAAGGAGAAAACGAGCCCTTAAACAAAAGCCATCAAGCCAGCTCCCTAACTTACTTACCTTCTCCTCCCGATTCACACCATCAGTAGGGTTTTCTCTAGAGGGGGGGCAGATGGGGGGGAGGAGGCTGAGGAGATCCCAAGCAAGATCTTTAAAAAAACAAAGAGGAGGGGGGCAGGAGAGGGGAAGCGAGCAGCCAAGAGGGAGGAGGCTAGGGGGGGGGATGTGGGGGCAATGGGTGGCTGGAGATGTGGGTACCAAAATGGGCACCCTGAAGATTTGGGTGGGGGGTCGTGGAGGGGCAGAAAGAGGCTCAGAGCGCTCCCAAGGGCCCCCTCCCCAGCCAGGAGGGATCAAGAAAGCAAGGGTGGGGGGGGGAGAGAGAGGGGGGGCTGCTGCAACTGGGGGGTGCTTAGGAGGTGGGGTCCCTTTGCATGTTAAGGGCGGGGGGGGGCTTGTTGGAGACTGTTGGGGAGGAGCTAATGTGCTCAATTATTAAAGGGGGGGCGAGCCGGGAGGGGGGGCAGGGCTGAGGGGGAGGAGAGGAGGGGAGGGGCCAGTCAACTCCAGGCGCCCCCTCCTCTCTCTCTCTCTCTCTTTCTCTCTCTCTCTCTCTCCGGCCTGCTCTGCTTGAGGCGCGGTCGCCCACCAGGCCGAGGGGGCCACACAGTTGAGGGGGGGGCGTGAAAGGAAGGGAAAGAGCCGGCAAATGTCTCCCCCGGGTTTTATTCTCCGCCTCCTCCGTCTTCTCCCCGGCTTTATTCCTGCCCCCTTCGGCGGCGTCGGCTTCTCCCTCCGGCTCCGGCTTCTCCCTCCTCCGCCGCCTCTTCCCCCTCACACACAGAAACACACATAGACACACACACAACCAGAGAGACACCCAGCAACCACCCCCCAGACAGGCCCGCTCCACCTGCCAGTAAGGCACCTCCTCATTGGCCGGCCCGGCCCGGCGCGTCTTCTCGCGCCCGTCCGACCACGAGAGGGAGGGCGCGAGGAGGCGGGGCGGAGGGAGGAGGAGGAGGAGGAGCCCGCCTCGTGACCTCCCCCTTGGCCAAAGCAGCCGCGCGGCCAATCGGCGCCGAGGATTGGAGAAGTCCGTTTCGAAGGGGGAGGGACCTTTCAAACACACACATTAAAAAAAAAAAAAAGGTGGCGGGGTGGGGGAGAAGGGGAGGGAGAAGGGAAGCGGAGGGCGCTCCGGATTGGTCCGAAGGGAGAGCAGGGGCGGGCGGGAGAAGGGCGGGGCGTCATCCTGCCTCGCGGCGGCGATTGGAGGATCTCCGCCCGGTGCGCCCACGGCAGGCGGGTCGGGGAAGGCGGCGCCCCTACACTTCTACGGCGGGGGACAATGGGATCCGTAGTCCGGCCGACCAGAAGGAGCGCCGCGGAGGGCGGGGGATGATGGGAGGTGTGGTCCCACGAAAAAAACAAAAAAACGGGAGATGGAAATCGCTGTCTCAACAGAGAAAGGGAGCTGCGGCACCAGGGATGATGGGACTTGTAGTCATTCGGCTCGTATGGATGGGAATTCTAGTCCCACGTGGGCAATGCGGGGGAGGGGGGGGGATGCTGGGAACTACGGAAGGATGCTAGGATCCATGAAAGGGGAATCTGGGAAGACACCCCACACACACACCAAGGCACAAATCTCAAGATAGGAGTTGCAGTCCCAACACCCCTAATGGGGTGCAGGGAATGATGGGGCTGGGCTGCTGTGAATGATGGTACATGTAGTTAAGGGCACTGAGTGGAGGCGCTGGAAGTTGTAGCCCAAGCCAGAGAATGGGTTTGGAGTCCATGTGGGGGCAGAGGATGGGAATTGTAGTCACTGTAGAGGCTGGGGGACCCCAATTATTTTTGCATGGGTTTGGAGTCCGTGTCGGGCAGAGGATGGGGACTGTAGTCACCAGAGGCCGAGCACAGCTCTGGGGAGGCAGCCTTGAAACACCTGATGGGACTTGCCACCCTCTTCCCATCCAATTGCTTTCACCAAGGATGATGGGGGTTGTAGTCCGTCAGAAAAGACAGCCGAAAGGACCATGACGGACGGTTATCACCCTATTGGCTCAAGAAATCATCCTTTCTGGGGATAACGGAGCCTGCAGTCCACCCAGATTGCAATCCCAGATTGCAGGTGGCAGTCAAGTGCAAATGGGAATTGTAGTCATTTTTGCTCACAGATGGGAATTGTAGTCCCATCCACTTGCTCAACTTCTGGAAGTTACTCCAGAGAAAACCTGCGACCAGACAACAGCAAGGGCTTTCTTTGCAGCTTTCTTACAACTGCTATTTTCACTAACTACGGCTTAGCTCAGCCACCAGCAAAATGGCTCTGCAGACAAACCACCATTCCCTAACAAGGATCAAGAAAGCTTGCTCTTCTCTTCCTTTCCATCAAGGCCGGCCGGGCAAACCAATCCCACATCTTTGCCACCAGGAAGCTGCAGAGCCACAACACACCCATTTGCCTTAACTTATTTATTCATTTCTGGATTCGTGGTGCTTACACACCAGCCTTGCCCTGGGCTCAAATGCAGCCGGTTCATTTTATTTTCCCCACCACCCTCAATTTCACTTCCAAAACCAAGGCACGGGGGTTCAATCTTTTCCCCCTTCTCATCCCCAAAGAAGAACACCAACAAAACAACACCAGCGTTTCTGTGTTTTTATTTGCCTCACAAGAGAATTTCTGGGGGGGGGGGGGTTTGTGTATGTGTGCAGCTCAGATGCCCTGCAAATCTTTTTCATACAGTAAAGAGGGGGTGGGGGAGAAATTGAGGATAGGAGGGGAACAGCAGGGGGGGGGAGAAAAACTCGTCATCTCAAGCAAAGGCAGCAAAAAAAAATGCTTTACAGTATAATTTGGAGGGGGCTCCCCTCCCAGGTCCAGCGATGAGAAGACGAGCAAACCGTCCTGCCTTGAAGCCGCCCCCTCCCAGCACCCCCACGTTTCTTGAAAGCAGCAGCTGGAGAGAAGGGAGGCATGAGGGGAGGGGGAAAGAATTACAAGATGGAGGACTTGCAAACATGGAACCGTTTCCATCAGCTGCCCTTCTTTCGCTACGACGATGCAGGTGCTAAGGGGGAAGAGGGGACTAAATGTATTCCTCTAATGAGCTTCATCAACAGCCTCTTTTGTTTTAGTTGATTCGGGGGTTCCTGAAATTCCGGCCGGCAAAACGGGCCTTGCTTCCCAGCTCCTCTTCGATTCTAGATGGGGGGGGGGAGAAAAAAAACCATCTTGACAATCCAACAAGAAATGCAGGTACCACCGCAACTCAGCTCAAAAGTTAAGTCACGCTTGTTAAAAGAATCTGGCTTGCTTGTCAGGCCGCAAAAGGGAATCGCCTGATCCTAGGACAACATTGCAACCATTATAAATGCGAGTCAATTGCCAAGCGTCTGAATTCTGATCACATCCCCAAGATCACGGGGATGCTATAATGATCGTTAAGTGTGAAAAATGGTCGTAAAGTCACTTTTTTTCAGTGCCATTGAACAGTCACTAAACGAGCTGTTGAGTCACTTGTAAGATGACCCACCAGTGAAATATAGGGAGGGAAAAAAAGATCATTGCATCCCCCCAAACAAGTTAGCAATGATTCTCCACCTTGGCTACTTTAAACTGTGTGGACTTCAACTCCCAGAATTCCCCAACATTACATCACTTCCTGCAAAATTGTTAGGACTACTATTCTCATTAGCCTGAGCTCACCTGTCTACATTCAGGAAGGAGAAAAATTAAAATGGAAAATTGCATATTTCTAAACCACCCATCTCCCTCAAAGACGGGCTCCGGTAGGGGACAACTGATAAATAAAAGAACTTATAAAAACGAACATTAAAATTAAACGAGGTTTAACGCTTTTAAAATTATAGAACAAGGACAATCAAGATCAAAAGGGGGAAAATGAAAAAAAGTTAATCGATGGATAGAAAGACAATTGTTTTCCTTTTTCACTTTATTATTATTTTCCATCTTGTTTTGAATTCTTTATTCTTCTGTGCTTTCCGGAATGTTTTAAATAAAAAAAATATTTTGTTTTTCTTCTGCTACCGCTCTCGAGTGCATAGAACAGAACTTGGCGTATCTTACAGGAATCCCGATTTTAGAGAACAATTTGATTTAGAGAATAATTTCTTACGGCTACAGATCATGCTGGCCTTGACCCCAAAGATATCGGGCCTATAAAAACTCCTCTTACCTTAGAATCTGATTGTATTTAGCTAGACGTTCGGATCGGCAAGGAGCACCGGTCTTAATCTGGTAAAAGAAAATTAAACCAAGGAATATGAGTCTACAAGGAACCGAGCACACGCAAGCAGTGGCGTCATTTTCATGTCACAACAGACCACTTAGCCAGGATCTAACCAGTTTCTCCAACAAGCCACAGAACTATTATTCTCATAACAATACTAGGATCTAACTATGGTAAAGAGAATGAATATTTAATATTACCTGTATTGACAGCAGCGAGAATTGTATTTGCCCAATTTTGGAAAAATGAAAACTTACCACACAATCAGATTATAATTACGAAAATTTTAGAATGTGCAGAAATGGATAGATTGACGTTGGAGACTAAAGAGAAAGAGGACTCAATGTATTTTAGGACATGGGAAAATTTTTATCAATGGTTAGCATTACGTTAGAGCTAAATTATATTTAATTAGTAAGCTTTCACTCTATGACTATTTTTAGCATTAATGATTGTAATTGTTTAGTATTGTATTAACTACTGTTATTTAATATGTGTACCCGGACGAGAGTCTGCTTGTTTAAGCGTTGGATTTTTTGTGTGGGGGTAACCCCACTACTGTTCCTATCCCTATCCCTATTCCCATCCCTATCCCAATTCCATTCCCTAACCCCATCCTTTACCCATATTATTCCTATCCTTCCCATACCCATATAAAATTTAATAAAATATTTTTTTTTAAAAAAACAAACAATACACCAGTGTTTCTCCACCATAGCCACTCTGAAGATGTGTGGACTTCAACTCCCAGAATCCCCCAGCCAGCGTGCCTGGCTGAGGAATTCTGGGAGTTGAAGCCCACAAGTCATGAAAGGGCCAGGTTTGAAGACCCCTGCCCTCCGGCAACCCGTGACCACCAATTTCTGCCCCCACATCCTCCCACAGCAACCTTTGGGGCAGGCAAAAAGCCTCACCTGTCCGGTGCAGAGGCCAACCACCAAATCCGCAATGAAGGTGTCTTCCGTCTCTCCGGAGCGATGGCTCACCATCACCCCCCACCCGTTGGACTGGGCCAGCTTGCAGCTAAAAAGGAGAAGAAAGGAGACCACGGGGTGATTTTTCAAAGCAGCAAGCAAAGATCAAACCAGGCACTGGGTGACTTCGCAACCAGGGGGGATGCTGCAACAGTTTTTAAGTGTGAAAAACGGTCATAAGCCACTTTTTTTTCGTGCCACTGTAACTTCAAAACGGTCACTAAATGAATCGTAAGTCAAGGACAACCTATATTAATGAGCCTTTTGCCAAGAGTCTGAATTTTGATCCTGTGACCATAGGGAATGAAGTGCGGAAAACAAATCTTAAGTCATTTTTTTCCAGTGCCCTCGTAACGGTCGAAAGGATTTCCCTGTAGTTCCATCTCACGTTTTGTACGTCACGAGATTTTCTCTTCTCTAAACCCGATTTAATCCCTGGAACGGTCACTAAACGAACGGTTACGTCGAGGAACACCTGTATTCTCATTTATGAACCCCTTTCTGAGATCTCCGGAGTTTCGCCAGGTCCCGCCTGCCTCCCCCCCCTCCCCCCCGGAAGACTTACGCCTGCAGTGACTCGGTGACCGATCCGATCTGGTTCACTTTGAGGAGGAGGCAGTTGCACGACTTCTCCTGCACCGCTTTGCTGATGCGTTTGGGGTTGGTCACCGTCAGGTCGTCCCCCACCACCTGGATCCCCGCCTCGGCCGTGAACTTCTTCCAGGCGGGCCAATCATCTTGGTCAAAGGGATCTTCGATGGAAACCACTGAGAAGGACGGGACGGGGGGGGGGGGGGAGAAGAGACGGATCTGTGATGGAGCTGACTGGGCTCCAATGATTTCTGGGAATGCAACTTTATTATTTTTTGTCCCCCTCTCCTTGATTAGTTTCCATTCATAGTTTCTTGTCTTGCACCAGGAGGCAGGACAAGAAGCAACGGAGGGAAACTAATCAAGGAGAGAAGCAACCTGGAAGAAACAATGGATAGAAACTAATCAAGGAGAGAAGCAACCTGGAATTAAGGAGAAACTTCCTAACAGTGAGGACAATTAACCAGTGGAACAGCTGGCCTCCAGAGACTGTGGGCGCTTCATCGCTCGAGGTTTTTAAGAAGAGACTGGACAGCCACCCGTCTGAAATGGCATAGGTTCTCCTGTTTAAGCAGTTGGTTGGACTAGGTCCCTTCCAGCTCTATTCTGATTTGATTGATTGACGTTGGAGGAGAGGTTACTTAACCTGGCTGTCCTTTCACAGTGCTTAAAGCTTCTTCCCATTTTACAGAAAACAGCAGCAACTACCCAGTCCGGCTCACAAACTACAAAGAGACTTGCAGCCTCGAGACCATCCAGCTGAGTTTCCTCACCGATGCCATTTTCAAAAGCAAGGCAATAACTTGAGTATTATTATTTTTATTCAATTTCTGTGACCGCCCCTCTCATCTAAGCGGCTCACCATAAATGCACAACTCATGGTTTCTGGGGTAGACCTAGCTTCATCCTTTAAATTTTACCCTTCTTTTTTTTCTTCTTCCAATTTGCCCAGCTACTTAATTTGCTTGGGCCTCGCTCCTTTCAAATTTTAGGTTTTCGCAATTTCAATTTTCAAAGCTGAGCAACCGTACAGAAATTGGGTGCTGCTCACAATTCGAAACTTTAAATGGAACGTCAACCAAAGCGATATACGAAGAGATTATCTTCCTGCCTAGCATTTAATATTTTGCTTTAGAGAAGCAAAACCCTAAACCTTAATCCCTACCCCGATCCTATCTTATCCCCAACCCTATAAAACTCAATAAAACTTTTAAATCGGAGAAACGGATCTCGGCTACAACGACTATGCACCCTTCATTATTATAAAGGAGAATCCTTTAGTTCAAGTTTGCCTTCGTACACAATGAAACTCACTCCAGAAGAGGGTGAATTCCTTTGCGGTGCCCTTCACGGGCCAGGATCTGAATTCGAAACCAGCTACACCGCATACAAACCTGGGTAATTTTTGACAAAGCTCTTGTACAGGTCAGCCAGCTGATCAGGAGAGATGTATCGGCTAGGATCATCTGGGGATTTAAAGTCCAGGTCATACTTCCCATCGCGATAAAATTCAGAAGCCGCCACGTCCATTCCGATGACGATCTTATCCGTGTAGCCAGCCTTGCTGATGGCATTCTTCAACAGCTCCAGAGCTAAAAAAAAAAAAACGAGCAGAGCCACTGAGGAAAGGACTGATTAACAATTAAGCAGAATAGAACAGAACAGAATAGAAAATATGGAATGGAATGGAATAGACTGGAACAGAAGAGCAGAGTTGGAAGGGACCTTGGGAGGTCTTCTAGCCCAACCCCCTGCTCAGGCAGGAAACTATACCATTTCAGACAAATGGTTGTCCACTCTCTTCTTAAAAACACAGCCTTAACAACCCAACCATCCAGGCAAAGCCAATTACCTTCCTTGTTTTCCAGGATGTTTGGGGCAAAGCCGCCTTCATCGCCCACGTTGGTGGCATCCTTGCCGTACTTCTCCTTGATGACGTTCTTCAGGTTGTGGTACACCTCCGCCCCGATGCGCATGGCTTCCTTGAAGCTCTCAGCTCCGACAGGCAGGATCATAAACTCCTGCATAGCCAGCTTGTTCCCAGCGTGAGAACCACCGTTGATCACGTTGAAAGCCTTTGGAGACATCGAGGATCCCACAAAGGAGGTTTAAACAACAAGCCAGAGAGAACCAGCTTAAACCAACTCAAGCTTCTAGTCCTTAACACTCCCAACAGCCTTGCCTCCAAGGATGATGCAGGAGGCACCATTCCCATTTCCAGACATCTACAGAGACTCAACTTTCAACCAGTTGCTTAATTACTGTTTGAAACTATGACGCCTCCTCAAAGCTACTTAGAACCCAGTTTTAAAGTTTGGATGTCGACTCCCTCCATGGTGATGTGACTGTATTTTGTATGCTCAGCAACCAAATTATTTAGAGGCCTTTGCAGTGCCCCACAGTTACATGATGCTTTTGCCAGGAACCAGAATCCATTTCTGGTTTCTAGCTAAAATCAGCCCCTAGCTCAGGGGTAGGCAACCTTGGCTCTTTTATGACTCATGGACTTCAACTCCCAGAATTCCTGAGCCAGCATGGCTCAGCTTGGAAACCTCTCCCTTTCCCCTCAGCATGGCTGGCTCAGGAATTCTGGGAGTCCACGCGTCATAAAGTCCACGTGTCATAAAAGAGCCGAGGTTGCCTACCCCTGCCGCCTAGCTGGTTGAATAAGTTCCTTTAATGACCCAGGGGTCACTTAAGAACCCCCACAAAGTAAAGGTCATACAAATGGGTTGGTCACCAGGTAACCCGCTTTACGACCATCCTGACTTATGATTGTAATTGCCAGGATCAATTACGGTCATAAATCAAGGACTACCTGTATACCGAAAACACAAATGTAATCATCAAATAAAAAACTGACAAAGCCAGCATCTGAGAATCGTCACAGTTCACATGACCAACCCTTAATGTGGTGCGTGCACATGAAAAGGGACTGAAGGGGATTGTCTATGGAGATTCTCTGTCATCCAGATCATGGTTGTCCCAAAGTTGCTTTTTCAAGAGGCAAATTGGACTTTATTTTTTCCTTGAAGACATTTCGCTTCTTATCCAAGAAGCTTCTTCAGCTCTGACTGGATGGTGGGGAATGGAAGGATTTATATTCCTTGCAGACAAGCTAGTCATTTGCTGGAGTACAAACCCTTCCATTTTCCACCATCCAGTCAGAGCTGAAGAAGCTTCTTGGATGAGAAGCAAAATCTCTTCAAAGGAAAAAAAAAAAACAAGTTCAGTTGCCTCTTGAAAAAGCACCTTTCGGTCTGGGGTTTGCCTCAAGGCAAAAGTTTTCCTTTGCTGTGGAATTTGTTTTAAAATCACTGCAATCTCCGATCAATCCCCACATTCTACTGCCTAAAGGGGGGGGGGAAATTCACACAAGGGAAGACAATCAAATCCTCTTGGCAAGGGATTAACAAAGTCCTTCCCCACGAAGGATTAACTAATTTGTGCACTGACGTGCAAGGATTTGATCTGCAGTTTCACGTCTGGCCCAGATTCTGCCTTCCGCACGGCAAAATATAAACTTACAGGCACCGGCAAAACGACGTCTTTGTTCCCGGCCAGATCAGCAATGTGGCGATACAGAGGCACATCCTTCTCTGCCGCGCCAGCCTTGCACACCGCAAGGGAGACACCCAGGATTGCGTTCGCACCAAATTTAGCTGCCGGAAAGAAAGAGGGGGGGGGGAGAGGAATATTATTTGCTTGCAATCAGCTCTCCCATCATTTGCTGCCTCTTTACATCTGGCATGTTTAAAATTAAGGCAAGCAGATTTATGCTATTTTGGACTGGGATAGTTTTTCCTATTTCAATCTCTAGTGCCATCCCTTTCAAAATCTTGGGCTCCAATTAAATCCTCAACTAACAATAGTAAAGTAAAACTTCCTCCTTGCGTTATATATTCAAGATGGACAGTATTTAATATTTATTTGCTATGCATATGTAGGGATGTGGGTCTATATATATGTTGTACATAGTATGTTTAGGTGTGTGTCATGTATGTGTTTCACTTTGAGAGCGGG
Source organism: Azemiops feae (assembly GCA_023970755.1). Classification (NCBI taxonomy): domain Eukaryota; kingdom Metazoa; phylum Chordata; class Lepidosauria; order Squamata; family Viperidae; genus Azemiops; species Azemiops feae. The sequence continues at coordinate 366,276 of JALGBA010000710.1, read as the reverse complement.
CAACTAAATTTCATTTTTGATGTGTGCCGTTGTGCCCACAATATAAAAATGACAATAAAGGTTATCTTATCTTAAAGGTAATTCAACAATGGAGCCCCAAAATTTTGGTTGCGACTTGTGCCCCAGTTTATGACCCTTTTTTGCCACCTACATCAGCTGGCAGTGAACCATAGGTCATGCAATCCTGATGAACTTAAGGGAGCCATGTTGGGCTGCTCTGGACCCACTCGCTTAAGGAAACTAGTTTCACAGCCTCCAGATTTATGATATTTTTTTTTGCCATCGTTGTTAAGCGAAGCACTACAACCATTAAATGAATCATGCAGTTGGTAAGTGAGTCCAGCTTCCCCCATTGACTTTGCTTGTGGAAAGCCAACTGGGAAGGTTGCAAATCACGATCACAGGACCCCAGGATGCTGCAACAGTGACGATAAATACGGGCCAGTTGCCAAGCAACCAAATTTTGATCATGTGACCACAGGAGAATAATAATAATAATAATAATAATAATAATAATAATAATAATAATAATAATAATATAATAATAATAATAAAGTTGGAAGGGACCTTGGAGGTCATCTAGTCCAACCCCCTGCTCAGGCAGGGAAACCCTATACCATTTCAGACAAATGGCTATCCAGTCTCTTCTTAAAAACTTCCAGTGTTGGAGCATTCACAACTTCTGGAGGCAGGTTGTTCCACTGGTTAATTGTTCTGTCAGGAAGTTTCTCCTTAGTTCCAGGTTGCTTCTCTCCTTGGTTAGTTTCCATCCGTTGCTTCTCGTCCTGCCTTCAGCCGCTTTGGAGAAGAGTTTGACTCCCTCTTCTTTGTGGCAGCCCCTGAGATACTGGAACACGGCTATCATGTCCCCCCTCGTCCTTCTCTTCATTAAACTAGACATACCCAATTCCAGCAGCCGTTCCTTATATGCTTTAGCCTCCAGTCCCCTAATCATCTTTGTTGCTCTTCTCTGCACTCTTTCTAGAGTCTCAACAGTCGTAAATGGGAAAACTGGTCCTAAAAGTCACTTTTTCAATGCCACTGTAGCTTCCAACAGTCACTAAATATATGGTTATATAAACAACTAATTAAGTCTAAATAATAAATAACTAGTCAGTTTTAACTAACAGCCGAGGTGGGCAGCTAGGAGACCAAGTGTCCAATCTCTGCCTTCTCGCCTTGCTAACCATTTTAATGCTCAAAATGGCCACCTATTTCTTTGCAAAGGATTGGGTAAAGAGCAGGAAAGCAACAAGGATGTATCATTAGAGATTTTCAAAATAATTTCCCTCCCCATTGGCAGGGGTGCCACCTCCTTCCCTTACACTTGTTATCAGATCCATCCATGTCAATCATCAGCTTGTCGATTTTTTCCTGCTCCACCACACTCACGTTCTACAGGGGGGGGGAGAAGAGAGAGAGGGGAGAAACCAATAGTTCAGCTTATGATGCCCACTCACCGCCCAGTCCTGGGCGATCAACATCCCCCCACACACACACACACACACTCATTGTGCCTTCTAATTCTATTAGAATTTTAATTTTCGGCATATTTTAAGACCTGTGGACTTCAACTCCCAGAATTCCCCCAGCCAGCCACGCCTTAAAATTTGCCAAGGTCTGACACCCCTACTTTAAGCTATACACTATAATGGCTGGCTGGGGGAATTCTGGGAGTTTGAAGTCCACAGGTCTTAAAAAGTTGCCAAGGTTGGACACCCCAGGCTTAAAGCTTAAAAGGGATCCTTTACTGCCTTTTTTTTTTTTAAAGTCAAAATATTTGACAATCGTGCCAGTAATAAACAATGGATTGAAAGTTGCCCCATCATTAAGTATGAACCAGTTGCCAAGCAACTGAATTTTGTGGGGATGCCACAAAGGGTGCAACTGTAAAAAAAAGTCATAATTCACACTTTTCAGTGCTGTTGTAACTTTGAACAGTCACTAAACAAGCTGTAGTTTACCTGTATTAAAATCTTTGAGCATAAAATTGACACTTCCCGTTTCAGCCACACTACCCTTCCCAAATCGTGCAAGATGCTCATTTTTAGCAACCCCCTCCCCAAAAGCAACGCAGGCACCCATGCAAAGGATTTTTAAAAAAAACACAACATTTTCCAATGCTGCAAAGCGCTCAGCCTACACTACAGGGTTAGTCAAACGAGGATCATGCCTACCTTGTTAACCAGGGCGGGTGCAATAGTTTTATTCACGTGCTCAACAGCTTTTGAGACACCTGCAAGGAACAACCAGATCCATCACTAAACCCCAATCTCCCCAAGGAATAACAGACATTAGTTACAGGACGGCTCGGGCTGGCAGGCAGGCAATCAGGAATTCAGTCTCCTAGTCCTCAAGACAAGAGATTAAAAAGCGCGCAGGCCCAAGGTTGTTAAATCCCCTTTTTCTGAACAATGACGGAGAGCGGAGAAGCGTCATCCAGGAATGCCAGCGAGGAAGTCAGCCCCAGTATCATGCAAGATGGTAGTAGTCTGGCAGGTGTGCATCCGTTACCTGAGTGCACAGCGCTGGTGCCAGGAACATATTAACGTACTTAACGGCTCTGGAGACACCTGAAGGGGCCCGAGTTTGTGGAGGAAAAGAGAAGAGAGATGGAGAAAGAAAGAAAGAAAAAGATGAACGCCCACAAAAAGAAAGGCAGAAGAGCACCACATGCATGGAAGGGGGGGAAGGGGGGAGAGAGCGGATGAAATGCACAGCAAGAGAGACCCCTGTGAGAGAGTGTGTGTATCTGATAACAGCTTAATCCAACATCGTCAAGATCTTCCAAAAAGGAAGTCTTCCTTTCTCCTCCAAGATGATGGGAGAACGTATGGAAAAAAAGGGGTCAGCTTATTCAGACTGGGATGGCATCACGGTGCAAAGACCTAAAGCCGTTTGCAAGGAGGTATTTACGTCTGAGCATGTCGGGGGAACCATGTGTTCAATAAATATGGAATTATTCAAAGCCAAGCAGACCCCGATCGACGAATCTCAGATTTAAAGCTACAGCGGCCACCACTAGCCGGAAGGGGTTACCTTTCCCCAAAAAGCGAGTTTTGTCATTGTCCCGGAGTTCCAGGGCTTCGTAGATACCAGTTGAGGCTCCGCTGGGAACAGCAGCCCGGAAGAGACCTAGAAAGAAAGGAGAACCCCATTTGTGGAGCTGAAGACGACCCATTTTTCCAGCCGTGTGAATAAAAAAAGATTTAGGAACATATTGGGGTGTGTGTGTGTGTGTGTGTGTGTCCCAGTTTTTCAAGGCAGCTAACCTTTCTTAGTGTAGAGGTCTACTTCAACGGTAGGGTTCCCACGGGAGTCGAAGATTTCACGGGCGTGGACCTTAAGGATGGACATTTTGTAGGTCTAAAGAGAAAGGACGAGGCAAAAAACAAACAAACAACTTTTAAGCTTTCCAAACCCCAACATAGCCACGTATTCCGGAAGCCAGGAAAGTGAAGCAAGCTTTTTCCAGCGAAAATGGAAGATCTTTGGCTTCCTAAGGCAAGTGACCAGCTGCACATCAGCAAGCACACTGAGGACTAGAAACTTTGCTAGGCCCGTGCTCTTAAATTGCACGCCACCCACAGGCACTCTTTAAGGGAGATAGGTGGTTAAGAAATCGGAACGAAAAAAGAAAAACGTAATTTACACAACTGCCTGCTGCAAAGCTACAAGGTGTTCTCCAGTTTGGTAGAAGATTGGTCTAAAAATCCCAGCATTCTCAGGCAGTCTGTTTTAAGGGAATCAAAATGTCTTAAAATGCATTTTTAATCATTCATATCCACTTCATCTAACAGGTTACCAAATGCAGTCTTATTTTGATGCACCCTGGTCTTTGTTTGATTAGGCTTGATGCTGCTCCAAGGGGGGGGGGGGAAAGCAGGGGAACAACTACATCACAAAAATAAAACCCTTTTAACTATAGCTTCCCCCAAAGAAGTCTATTCCCACAATTCCCCTCTCCCCTTTTCCTCCATGCCAAAATGGACCACAATCAAGCCAGCATTTGCAATTAAGGAGATCCAAATTCCCAATTAGGGAGGAGAGGAGAGGGGACAAGGAGAGAGGGAAGGAAGGAAGGAAGGAAGGAAGGAAGGAAGGAAGGAAGGAAGGAAGGAAGGAAGGAAGGAAGGAATTCTCTTCACTCTTGATTTCCATCTTTATTTTATTTATTTTTTAAAAAAAGGGAAATCTGGTTAGAAATCCAGGCTTCTGGACAAAATCTGCCCATTCTATTTTATTTTTCATTGATGGCCTACGAGGTTTTATGTAGGACTGCTAAATGTGAACCATTCAATAGTTGTGATATGATCAGCCCGATCAATTGAGTAAATTAAAAAAAACGCGGATGGGCTGGTGAGCAGGAGGACCTTGCAACAAGCACATCGATTGATTTTTTTTCTTTTAAAAAAAAAAGAACAACTCCCATCATCCACAGCTGGCACGGCATCCAGACCAGGGTTTAAAAGGCTGATAGCCCACCCATCTAATCCATAGATTAATCTGAGATTCCGTTTAGCCAGGAAGCAGACTATGGTGGTGTCCTCTGGACCCACTGAAGGACAGACTAAAAATAATCCCATTTTTGTTCGTATTTCAACAGAGGAAAGGAGGTAAATTGATCTGCAGGAATTTGAAGAAGGCAGACAAAAAGAACAATATTAAACGACCAGATCCCGCAGCTGCCCAGCTAAAATCTTTTAAATGTACTGGGGGGGGAAAAAACAAAACAATTAAATCACATTCTTTGCAATTCCAGTCTTTGCCCTGCAGAGAGAACTCTGAATATTTCACATTGCCAAAGCATGGAAAAGCCGGGCTTTACCGGAACAGAAGCCAGCGCCCTTGCGTGAATCCTTCCTCCCGCTAAGGTCACCTTCAAATTAAGCGCTGCCCTGAAAACACGCATGGAAAAAAGGGTGCTTGAATTAAAATAATAATAAATCACGTGTCTTGTTTCAGGCCGTGGGGGAATAAAATGGGAGCCTCTACCCGTGCTTGGAAACCTGCCTGCTCTCAAATATCTCGCTTGATCTGACTCAGCATTTTATGCAACTGTAAAAAAAAAAAATCAGAGTTCTGGAATCAAAATGACTCAGTTTCTCCCTTCGGCAACGGAAAGCCAAGGGTTTTTTTCCTGCTTTTTTCCCTCCCTCCCAGCCCAGAGGCACAGATTCGCCTCTGGAGCAAGGAATGAAAATGTGGATCGCTTGCTCCTAAGCCCAGATTTCTCCAAGCAAAGGCCTTCCCCCACCTGCTGGACTACAGTTACCAACATTCCCGGCCCTTCTGGAGGGCGATAATGGGAACTGGAGTCCCTCTTAGAACGGAAGGTCAGAACGGAATAAATAAGCTGTTCTCCATGGATCCAGATCGCAATTGTGGTTTGAGACAAGTCACCAAATCTCTGCCTTACTATGCTGTACAGGGAGTCCTCGATTTACAACTGTCCGTTTAGTGACCGGTCAAAATTACAATAGCACTTATGACCGTTTTGGGCAACTGACTCATATTTATGACCGTCACAGTGTGCCGGGGTCATGTGATCCTCTTTTGTGACCAATGGGAAAACCAGATTCATTTAACCACCATATTATCCTCTTAACTGCAATGATTGACTTAACAACTCTAGCAAGAAAGGTTGTAAAACGGGGCAAAAAAAAAAAATCAAGTCTCACTCAGCAACGTAAATGTTGGACTCGACTGTGGTCATAAATTGAGGACTACCTGTGTTCTACTTGCCTTTTTCCTTTGCTTATCGACCTATTTAAATTCTTTTCTCCAAGCCCCAGGGATCTCTCTATTCCGGGACCTTCTCCAAACTCTAAAATGAAAATCCAGTTCCCTTTTGCCCTAGCTGACCATCTGGAGCTGCTCTAGGGATAAAATTACCCAGGAAGTAAAAAAAAAAAAAAAAGAAGTTATTTCAGCTTCCCAGGAGAATATGAGCCTTAATCCTGAGGTGCTAACTTTCTACTGAAAGGGGATTCCTTCAGCAAGAAATGTTTTGGGTTACAGGCTGAATTTATATTAGTCTCACCTGTTGCACTGGCCTCCCGAAAGTCTTTTTTTAAAGACTGAAGGGGGGGGGGGGTGTCTTCAAACTTGGCCCTTTTATGACTTGTGGACTTCAACTCCCAGAATTCCTCAGCCAGCCTCCATTTTGTTTGTTAGATTTAAGACAGGGGTCTTCAAACTTGGCCTTTTACGACTTGTGGACTTCAACGCCTGGCTGAGGAATTCTGGGAGTTGAAGTCCGCCAGTCATAAAAGGGCTAGGTTTGAAGACCCCTGGACTGAAGGGATGAGAATTTACTATGCCCCATTGCAAACCAACTTCTAACTCAAGCTAATAGGTTTAAGATGCCTGGAAATCTCCTGAGCTTGAGAAATCTGCATTAAACCAACTCTCCAACCATCCGTTTCTCTCCAAATTAAGCAGAAATTTGAATTTTCCAAGCCCTCCGAAAAAAGGTCCCAATAGGAGCCAAAGGAAACCAAGAGCATCCTTTCCCCACCTGGTGCTAGCTGGGAATTCTAGGTATTTGGAGTCCCGTCTCCCTGCAGGCCACCAGCTGGGGGTCAAGCCCGTCCAGAAGGTTGAGGAAGAGTTCCCACATTAAATATTTGGGGAAGGCAGAAACGCGCAGGGCCCGTTGTAAAGACTTTAAAGGACTGTGCAATCTTCCCCATTGTGTCAACCATATGCAAAAGAATTAAAAGATGATTAAGGCAACAAGCTAAATAAACCACGCAATTAAACGTCACCGTCGGGAGGACAGTGACTAAGCCTCCCTCCCCCCAGGATGGGGAAATTTGGCTGCATGGCTGAGAACAAAACTCACACTTTGCCAAAAGAAGAGTGGGCTGAGCCTGAATGGAAAGGGTTGGGTTTTTTTGTTTTTTTTTTAAACCTTTTAGCATATGGCTGCAAGGTTACGCAGCAACTGTCCTTCCCATCAATCATGGCTTGTCCTTCTCAGGCAACGGAAGCATGTGAGGCATGAAACCCGGGGTCCGCCTCCAGATGCTCCAGGCCATCTCCCTCTTCATCATTTCCGCCTTAAGAAAAAAAAAAAAGGGGGGGGGGTGTTTTCTGCACGTGGTCCCCCTTAAAGGAGGATCCCACGGTCCATGTGCGTGCGTGCGAAGGATGCCGGCATCTCAGCTACCCACAAGCCAACTTGTTTTTACAAAGGCAAATGGCTTCTGAAAAAGATGCCCAGCTTGGGAAGGCCTCTGCAGAACTCTACAAACACACACACACACACACACACCACCCCCAAAAATAATAATTTCCCCTGAAGATCAGGGTCCTCCTGCAGCTTATCCTAATGCGGAAGAAAATATAAAATAAATAAAATTTGAAAATAAGACCAGCGGGGCAAATGAAGGGGGGGGGTTGTTCATTTGCCCTGCTGGTCTTGTTCAAATTTTATTTTCATTAAATAAAAATGGAATTTGCAGATGCAGAAAACTGCAGGGTCCCTGGTCAGGTGAGTGAGCAGGAGCAACAAGTTATAAAGAAAGTGAGAGGCCCCCTCAGCCCCTCCCCGTTTTTACCCCTCTCTGCAGCCCTCCCCCCCCCCCTGAACAAAGGGAAGGATCAATCCATCTTTGACCGCCATGGAAGCCACAGGACCTAAAATACTGACAATAGTCTCAAGCATCCCTTTAAAAAAAAAATGTTTCTTTTTGAGCCTTACAGCATCCTACTCACTTTGCATGAGCTGAAACAGAACCTCAATTTATTTTTACTCTTACTTTTTCAGCTTGCTTTGGTTTTAGGCTACAGGTTTTTCGACCAATGCCCTCCACACCTGTTGGGACTAATGGGCACCCTCCCCTCGCGCACCTACATCACCAGGCAGGGAACCATAGGTCATGCAGTCCTGATAAACTACAAGGGCGCCATGTTGGGCTGCTCTGGACCACTCGCTTAATGGAAACTAGTTTCACAGCCTCCAGGTGCCACGATGCAAATCTTAAAGAAGCGTATTAAATAAGTATCAAATTAAATTAAATTAAATTAAATTTTAAAATGCATGATTAAATCCTGAAAATGGAAAGGAAGCTGTTGGGAGGGGGTGCCTTTTTTTTTCTAGCAATGCAATCTTCGAAAACGTTTGCAAAAGGGCCGCCCCACCCTAAGACACACTTTATTTCCTTTTCCTTGCAAAAGAAAATTGCAAAACGTCTTGACCACAGTTTGCAAACGTCTGAAAGGAAATTTATATTTATATATATATATATATATATATATTGCTGCAAAATATTCCCCCCCCCCTATCCTCCAAAGCAAGCGCTTTCCCAACTTACCTTAGGCTAAACTCTCGCGCTGCAGCAGCACCTAAGGAAATAAATTGCAATAGTGCTTTTTTTGTTGTTGGAAAAATTAAAGAAAATCTAATCACTGCAACACGATTCGCCTCGCGCACCCGGGCAACTGAAGAAGAGGCGGCCGGCGCATACTAAACTATAGACCAGTCCATGCAGATGAGATGTCTCGTTGCGGCTTCTCATTGGCCGGCCGCGCCTCCCTGCCGCCCGCCATTGGCCAACGGGGCCTCTCGCCAGCTCAGCCTCTTGGCGCGTGCGCTACGTGCTCGGGCACCTTCTGCTTTACGCAGTCGCGTGGGCGGGCCTAATCCAGTTTCCTTTTTTAATTTCTTTAGAGAGAGAAGTGGAAAAAACCCCATTTTGTAAAGCGAAGGGAAAGATTTTGAACACGTTTTTATTTCATACCTTTTTAAAAATATATATATATCCATGCGTTGTGCAACGCTGTGCACTGGGTAGCTTGGAAACTGGAATAATTATCTTGCACAGAAATAATTATTTTAAGATAATTATTTTGCAAACGATGGAGTGATGGACTTGTGTTAAAACTTTGTAATTGTATCCAATAATGCAAACACCAAAAGCTTGTTGATTCTAAATACCCATTTCGCCAAACTTGAATAGTACAAAAGATTACAATTGAACACAGAATTTAATACTAACGAAAACAAAACTTCTAAGGCGTACCGCCTGAAGTTTGTAAAATTGTAGCTTTAAACGTGATTTAGCTTTTTTAAAAATAAAATAAAAAATCACTACTTGATGTGTTCGCTTTAGTTATTTCTCAGTGCTTCTGTGCTAATGTTTATACCCTGAAAGGGAACTATAATAGAGATGGATATCTGTAAAATGTAAGCCAAAACTGATGTGTATTTTAAGAATCCTAAAATACTGTTTTCCAAACCTCAAATTTAATTGCTTCTTTCATGCCTATAAAACTCCAGTTTAATTACTTGTTCAACACAGACAGGGTTGATCAAAACTCAGTTACAAGAGCTTTGCAAAAAAAATACTTATGAAAATTAATGAGAAAACATCTTCTGAACCTCTTGTTTGGTCTAACTTGCCTAGAAAGCTGTTGTTATTATTATTATTTTTTTTTAAAAAGAGACCCAAACAATATGCAACCTTCACCTTTGAAAAATTGGGTGCTGTCTTTTCTGACCTGCCCTGAACAGATTTACACAACCTCCCCCCCCCCCACATCCTAGTTAAACAAGATGCCATTTCACCTAAGAGCTGTTACCCCGACAAATAAACCAGTTTATGGCTTAATAGGAAGGTTGGGTTAAACCCCTGCAGTAAATTGTGTCCTGAACGCAGAGATGGAAGGAAGTGGCATCCAGCCCTTTTTTAGTTAGCTTCAGAGAAGGAATTGGGCTCAGCCTTGCAATGAATTTCTAGTAGCAATAAAAACACCCCGAAAGTTCTCGCTTTGGGCAGGTGCTGGAATTATTTTGTCCCAGCATCCCTTTTTCTAAACAACAATCTTGTGCTGTGAGGCTGCTAGTGTGTGTAGAGACACACACAGGGTTTGTATTGTTTTATTAAGGTCACGCAGCCACTCGGTTTTCTGGGAGCATCTGGAAGGATCGCGGTCAGGATTGGGAATTTTGGCGGCTTCTTTTAAAAACAATGGACATCTGGGGTTCCAGAGGTGATGGCCAGAAGCTATATACCTTGCTATCAACTCTGCCAGAGGTTTGGATGGCTTAAGGGGATCTTAGCTGGAAAAACCTGCTTTGACAGGCAGGTTTTGCATTCTGAAATAGGGAACGCAGATTGTAAAAAAAAAAAAAATAATAAAAATTAAAAGGATGCGGGTTTTGAACTTAGAACACCAGATCTGGAGCAAATCCGAGCCATTTGCTGGAGGAAATCTGAATGCCACAACTTCACAACACACGTGCAACTGGGACTGCAAAGATAAGGTTTGGAAATCTAAGGATTGCAGCCCACGCTAAAAACCAGTATGTGGTTTACTTTTATCTTGTTTAGCCTATCCTGCAAGCCCAGCTCCTTGTGGCTAAATCCAAACCACAATCCACCCGACCTCAGCTTATCAGGGTGAGCATTAGTTTGCAAATGCAGCTAGATTTACTCATGCAGGCCTACAAAATACACAAGTAGAGACACACACACACACCCCTATTTTCCCGAGCACCGGAAAGCAAGCCAAGAAACAACGGATTGAAACTAATCAATGAGAGAAGCAATCTAAAGGGAGGAATTTCCCGACAGTGAGAATAATTAACCCGTGGAACGGCTTGCCATCGGAAATTGTGGGTGCTCCATCACTGGAGGCTTTTAAGAAAAGATTGGACCGCTATTTGTCCTAGGGTCTCCTGATTGAGCAGGGGATTGGACTAGAAGACCTCCAAGGTCCCTTCCAACTCTGTAATTCTGTTAAAAAGTTGGGAAAAAGTTGGCAGCAGATCAGGAGGAAAAGAGGAAGCTTTAAAGCTTAGGATCTGTCTCTTATGATGTCACAAAGACATAGAATATTGGCAATAGTCCTCCACAAAACTCCACAGCTGGTTCCGTTTCAATGGCTCTTAGTCCACTGTCTCCACCTCAATCCAGACCCACGTTTAAATCCTTTATTTTTTTAACACTGATTGACTCCCAGGCAGATTCCCTTCCTCGTACCTATCTGGAGCAAAATGTCCACAAAGAGCTAAGAAAAAACGTAAAAGAGCTTTGCCATTCCACCAGAACAAGAGAGGATCGGGACCGGCAAGTAAGTAGTATCCCTCGTGTTTAAGCGTATACATCATAATTAAAAGCGAATTTGTCTTGCGGGGATAGTGTGTGCTTTGCTGGGTCAGCAAAACCCGTGCAAATCCTCAGCTCCACTTCCAAATTGGTATGTTTTCTTGGTTTGTGTTGTGTTTTCTTTTTCCAAATGTACATTTTGGTGCCTCGCTGCTTCCGAGGGGAGGGTTTCTATATTTGTGGAGTTCAATCTTTTTTTTTTTCTATTGTGAAAAAAGACCCCATTCACGCCCCAGTCCTCCTTGAAGCCCCTCTTTGGGGGTGAGGGCCCCAAGCCAGGAATCATGGCTTATCACTCACAACAGGGCCATTTAAAAGCCGAGATCTAACAAAGCATGTGGTTTGATGTGTCCTGTCTCTCTTTCTGCCCAATTCCAAAAAGATTTAGAAACCTACTGGCAAGCTGGCCATTTATTTCCCTCTTCTATCTTGAAACCAAACGATAGCTTTGCCCCCTAAAACAATTATCATCTATAATTTATCATCTTTGATGCTGTGCTAGAACATTTTTTCGTTCCGTCTCCTCCACCGCCTCTCCTTTCCATCTGTGCAGCCAAACGTGATTGCGTTCATCTCTAGAAAAAAATTGGCTGGCTGGCATTTGCAAAGGTGGAAGGGGGGGGGGGAAACACCCCTCTCTGTAATATTCAAATGAAAACTGCATTGTCTTTGATTCAGGGGACACAGCCAGAAACAACACGCGACCCGATGGAAATTTTAAAAACAGCGAAAACCAAAGGGGTTCTTACACAACGAGGCCGTTTCCAGAAAATATTACGATTGTTCCTTTGCATTCCTTCCCTTTCTCTGACCCTGCCACTTGTGTCGGCTAAAAGGCCGGGTTTTATTTTTCGTTTGGGGAATGGGTGGTTTTCAAAATGCAGGATTTTTAAAAAAAGGGCTTTTGATCAGGCTGGTTTGCCTCACAGCAAGGAATCGGGACGTCCCAATTAGGAAGCAAGTTTTAAATTGGGAGAAATAAAGATAGTTCAGTCGTTAATTCCCGGATGTTTTCTCCTGGTTTTGGAACTTTGAAAATCCTGCAGATTAAGAGGCTGTTAAGACCCCCCAAGACCAGTAAGTTGAAATAGAGCAAAATAAAAAATGCAAAATTTGAGCTTGCTTGGCAAGACTTGGCCTCTACTCAAGTCCCAAATAGTCCTCGACTTATAACCATTTATTTAGGGACCGTTGGACGTTAGAACGGCCCTGAAAAAAGTGACTTATGACCCCTTTTCACACTTACGACCGTCGCAGCATTCCCCAATGGTCACGTGATCAAAATTCGGATGCTTGCAACCCTATTTATGACGGTCGCAGCATCCCGGGATCACGTGATCCCCTTTTGCGACCTTCGGGCAAGCCAAGTCAATGGGGAAGCCGGATTCACGTGTTACTAACTCAACAACTACAAGATCCCCTCAACAACCGTGGCAAGGAAGGTCGTAAAAGGGAGCAAAATTCACTTAACCGTCTTGCTCGGCCATGGAAATTTGGCGTTCAGTCGTGTTCGTGAGTCACTTTGGACCCTGAGTAGATTGGCTAAGATTGTCTTCTTGCAGAGAGATCAGCCTGGTACTTTCTCCTGAAAATATCGCTTGAGCCCTGAACTTTAGCCTTTGCCCAATGTAGACAGGCAATCAAAATGAGGATTGTGGTACATTTGGGATTGTGTTACAACAGACAGGGCTGGACTTTAAGCCCTGTGGAAATAAGGCTGAGCTATTAAAAGTTTTTGCAGGATCCAATCGGAGTCGGTCACCAGGACCAAAGATTTATCCTTCCAAGCTTTCGGATTCATCCCGTAGCCCATCCTCGGGGGAACTGCTCTGTCTCCAGAATGCGTGCACTGCGTGGTATTTATGGGGTGCCTGGCTGATTGTGGCTTTTAGTTTTTAATTGGGGTGTTGATAGCCGGCTATTAAGTTGTTGATTGTTGTTTCCTTGTGCACCTGTGGCTCCTAAGCACCTGGGTGGTAAATCAGCATTCCTGACCCGTTTTCCCAGGCTTCAATCATTTTCCTGGCTTTTTTTGTCCCTGCTCGGCCAACAATATGAACGTTTTCTCCCCACGAAAGTAAAGTTACTCAACTTTGCATCTAGAAAGCTAGCCCCTCAGGATAGGAGGGAGCCTGAAGCCTGAGGGGCTCGCTTTTTCCTTGAAGGGAGGGGGCCGTTGCATAACTCCCAGCCAAGAGAGGATTACAGCCGGTAGCATCCGGAGACAGGCTGGGGCTGTCAGCTGTCAGAACGTCTCCTTTGCCTGCTCATCAGGTTTGCAAGACGGGCTTTTAAGGAGACCTTCCCCAAAAGCTCATAAAAGGCCAGCAGCAGGGGGTTTTTTTTTGGTTTTTTTGTTTGGCTTGCTCTGCAAAGCGGCAGAATGTGCAGAGATCAAAACCAAGGCCCAGAAGGCATTTCATAATCCTGCAAAATCCAGTTGGGTAAATAGTCCTTGAAAACTGCTGACCAGGAAATGCCAGCGATTCAGGCCAGCTCCCGGATTGCCCAGGAGACCCAAACAAAGAATATCAAGGTCCCAAGCTGCATCAGGAAGGTTTAAACCAGTGTCTCTCAAACCTTGCCAACTTTCAGGTGTCTGGTCTTCGACTCCCAGGATTCCCCAACCAGGCCCTTTGGTTTTTCAGCTTAGAACTGAAAAAGACACGGCACAAAAAGAAAGAGAACTGAGGAGGGAAGAGGAAAAATCAAGGTAGCCAACCCACTACAGCAGGGCTTTTCAACCTTTTCACCGACTGTACCACTTTTAGGATATGGCAATATTCGAGGACCACCTAGCAAGGTGTCAAAAACTTGGTGACAAAAAAAAAAAACCTGTTCAAAGTTGCAATTGCACTGAAATGACTTATGACCATTTTTCACACTTATGACCATTGCAGCAACAGGGTCATGTGATTTATATTTGGATGCTTGGCAACTGATTCATATTTATGATGGTCACAGTGTCCCAGGGTCATGTGATCCCCTTCTGCAACCTTTTGACAAGCAAAGTCAATGGCAGGGCTGCTGGTGGCCAAGTTCTAAGGCGGGACTTCCTTCCCTCCCTCCCTTCCTTTTTCTCATTCCCATCTCCTTCTGAAGGAAGAATTTGAACACACACACCCCCATATTTTCCCTCTTCCATATATTGATCAAACAAGGAAAGGCCTCCAGAGACAGAAAAGACAAGCTGCTGAGTGAACTAGCTTAAAAAGGCACTTCCCCTTTAAGAATTAGCTACTGGCTAGAAAGGAAAGTAAGGAGCCCAGCTGGCACTTAAGGAAGGGGAAAAAAATGTAAGTACTGGCTGCCGGCTAAGGCAGCCTCCCCAAATGGCTCCATTCATAAGTAAAATCTGCAGCTCCAGAGGACTCTCTCACTGTAAGTCTTTGCCTGTGCTGGCTCTTTCCCTTCCCCACTACACTTGGCTAGGCTGGGCTGCGTACCACCTGCCACTTGTTAATGTACCACAAGTGGTACGCGTACCACAGGTTGAAAAGCCCTGCACTATAGCATCCCTGGGAGCCTGCTGGCTGGGGAATGCTGGGAGTTGAAGTCCACTCATCTTAAAGTTGCTATGGTTGAGAAATATTGGCTTAAATTGTCCCTTTCAAGAACGGGAACGTACACCCTTTCAGGGCCCAGACGTTTTGCTTAGAACTGGATGTGACACCACCGGGAAATGTTGCCTGTGTTGCAAAACATATGAAGTGGAAGGATCTCTCCAAAGAGAAATAGCAGCAAATCATTCTTAGTTATTATGAACGTGGCACATTACACGCCTGTGAACATCCCCAGGAGCTGAGCTCAATCAAAAGGAAAAAGTCATCTTTTCGATGTTTCGGGTCTCCAGCTCAAATGGTTTACTTTTCTTCTGCAAAGAGGAGAGTAAGGATTCCCTGAAGAGAAAGAGGGGAATCTCTTAATGGGAAGAGTATAGACCCCCAGAGTGATCCATACTTGTTTTCCAGAATCAAGCTTTTCAAACATGTCAGCGACGGCCCCTTTACAAGGGGTCAGATTTCCCCCTATTTCCAGACACACCAGCTACCCTATACAGATAGTACAGACTTACAACCATGATGGGGTCACGTGATCCCCTTTTGCGACCTTCTGACAAGCGAAGTCAATGGGGAAGCCAGATTCACTTAACAACCGGGTTCCTTACTTAAGAGCTGCAGTGATTCTCTTCACCACTGCGGCAAGAAAGCACTAGCAATAGTACTTAGACTTATATACCGCTTCACCCTGCTTCACAGCCCTCTCTAAGCGGTTTACAGAGTCAGCAAATTGCCCCCAACAATCTGGGTCCTCATTTCACCGACCTCGGAAGGATGGAAGGCTGAGTCAGCCTTGCAACTCGAACTGCTGACAGCCGGCAGAGTCAGCCTGCAGTACTGCCTTCTAACCACCGCGCCACCACGGCTCAGTGGTCAAATGGAGCAAAACTCACTTTTAACGGCTGCTTCGCTTAGCAACGGAAATTTGCGGCTCAGCTGTGGTCTTACGGCGAGGACCGCCCGTAATTTATTTTTATTTTTCCCCCCAAATCGGTGTAATTTCTCAGATGCATCTGAGTGTTATGGCTAAGTTCTTCCCGCTGGCCGTTAAGCAGGCCTCTGCAAGTGTTTGCTTTCTGCATAAGGCATCGACTTCCAGGTACATCAAACATTAATGCTTGCAGGATGCCCATTAGCCCCTAGCCAATCAGAGAAGCCAAAGAGTGTGGGTGATGCCTACCACTGAGAAAACCCAGAGTATAAACCCCATCACAGCCTTGCTTCCCCTGACATCTCCTACTTGTCTCCGTCACTGTTTTGTGGTCTTCTTGCTGGGTCTATTAGAAGCGTAGCCGTCTCTCCCCGATCCACAATATAATTAACTTTCTCACCCAGCAGAGGAAAATAGAATATCTGCTCTTGTTTTGGCAGGAGAGAAGAGGCTGGATTTAAGTAAATTATTATTTACCTTTTCGGGGGGGTTCGACAAAAACCAGCGGATCCACCTTTCGGGGGTCGATTTCACGGAATCATGAGGACTAGCGTCTGGGTGCTCCAACTCTGCTTTCTACACCTCAGCTCTTCCGATATCTTGGGCTGGACGTATCACGGTAAGGAGGAAAGAAAGAGTGGGAAGGTGGGAAGGGAGAGCAAAACCGCCTTGGGCTTTCAACTATGGTCTATTTTAAGGTGGCAAATCGTTGCAGCAAATCGTTAAATATCGGCTTCCCAGACTGCGATCCTAGTTACTCCTAGTTAACTATAGAGAGCCAATTTGGTCTTGTGGTTAAGGGTTAGGGTCAGCTAGGAAGCAGGAAACCCTGCATTGCGGGTCCTGTTTGCAAACAACAAAAATGTGTGAACTCTTACGCCATTCAGATGGTCCACAATTAGAGCAAAAATTAAGTTAGTATTGCAGTACTTTATTTTAAGAATAATTCCTTTAGGTCTTCGCTATGAGAAGTCTAAGGATCAGCTTTCCTGCTGGGGACGAATTAGGAATTGCCCAGCAGATCTAGAGTGGACCAGTTTAAGGGAAGGAGGGAGCAAAGACCTACAGATGGGTTTTTGGCATCCTATTAGCTCACCTGTGCATGTCTCCAAACATCTGCCAGCCTGCAGCACTCCTGGCTTTAAAATCAAGCTAAACCTCTTTTGAACAGCCTCCACATCTGTATGTCATTTGCCTCCCTTTCAAACCAGGTAAGTTCCCTCCACCTGCCCCCCCCCCCCCAAAACCTTTCTTAACATCTCCCAACATCCCAGAGATGGCTGCTGCCTTAGGATTAATTTTGGAATCGGGTCTCTTCAGATGCCCAAATTCTTGGCAGGCCTCCCAAGGTGGAGATGTTGTTTTGAACAAAGGAGTGGGGAAATTTGGGTAGAGATTCCCAATCAAGCAGAAATTCAAAAGGGCAAGCTTGTGCCGGTCGCTTTTCGTTTTGTCTTTCTGTCTCTCCTGATCCGTCAAATCCAAAAGGATGCTTTGCGAGATTTCTCCTTCTTTAGAGGGAGAAACATAGGAAAATACGCTAAAATATTGTTCTGTCTGCTGCGAGAATTCTCTGTTCCATACATAAAGCCAGCCAAAGGTTAATGCCTCTGGGACATTGATATGGAAGGAAGTTAAATCTGCTTTTAATTTTTTTTATTATTATAAAGAAAGTCCAAAGGAGACACTCTTTGAGAGGAGAAAAAAAATATTTTGTTTGTTCCAGTAATCTTCCTCCTCTGTTAGTGCCCTCTAATAGGGATCAATCAATACTTTTCACTCCTGATGGCGAAGAAGAAACTACCCTAAACATTGGGGAGGAAGCCAAGAAAGATTTTTGGACCCATTGCAAACAGAGCTGAGAACTTGGGAGAGTGGGGAAAAAGGGAGCACTTAAGAGGCCGAAGAATTATTTAAAGGCTAAAAAAAGAGGTTTATTCTAGCCAAGAAGGAGCCTTGATAATCTGTCAATCCTCCCTCTTTTTTTTACAGAAGACCTCTGGAGAGCCTAGAAATTATCTCCAAATTTCCTCCATCACCACTTTTCCCAGCAGAAATCTTTCCAAGCACTTGCCAGGACCCGCTGTAGGGTTTTGACTTACATCATTGATAAAGAATATTTGTGGTTGAAATGGGGGGTCCTTGGTGCTCTCTGAGCAAGGTTTTTTTTTTCTTGCAGGCCTTTTATTACCCATCTAGGTAACACCATCACTGCTAGAAGGGAGTGGGGTTTGCAGAGTGGAGGAGGAGGAAGAGGATTATGGGGTCCTTGGTGCTCTCTGAGCTTGGTTGTTTTCTGGCAGGCGTTTCATTATCCAACTTGGTAACATCATCAGTGCTAAAAGGGAGTGGGGTCTGACAAAGCCTGCCCCCCCCCCTCTAGCACAGACGTTTTACCTCATTTGGGTAATGAAACATCTGCAAGGAAACCACCCACTGCAGAGAGTGCACAATATACTTTTGGTTTCATTTAGTAAATAAGGAAAAAAAATTATTGTAGGAGACGTGAACTTACATTTTTTTTCTTTAAATAAGAAGCCGGCTGATCGAACTTCTCAACACAAGTTTTCAGGAGAGAGAGAGGACACATCTCTGTGTTGTTGTTTTTTTGGTTTCCTCTTCTCTCATCCTCCCTCTTTCCTTTCTTGTCATATCTTTCCCCTTTAAATCAACAGGCTCCTTTCTGCTAACTTTCCAGGCAATCTGGAAGCGGTAAAGCAGGGGCCTTCAAACTTGGCCCTTTTATGACTTGTGAACTCCCAGAATTCCTCAGCCAGACATAAAAGGGCCAGGTTTGAAGACCCCTGCTGTAAAGCTTGCTTCTATAGGACTCAAGACAAGTCTTTGGCTTCTGTGCTATGCCTTATCTAACAGCCTTTCTCTCTCCCTCCCTGGCCCAACCCAAGAGGAACACAGTGAAGACGAATGGGGAACGTACTACGAACACTGCCTGGGGAAACTGCAATCCCCCATCAATATTCAGAGGTCGAAAGCCAGATTTAATCCCGATCTGGAACCGCTGCAGCTCCAGGATTATGGCTACCGCCGTGACGCATTCAAGATGACCAACAATGGCCATTCAGGTGAATAAGGAGTGGGGGAAAAGCCAAATCCTAGATCGGGGGTCTTCAAACCTGGCCCTTTGATGACTTGTGGACTTCAACTCCTAGAATTCCTCAGCCAGGCACGTGTGCCTGGCTGAGGAATTCTGGGAGTTGAAGTCCACAAGTCATCAAAGGGCCAAGTTTGAAGACCCCTGTCCTAGACTTCTGATCTAGCAATCCGGTGATTAAAGAGCTTGCAAGCAAGGGTCATTTTATTTTCTAGCTTAAAAAAAAATAAAAACCTTGAGCTTGGGAGAGCAACAAAGATGATTAGGGGGCTGGAGGCTAAAACATATGAAGAACAGTTGCAGGAATTGGGCATGTCTAGTCTAATGAAGAGAAGGACCAGGGGTGACATGATAGCATCTTCCAGTATTTGAGGGGGCTGCCCCAAAGAAGAGGGGGGTCCACCTCTTCTCCAAAGCGCCTGAAGGCAGGACAAGAAGCAACGGATGGAAACTAATCAAGGAGAGAAGCAACCTGGAACTAAGGAGAAATCAGTGGGACGGCTTGCCTTCAGAAGTTGTGGGTGCTCCATCACTGGAGGTTTTTTTTATAAGAAGAGACCGGACAGCCATTTGTCTGGAATGATATTAATATAGGGTCTTCTGCCCGAGCAGGGGGTTGGACTAGAAGACCTCCAAGCGACCTTCCAACTCTGTTATCCTGAGCATCTCCCTCTGTAATCCATGGGATTCGTTTTTGCTCCTATCCAGAACTCAGTTTAAAAAGCAGAATGACCTCTTCCCCTGAGCTTCAAGACAACCACTTAAAGCAAGCTCTAAGATCACTACCTACCTACCTATCTTTTTTTTAAAAAAAAATAATAATAATTTGAAAGCTTGTTGCCCCGTTTTGCGGCTGCCGGACTTTTATTTATTTAAATGCCCCTTCCAATCTTGCAATTGCCTGACCTTGCAAGAATCAAAACCTCAAAGCCAAAAGACGGCAATCAAAGGCAATAAAACCTGAATCAATTACAGTGGGTGGTCAATTGAAGTCTCCACGTCAACCCACAATATTACATAGCATTAGCTCCCCACAAAGCTTGTGGTTTCACTGCCCTTTGCCAGCTAAATGAGAGGCTGTCAAGAGTTGGCCCCAGTCTGTCTACTGAAGGGGGATGAATTTCCAGAGAACTTCAATGGGTGACAGGAACTTTTCTGTAATGGCTCCTGCCCTATGCAAGGCCCTTTTTCTCCCCCCCCCCCTCTGCAAAATGCTAAGACCAACCCTGTTGTGTTTTTAGGCTTTGAATTCCATATCTTTTATAAGCCACTTTACATGTCGTCCTTGACTTCCCATTCATTTAGTGACGGTTCAAAGTTAAAGCGACACTGGAAAAAGTTACTTAAGACCGGTTCACACTCCGGCATGAAAACATAGGCAGTCCTCGACTTACAGCAGTTCATTTAGTGACTGTTCAAAGTTACACTGCTGGAAAAAAAAAAGACTTACGACCATCTTTCTCAACTACAACCATCCCCACAGTCACGCGATCAAAATTCAGATGCTTGGCAACGGGTTCATACTTACGACCGTTGCAGTGTCCTGGGGGGTCACGTGATCCCCTCTGGCGACCTTCTGACAAGCAAAGTCCACGGGGGGGGGGAGCCAGCTTCACTTAACGACCCTTTGACTTACTTAAGAACCGCGGTGACCGTGGCAAGACAAGTCGTAAAATGGGGCAAAGTTCGCTTAACAAATGTGATCGTGGGTCAAGGACTAACTTGTACAGTGGAAAAGGACAGGATTTTTATAATAAAATACGTCTACAAATCACTGTCAACGTCCGAAGGAGGTTGCATGCTGGCTTGTCTGCATTCACTAACCAGGAGCTCCTTGAACTTTTTAAGAGGCTTTTCTGGAGCAGTAAAAACTGCA
This sequence comes from Azemiops feae, assembly GCA_023970755.1. Taxonomy (NCBI): domain Eukaryota; kingdom Metazoa; phylum Chordata; class Lepidosauria; order Squamata; family Viperidae; genus Azemiops; species Azemiops feae. The sequence goes on along the minus strand of JALGBA010000710.1, from coordinate 345,680 downwards.
TTTTTCCTTCTCTTCGCGGCTCCCAAACCTCATTATATTTCTAAGCACAGTGCAGCGTTCTACCCGAGATTAATGCTAAGCATACTTGACTTTAAACCTGTCTGAACCACAGGATTAAAATTGGGGTGGGGGGGGCAAGGCAGCTAAAGCAGAGCCCCGTTTTAAACAGGATTAAAATCGGGGTGAAAGGGCAGCTAAAAAACGAGCCCCGTTTTAGCCTCTCTGCAGGGAAGCGGTCCAGGTTGACCAGATTAAAAGAAAATCAGCAGAAAAGTTATTGGCCAACGGCCCGCTTGCCTTTTTTTAATCGCACGCGGCTCCTGTCGTGATCCGTTCATTTCTGTCCCCATCATCATTTTCTTTATGTCCTTCCACATTCTATCTGGCTAATTTTGTGCTGATTTTTCCCAATCCACTGGAAAAGCTGGTGGGCACGCCAGAAACAACAGAGGTTTGTACAAACGCACGAGGCATTAAAAAAAAAGAGAGAGAGAGAGAGAGAGAGAGAGAAATAACAACAAAAGCACAGATCCAACATTACGGATGAATGGAGATATTGCTAGAATTTGGGACTATTACAGAATACCCAGCGTCTTTTTTTTTTTTTTTAACTTGCTGATATACTGTAAAACCAGGAACGCTTTATTTTCAAAAGCAGCCTAGAAAAGGAGAAGGGAGAGAATCAGGGTTGTGTGGGGCTTTGGTGTGGAAATATACAACTGGACCTTCGGTAGCGAGAAAGGACGGATGAGAGACCACCAAGAGATTCTGCGGGTTCAAATCTAAACTCAAAAAGTGAACTTTGCTGTAATAAACTGCATTTCCATTGAGTGGAAAAAAATCAGGAATTACCGGAAGCTGAGGTCAATTCGATTCTCCTAAATATGGTTTAAGTGGTGTCCCGGTTCACCTCCTTGATAAAATAATCTTATTTACACACAGACATCCCATTCAAAGCACAGGACTTCCAATTCTCCTTATTTTCCATCCATAACCAAAGGCCCTGATTTTTTTTTCTTTCCCCAAGCTTGGCAACTTTCAGGGAGCTGGTGTGAAATTTAACCACAGCCTTGCAAAAGGAGGCACTTTTGGAAATGGTGCTTGGGAGGAATCGCTCTTGTGTGAACCGCCCCCAAGACTAGGGACTAGCAGCTTGAATTGCACAATGGCCATCTTTAAAACTGCCGGATGGAAAAAGAGGATGTTTTAATGGGATGAGCAAGACAAGTATGGTGGGGAGGAGTGTAGCAAAAAGAGAGAGGGCTATGCCAGGTAAGGCAAGCCTAACTTTTGCACTTGGGCTCATTCTGACAATCCAGGTCAGCATTTCACAAGCTAGTGCTGCCAAAACAGGCCAGGAATGATAGGCCTGAGGCAGGCATCAAGGTTAGAAAGCTGATCTGTAGACAGGGATAATGCAGATAGCTCTCGACTTAACGACCATTTGTTTAGTTCAAAGTTATAGGGGCACTGAAAAAGTGGCTTGCACTTTATGGCTGCTGCAGCATTCCCATGTCACATGATCAAGATTTGGGGGGTTGGTAACTAGCCTGTATCTATTTATGACAATTGCACCGTCCCAGGGTCATGTCTTCACCCTTTCTAAATCCCCCTTTCCAGTTGTCATAGAACTTCCTTCGTCCATGAGGATTATAAAAGGCCTGCCTGGGAAATTCACAGCCATCCAGCTGCACCTTCACTGGGGGGGCACGGAGAAAGAGAGCAGCGGATCCGAACACACCATCGATGGATTGCGGTACATGGCTGAGGTGGGTCACTCCGATTCCCTCTGGAATTATCAGCCTGAGGAGGAGGAGGAGGAGGAGGAGAAAAGGAAGGGAAGAACTAGATTCTCCTGCTTGAGCAGGGGGCTGGACTAGAAGACCTCCCAGGTCCTTTCCAACTCTTCTATTTCTATTTCTATTATTTCTATTCCTATTCCTATTCCTATTCTATCTGTAGTTGAAGGGAATCCTGCTCCGATTTGTAAGTCAAAGACACTGCCTGTAGTTGAAGAACTAGGAATCGGTTGTCCAAGGCTACTTGCCTTTGAGGGAGAGCTTCACCACCGCGTGGGCCCCCATGCCACTTTTTCACCCGTTCTTTTTTCCCCCGCAGCTCCACATTGTCCATTACAACTCAGAAGCTTACTCCAGTTTTGACAAAGCGAAGGATAAACCTGACGGGCTGGCTGTTCTGGCTTTTCTTTTTGTGGTAAGGCACTCTACAACCCACTTGTGTGCAATGAGGGTCTTTTAAGAGGCCCACACCCACGTTGGGTGGCACGGATCGGCCGTTGAGTTGTGTCCCACCTCCTTGTACTACAAGCTCATTAAAGACCTATCTCAAAGGATCGCTCCCAACATATCCCATTATTTCTCCTTGTGGTCCTACCTCCAACTTGTGCGTTAGGGTGCGAGACACAGTCAGCCAGAGGTTCAGATGAGATTTGGCATTTTTGTCCACCTCCCGAGGCCTTCCCAAGGACCTGGAATAAGCAGATGTGGATGTTTGATGGTGTTAAGAGGATGTAAGCTGTTCCAAGTAGAGCTGCCTTTTGCAATTGACTGATGGTGAATTTGTCAATTCCCGAAGATGTTCAATGATGCTCCAATTCTTTAGGGCAGTGATGGCGAACCTTTTAGAGACTGTGTGCCCAAAAACTGGCCCCGCCCCTGCCCCGCCCCTTGCCCCGCCCCTGCCCCGCCCCACCCTGCCTGCCCGCACCGCCTCCAGGGCCCGCCGCAGATCGCCCAGGCAGCCCAGCAGCGCCATGGCACCCACGCTCTCTGCCCGTGCCCTGCAGTATCAACTGTGCGTATTGGGGCATGAGGGCAGATTCTTGTCTACGCTGCCTGGCTGCCATGTCCTTGGCTGCGCTGCTCCGTGTGGGCCACGCTTGGGGGCGACTCTCCTCCAGGGGGGCTGCTGGTGAGAAGGGGGTCACGGGCGGAGGCAAGGCTAGGGCAACGGCACGTGTGCCCACAGAGAGGGCTCCGAGTGCCACCTCTGGCACCTGTGCCATAGGTTCGCCACCACTGCTTTAGGAATTGCACCCCAAGGCGCCTATGACTATCGGGACTAACTTTGCTTGCTCCTACCACAGTCGTTCTATTTCGGTTTCGCAGGCCTTTCTTTCTTTCTTTTTTTGTGATCTTCCAGTTCTTCCTCTTCTGTTCTGCTGTCTCTGGATCCACTTCCAGACTCTTATCAACAATTGTTAACTCCGCTGTTTTATACGGCAGGTGCCAGTCTATAGAAAGAAAGAAAAAACAGGCATAGAATCAACATAGCAGGAAGAAAATGGGGTTCAACAGTGGGACCTAAACATCAAAAGGAATCCGGAAGCCCCTTTTGCAGCTACATTTTAATAACAAATGGTGTTAATTGAAATACAATAATTCACTTTAGAACACAATGCAACAGTGCATTTTAAGTGTTTAGTTGGAAAAAGTGGCAGTATACGCTTGATTATTATTATTTTTTAATTTCCTGGCATGGCAAGCAGGCTCTTTTGGAAGGACACTAAAAAGAGGCTGGGGTCTCCCCTTAGTGCATTCCTTTGATTTGCAAATTGGCAAAAGCAAGGTTGTCATTTTCTTGCAAACATCCCAGAACAATTGGAAGCTGAAGAGGCAATTTCCCAGAGAATGTTTCCCATTGCTTGGCCAGGCCTGGAACATCTGTCTGACATCTGCTTAACAAAAGGATCTCTCCAGCAGGGAAGGCTAACCATCACTCTTTTGGGGCCCTTGCAACTGCTAAGGTAGTGTCCAAATTGTTGTGGTGCAGTTAGAAAAAATTGCTAACTGGGAATTCAGTTTAATTTTCCAGCTGTTTGCCTCTGGCTCAGAGCAATGGGCTTCACACATACATACATACATACATACATACATACATACATACATACATACATACATACATATATACACAAAACTATTTCTCCCAACCTGGATCAGCTCCTTCATTTCTTCCAGGTTCCCAAATCTGATCAATTATAATCGGGTTCACATCATAGCTTGTTTAAGTGTGGCTCAGTCAGGTTTGCTCAACCTCAAATTGTGGTGTTTTAAGAGCGAGATTGCAACCTCCCACCAAGCCACAATTTAACAAATCACCTTGTGGCTTAGCTTGAGTTATCAATCAGGGATTGTTATCAAGCTGGATTTTTTTTAAAAATTGCTTTAAAATTAAGAAGTGTCATTGTGGTACTTCATCCTGCCTGGTGGCTTTTAAAGGCTGCATATGATCAAGTTTAGGGTCTAAATAAAATGAAGTTTTTAAATTGAAAACAGAGGGGAGATTATACTTCACAACCCTGAACCTACCACTAGGGGGCAGCAAACACTAGGGAAATAAAGACTGGAAATACTTTTATTTTTCTGAGGGCAAATAGGGACATTTAAATTAAAAAGAGATGAAGGGAGAGAAGCAAAATATACCTGTGCTTCTCCTTTGAGTGTAATTCAATCCTGGTGGCCATTATTTCTGGGACGTTCAATTTGCAAGGCTCACCTGGTGGTCTCCCATCCCAAAGCAAAACTTAACCCCACTTTTTTTCCTTCAAGAACAGCCATCTTCTAAGTGGTGCCATTTTGGGGTGGGCATGAACTACTAGGCAAATCCATTTCCTTTGTCATTGGGACTCGGACAATATAGACATTTGATTTTTTTTATTTATTTTGTTTGTTTTTTAGGGCAGCCATTTTGAGAACGCTTACTACAGCAACTTCATTGGCAAACTGGCCAAAATTAAGTATGCAGGTAAGGCCTGGATTTGGGGGTGGGGGGAGAGAAACACCTTTCCTTGGGCTGATGCCGAAGTGTAAATGAGATCGCCTCACATTCCTGTCAGATGCTCCTGACTGCAATTCCCACAATTCCTTGCCATTGGCTGTGCTTGCTCAGGGCTGATGGGAGACGAAGTCCAGAAAGGCACCAAAGCTGCCCAATCCCAGGGCCAGATTTTTACAGCATGCGTTTTAAGTACCACATCTAGAAAGAAGGGGGAAAATAAAATTAAAATAAAATAAAAAATAAAATAAAATAATTATAAAAAATAAAATAATAAAATAAAATAAAATAAAATAAAATAAAATAAAATAAAATAAAATAAAATAAAAAATAATATAAAAAATAAAAAATAAAATAAAAAATAAAATAATAAAATAAAATAAAATTATAAAAACTAAAATAAAATAAAATTATAAAAAATAAAATAAAATAAAATATAAAAATAAAATAATATAAAATATACAATAAAATAAAAAATAAATAAAATAAAATAAAATATACAATAAAATATAAAAAATAAAATAAAATATAAAAAATTAAATAATATAAATAAAAAATAAAATTAAAATTAAAAATAAAAATAAAATAAATTATAAAAAATAAAATAATATAAAAATAAAAATAAAAATTAAAAATAAAATTAAAAATAAAATAAAATATAAAAAAATAAAATAAAATAAAATCTTAATTTTTTGGCCAACCAAAGAGCAATTTGCCACACTGGGCACCTGCAAAGTGGGAAAACAGACTCTTCAAAAATCAGCAGGGGAGAAATGCTTGGTTTGCACACTGTTTCATGCAGCCTGGGCTCTGTTGGGACTACAAAACCCAGCATTCCCAATCTGCCGTTTCCGAAGGGTTTCCAGATTTAGAAAGCACCTTCCTGTCGCTTTCCTTTTCTTCTGTATTCCCAAACATCTCAGGTTAATGGGCAAAACATTTAAAACATTAGTCATTTAGATCCATCAACACGCCTTAATCTGATTCTGGTCTACTTTACAAGATCGTTGTACGCAGGGGTTGTTCTTCTCTTTTAGGGCACTCGACCACTCTCGATAGCCTGGATGTCTTAGCCATGTTGCCTGAAAACCTCTCCAATTTCTACCGCTATCATGGTTCGTTAACCACCCCACCATGCACAGAGAACGTGATCTGGACCGTGTTTGACACACCTATCAAGCTATCTTACACCCAGGTAAGCAAATATTCCCTCTTCTGTGGCTCCCCTACGCTGTCCGTGCATTGCACTGAATTATAGTTTATGCTGCATTCAACCATGGTTTAGATCTGCATATTGCACTAAACCATTGTTGGCTGAATAAAATCATTGGCTTTGCTTTTAAATGACACTGACTCTACTTTGCAAAAAAAAAAAAAAAAAGTAGTTGCTCAGTTCAGACAGCCCCACCCACCCAAAAATAAACAAGCCAGGTTAAGGTAGATTAAGTTATGTGAGCTGGGCTGCTTTCTTTAGCTGTTTGCAGGCATGGGATGAAACTCTACCAAAGAGGAAATTAAATCTGCAGAAAGTAGTTTGATTCTCTCCCAGCCATTGAATATACTGGCTTTTTTTTTAATATATACACAGTAACCTAACAAAGTTTTACGTTAACTTTATAATTCTACAATTTTAGGTTGGGTTACTTTTTTAATTGGCATCTTAAATTCCTTTTTTTGTTGTTGCTTTTTTTTTTTTAACTATGCTCTTATTTTTTAAAATGATCTTGGCCAATTTTGCTTAGGTTTGGGGTGTTTTCTCCCCATTTTTAATAGAAACAGATCACCAGCAGCACCAACCAGACAGTTCTATTTAGGCTTAATAATAAATATTAACACAAATCTAATCCTCGTTCCTCAGGCACCACATTCCACTGAACTACGGGTCCCCAATATATATATATATATATTTTCCCTTCAAATTTTATCTCTTTGCAGATTGATCTGCTGGAAAACACCTTGTTGGACTGGAAGAACAAAACTTTGAGAAACGATTACCGCCAGATCCAGCACCTCAACAAACGGGTGGTCAAAGCCTCTTTCTCACCTCGGCTGTTTGAAGGTACACAGCAGGAGTGAGACACCCCTCCCAAAAAAAAGGTGCCATACAGGAAGCCAACTAGGATGGGCAAACCACCTTTGATAGGACCAGCACAGACTGGGATTTAAGACAGGAACCAGGAAGAGAATTGTAGGACTCACCTCAACCTCCATGTTAACTCAGCTGGAGGAATTTAAGGGCTTTATATAATCTCTGTTTCCTTGCTTGCAGCTGGTCAGCCTCCTCCTCCTCCTCCTGAGTAGACCTTTACTCTTGAGTAGAACCCCTCCCTGGACACTTTCCTCCTCCTGAGTAGACCTTTACTCCTCTGCTGCTTAGGCCCCCCACCTCCAATGGAGCTGCTTAACTTTTCCAAGATCCCAGGATTAAATAACTTTTAATTGGTTTGGACAGTGAGAGACGGTTGGTGTATAAATTTAGCAATAAATAAATAAAACAGGTTTGTGGAAAAGGTTGCTAAAATGCAGGGCCCATGAGCTCAGTAGTAGGCAGCTGATGTCTGTCTTGAACATAGGGACTAATGTTCCTAGCTAGAGCTGGCCCTTGCATAGGTCAATCTCCCATACTTTGGGAGATTTGACCTATGCAAGGGCCAGCTCTAGCTAGGAACATGGGTCCATATGTTCAAGACAGACAATCAGCTTGCCTACTACTGAGCTTATGGGACCTGCATTTTAGCCAGAGAAAAGCTTAGCTTGATCAATTCAGGTGCACCCCTAGTCTATGTGATGGGTAAACCATGATTTGTGGCTTAGTGAGTTGCATGTGAGCCAGGACAGAATGGTTTGTTGCACACACCCCAATTAAAACCAGTGCAGGGTGTGTGAGCGCAGCAGGACTAAAAGAACTGAATGTGAAAAGCGCCCTGGTTATTCTTCATCGTTCAATCCCTAATTCCCCTTGGAGATAAAGATGGGCAATGTTTACAAAGGAGCTAAAACTAGAACTCCCGTCATTTTAGGAAGGTGTCGGCCCAAGAGCATCTCCAGTAAGCTCAATAAAATACAGACTAGTCTTCGTGAGATGAAGAAGTATCTTCTGGACGTCATAGGCAAACCTGGTAAGGAGCTGCTCCTTTGCTTTTATTGACCTGCGTGCATTCGGACAACCTTCTTTCCCAACCCAGCTGGGAAAATCAAGGGCGCAACATTAAGAGACATCAGAACAATTCTGGGTTCTGGAAGTCCCATGGAAGCCAGGAGGAGGCAAGGCTGTTTTGAGTCTTGGAGGCATCTTGTCTTCCCTACCTTTGAGGTCGCTTGTAGCTCCTCATATCGCAGGAGTTTTAGTTTCTTGGTGTCTCAGCACCTTCTGGGCCTTCTTTGTCCCTGCCCTCCCTCAGTGCCCATTGTGTTGGAGAAGTGGAGATGGTTGGAGAAGTCCACCAATATGGCTGAACTGAACCTCCCAACATCATCAATCATGGGGACTCAAGAGGTGTCATCCTAGCATCTGACAACTTAACAGTTCCTTCTCTCAGCATTAGCAAAACACTGAAGACATTGACATCTCCTTTTTCCCCCTGCTCAGGTCACTCCAGAAAGTTGAGGTCACTCTTTGTTTGCTTCTGGAGATAAGGAGTGATGGTTCTGTAAGGAAAGAGCCCAACGGATTGGCTCATCTGTGGGTCACCTCAATAGCAACCTGTACACCAGGCATGGCTTGAAACCTTGCCAGAGTAGAAGGCTGGGTATAATGTCAATAAATTTAAATTTGGATTCTCCTGGGTTCTTCCAGGATCAACTCAAGGACCACCTATGACTAAGAGGTTCTCCTGAGTTCTCCCAAGGGTCAACTCAAGGACCACCTATAAGAGGTTCTCTCGGGTTCTCCCAAGGGTCAACTCAAGGACCACCTATAAGAGGTTCTCTCGGGTTCTCCCAAGGGTCAACTCAAGGACCACCTATAAGAGGTTCTCCTGAGTTCTTCCAAGGATCAACTCAAGGACCACCTATGACTAAGAGGTTCTCCTGAGTTCTTCCAAGGATCAACTCAAGGACCACCTATAAGAGGTTCTCTCGGGTTCTCCCAAGGGTCAACTCAAGGACCACCTATAAGAGGTTCTCCTGAGTTCTTCCAAGGATCAACTCAAGGACCACCTATGACTAAGAGGTTCTCCTGAGTTCTCCCAAGGACCAACTCAAGGACCACCTATAAGAGGTTCTCTCGGGTTCTCCCAAGGGTCAACTCAAGGACCACCTATAAGAGGTTCTCCTGAGTTCTTCCAAGGATCAACTCAAGGACCACCTATGACTAAGAGGTTCTCCTGAGTTCTCCCAAGGACCAACTCAAGGTGAAGCCATATATAAAATTGGTTCCTTCCAGTTGGTGGGCCAACTCAAGGACCACGCCAACCTGACCGTGTCTGGTTGTTTATTCCAGGTCATCACCAGCTCAGCTTGCAAGCCTTCCACTTCCCCTTGGAGAACACCGCCAGCTACGTGACCATCATCCCTCTGAAGCCCATGCAACTGAAGACTTTCACTCTCTGCTTCTGGGTCCAGAATAGCAACCAGGGCAGGCAGACCGTTCTCTTCTACTCCACTCCCGAGAGCGAAAACGAGTTGGTCGTCAGCGTGGGCATGGCGGTGGGAGTCTGGATCGGGGGCAAGTTTGTGCAATTTGACCTCCACCGCCGGGCAGAAGACTGGGTCCACCATTGTGTCACCTGGGTCTCCAGCTTGGGCACCATCAACCTGTGGGTCAACGGAGCCGTGGGCACCGCCCGGAACATTCAGAAAAACTACATCATCCAGAGCGGGGGGACGCCCATCCTCGGGAAGAGGAAGAACGCCATGTTGGACGTCTTCGCCGATGCCTTCTCTGGATGGATGAGCCACGTCAACCTCTGGAGCTGGCTGCTGGACCAGAATGACATCCAGGAACTTACCCTTTGCAAACACGGCCAGCAAAAAGGCGACGTCTTGGCCTGGGGTGAAACACACATGTCCCTGTTTGGTGGGGTGACCTTAGGCCCCGACACCAGTTGTAGGTGAATCAGGCCTGGGTTTGAGGTCTGTACAGAAACGCTTCTTTCCTCCCCAAAATCTTTGCATTTGCCCCTGCTGGGACTCTTAAGCTTCAACTTCAGTGGGTATTAGAGAGGGGAACATCAACTCCCAGAATTCCCCAGCCAGGCTTCCATTATGATTCCGTATCTCCAGAAGCTTTGCTGGCTGGGGGATTCTGGGAGTTGAAGTCCACTCCTCTTAAGAGGCTGAAAAACATTGTTGCCCAGAGACTTTGGTGCACTCCCCTCCAGCAGGGACTTCTGGGTAGGACCGAGACCTTAAGTCCCATGCTACTGACCCACAGGTGTGGTGTGAACACAGCCCTTCGGGCACTGTTGGGAAATCTGGAGCTAAAATGTCCCAGGTCTACCCCCACGTGTGGGGTAGACCTGGGATTGCCCCCCTTTGGATTGCCCTGGGTCAAACAGTGAGAGGGGGGCATGGGGTGTCGACCGTAATGATTAACAAAAGATTGCAAACCGATCATCCAGAGGATCAGCTCCCCAACGAAACCTGCTAATAATTTAATTTAAAAGCCTGCATGGCATAAAACCCTCACCTGTGGCTTGCCGGCTGTAAGGCATCAATAAATTCTCCACCATTTCAACCCCATCTTTTTTTTTATTTCTTAGATTTATATTGCCACCCTTCTCACAAATAACACAGTAATCCAATGATTCGGTATTCATCTGACAAGCTTTGTCAGTTGACAAGCATTTTGTAGTTGGATAACACCAAAACTGAACTGAAGGACACTTGACAATCCTTAAATTATAGGTTTCCCTCACTCTCTTTTATTTTAAAAATCTCAAGATATCGTTTATGCACTACTAGGCTCTGTGAATCCCAAATTTGATTTATCCTTCTCAGAAGTCATATCTGCTCTCTCCAAATATATCTCAGCGCAGGAATGCAATCCCAGCTAATAACAAGATTTGAACGAGCTCTCCACCTCTTTCCAAGCTTTATCCAAGAACTTATTTTATTTATTTGCAGCACTCAAATAATAAAATAAAATACACCCGTTTGTGCAAAGTGTCATTCCCGCACACCTTGGGGGGGAAAATGTTCGGCGAAAACTAAAAAAAACAAAAAAAAACAAGCCCACACACACACACACAAAAACACACACACACAAATCCATTTCATGATATGTACAACATTCTCTTGGCTATTTTTGCTGATGTTAAAAAAAAAAAAGAGCTTGGCTTTGAAAAGGGTCAATCCTGGTTGCAAGGGAAACAACCCATCAACCCATTTTGTTTTGGAAAAACAAAATTAAAAATGGTTTAAAAAAAAAGATAGAAAAATTGGCAGAGTGGTTAGGAGCCCCCAAGTTAAACTCAATGTAGAAATGTCCCCAGAGGTGGAAATTATTTTTCAAGTGGGCTCCCAAGTCCCCAGCAGGCTTACCTTGAATGCAGGGATCTGTAGATCTGCCTCCAAAAGGGAATGCATGACTTTGATATCTAGCATGTCAGGAATCCTGGCTAAGGTTGGAACCGGAGAGGGGATATTTAGGGGATATTTTCCTACCTCAAAACTTTTTAACAAGGAACACTTGAAAAGACACCACCGCCGTATAGCACAAAACTCGCAAAATGCAGTTGTGTTATATAATAAGACAGCCAGGATTGACCTGACTGGGGAAAAATGAGCCTTTTGATCTAACACACCTGCAAGGCATCCCCTGGGGGAGAGGTTGTGGGTGTGTGTGTGTCACAAAATGCACCTCTCGAATTTAAGCAAGGGTAGGGGGTCTCTTTCCCCCAGTTAAATTAGGGTGTTATCTAAGAACAGAAGCGAAAACTATTTACATGCTCCCACATAGAGAGCTCAAATGCATCTATATTCAAGAACAACAATTTAAAAAAAAATACTGATAATTTTTTTTAAGGTCCGCCCGGTTGAAAACTCATTTCTTCCAGCATGCACCGATATTAGCTGAATCTCTTCCAAAACAGGGATCTTATTCCGCCCAAAATCCCGCTAACTCCGGAAGGCAACGGCTGAAAAATGGCAATTTTCTCCTTGAAAATTTTTTAAGATTGAGGATCTTCCCCTCGTCCTCAACGAGGGGAAGAGACGCCAGGCGCATCGCAAACCCGGAGAAGCTTAAGGCTCGATTTACACGGGGAAATTTGGTGGTTGCTAAGACCTTACAACGCGCTGCTTCTCTCCCCGTCGACTTTCTTGCTGTACGGGACGGAAACGGCGGTGAAATCCTTCAATTCGTCTTTCTCGGCCTGATCTTCGGTACCGTTCCTCTTGGCCATGATCTGGTTGATTTCCATAAAGGTTTTGTTCTTGGTTTCAGGGACAATGAGAAAGACGTAGACGGCGGTGGCCAGGCAGATGGCACCAAAAATTAGGAAGCAGTAAGGACCGAGCCCTTGCTGGCGATGGAACAGACAGAAGAGAGATTTGTAAGAGAAGACAAGAGATCGCATCGGTCGGCAGCTTTGCAAAAACGTTTTTTATTTGGGGAGAAAATTATTTTTGCTTCGGGAGAAACCTTGGCTCCAAACCCAGCTGAGGTTTTGGGTTTCGTAAGGAGCCATTCAGGCATAAAGAGTTATAAAGCTTTGCCTCCGATCTAAACTACAGGTTTAGACTTATGACCACAACCGACCCCCCCCCCAAATTTCCATTGCTAAGCGAGACAGTTCTTAAGTGAATCACTGCAGTTGTTAAGTTGTTAAGTGAGTCTGGATTCCCTCACTGACTTTGCTTGGCCGAAGGTCGCAAAAGGGGATCGCGTGAGCCCAGAACACTACAACTGTCATAAATACGAGTCAATTGCAAGCGTCTGGATTTTGATGATGCTGCAACAGTCGTGAAAAAGTCAATTGTTTTTCCAGTGCTGTTGTAACTTAGAAAAGTCACTAAATGAAAGGGGGTCAGTCCAGGGCTATCTATATCCACAAACGTCCATCAAGACCCTGTGATTGACTTAGTCAAGGTGGTTGAAATTAATCATGGTTTGGAGAAATGGCTTAGGCAGATTTCTATTTTCCTACATTCCCACGCATTAAAGCAGAATGCAGGTCCAATCCCCAATCCGAATCCTTCCGTTTGCAAAAAGTTGCAGAACTTTTTTAACATAATTCTTAGCTCCAAGCAGCTGAAAACCAACCCCGTGTTTGCAAAAAAAGTTTCAGAACTTTTAAAAAAACAATTTTTTTACCTCTAAGTAGCTGAAAACCAGCCCCACGGTGAAATTCGACAGCCAGTGGACCGACCCTCCCACCATGAAGGCTGCTGGGCGGGAGGACTGCAGAAACATTTCCATTATCATAACGCTGGGAATGGGGCCTACAAGGGAAGACATTGGAACAGAGAAAGGGGTCTGTCCAAGAGGAACAAATTCAACTTCATTTCCCTCCCCCCCCCCATCTTATGCCTGGCTGAGCTTGCCAGCTGACGTTGCCCACACTTCTCCGTTGAGGTTGCTTCATGAGGCCTAGAAATTTAGATGCCTATAGTAGGGTAATTGTATATCGTTCTATTATACGTAATTTTATTAAAGAGAATTTTTTTAACAAGGTAAAAGCAACACAAATAAGACAGAGAATAGAAAAGTTTTGACAATTATAAATGCACTTATATTTTTTATCCTCTGTCTCAGGTTGCATCATAATTTCCTGCTTCTATAATCATCACATCCATACATCGCTATTTTTTTTTGTTTTGTTTCCTCCAAAAAGTCCATCAGGGGTTTCTAGCCAGAACTAAATGCAACAGTTGATTATTTTTTTTTAAAAGTGAAAAGTTAATTTTGCCACCTCTTAATGTTGCCACCTCATTGAGGACTAGAAACATGAGGGGGTTTTAATTCGAAGAAACTAAATCTCAAGGGCTCTTTTGTTTTATAATGTCCAGTATAATTATGAGTGTTATAGAGACAATATATGTCATAGGTAGTTGTCAGTGGAAGGTGTGAAAGCGTTGACAAGCCGACTTAGATATAAGGCTGGTTTGTGTGTGTCCTCTGAGCATACACCCATAAAGTAGGCAACGACACTACTCACTTGCACCAATGGCGTGTCCCATGACGTAAACGATTACACAGGCAATGCTGAGGTAAGGCATCCACCAGATCGCCTGGGGGGAAATTGAAATTGTAAATTATAAAAAAAAAATTAAAAGAGGTTGAGACTTTGGAAAGAGTGCAGAGAAGAGCAGCAAAGAGGATTAGGGGACTGGAGAATAAAATATATAAAGAACGGTTGCAGGAATTGGGCATGTCTAGTTTAACGAAGAGAAGGACAAGGGGGGACATGATAGCAGTGTTCCAATATCTCAGGGGCTGCCCCAAAGAAGAGGCAGTCAAGCTATTCTCCAAAGCACCAGAAGGCAGGACAAGAAGCAACGGATGGAAATTAAACAAGGAGAGAAGCAACCTAGAACTAAGGAGGAATTTCCTGATAGAACAATTAACCAGTGGAACAGCTTGCCACCAAACGTTGTGGGTGCGCCATCACTGAGGATTTCAAGAAGAGACTGGACAGCCATTTGTCTGGAATGATATAGGGTCTCCTGTTTGAGCAGGGGGTTGGACTAGAAGACCTCCAAGGTCCCGTTATTCTATTCTATTCTATTCTATTCTATTCTATTCTATTCTATATTCTATTCTATTCCCTCTTCATTCCATTCCATTCCATCATTATTCTATTCCATTCCATCCCATCATTATTCTATTCTATTCTATTCTATTCTATATTCTATTCTATTCTATTCCCTCTTCATTCCATTCCATTCCATTCCATCCCATCATTATTCTATTCTATTCTATTCTATTCTATTCTATTCTATTCTATTCTATTCTATTCTATTCTATTCTATTCTATTCTATTCCCTCTTCATTCCATTCCATTCCCACATCCCATTAAAGAAAGGAAGCATGCTATGATAGAACCTAGGCTAAAATTTTGGGGTTTTCCCCCGGAGGTACCACCTCGACCCTTCAAGCCAATCAAAGGCCTTTTTTTAAACATACCTTGAGGTTCAGGGCTAGGGTTAGCACCGCACAGGCAACGCAGCAGACCCCGAAACCAACCAGGAGCAAAATTCTTCGTCCCAGAGCCTCAACGACAAAGACCTGCCGAGGAAAAAGAGCTAGATTGGGAAACCGAAGACCATAAGGCACCGACACAACTCACCCCCATCCTTCCCTTGCACGTCTTCCCCACATCCTTCAAACTGCATTTGCTTAGCAAACTCTTGCTTCCCACCTTTCTTTCCTAAACAGCCGGGAAGAGCAAGAATTCCTAAGTCGAGTTTAATTTCCTTTTCTATTGATTTGGCTGAGAAGGAGAAGCCATTTTACAGGCAGACCACAACCAAGCCCAAAATTTATGTCGTTAAGTGAGGATTTGTGGAGTTTTGCCCCATTTTACGACCCTTTCTTGGCACGGTCGTTTAAGCGAATCACTGCAGTTGATAAATTGGTAACCCGGTCGTTAAGCGGATCCCGCTTCCCCCCTTGACTTTGCTTATCAGGTCGCAAAAGGGGATCACACGACCCAGGGACACGGCGACCGTCGTAAATACGAGTCAGTTTGACAAGCGTCTGAATATTGATCACGTGATCGTCGGGAATGCTGCAAAGGTCGTAAGTGTGAAAACCGGTCATAAGTTGCTTTTTTCAGAACGGTCACTAAATGAACTAGGTCGAGAACTACCTGTAGTTGTGTGTGTGTGTGGAGGGGGGGGTATTCTCTCTCTATCAAAGCCAAATAATAAAATAAATCATACCGCAACGATAGTCATCACCACGTTGACGGCTCCCGTTCCCACCGTGACGAACTGAACGTGGCTTTCCGCAATCCCGGCGTTCGAGTAAATCCGGTCCGCGTAGTAATACACCTGCAAACCGGATTGAAAACATTCCCAAGAGCGTGAATTTGACATCCCCTGGTCTCTACACCCCCCTCAAGCTTTCCTTGTGGTCTCCTCTCCAATAACCGCCCCGGGCCCCCAACATTGTTGATATATTTCCTTTCAACCTTCAACTTTCAGTTTAAACCAATCCTTTCAACTCTCGCAATATTCAATGGGAAGGGGGGGGGGAAATGAGCGAGGGGTGAGTCTGGATGACCTCTAGGGAGACCCCCAACTTCTTAAATTGTGCCTTTGCGTGGTTCGTACCGCGTTGACCCCGGAGAGCTGCTGCCCCATCATCATGACGACGATGGAGATGAGCTGCCAGCGGAGGCCTGGGTAGGTGAACAGGGTCAACACCGACATCCGTCCTTCGGCTTTTTCCGCTTGGTCTTCCTGCCTCATTTCCTCCATCTCGTCCTCCACGTCATCCGAGCCTCGCAGCTTCCTCAAAGCTGGACCGGGGGGGGGGGGAGAGATGAATAAATAAATAAAATAAAATCTCACAGGAGGGGTCTTCAAACCTGGCCCTTTTCTGACTTGTGGACTTCAACTCCCAGAATTCCACGCCGGCTGAGGAATTCTGGGAGCTGAAGTCCACAAGTCGGAAAAGGGCCAAGTTTGAAGAGCCCTGGCTTAAAACTTTCCAGAACGTCAACTTAAGAATCGGAAAAAGACACGGCACGAAAGGAAAGAGGACTGGGGAGGGAGGAGGAAAACTCCAGGCAGCCGAAAGGCTGGGAGGCGAGTATTCCTGGAAGGATCAGCTGGAAAAAATATACCTGTCCTTGCTCCCTCTTCGTCGCCTTTCTGGATCAGCAGATACCGGGGACTCTCGGGGAAAAATGGCAGTAAGAAAAGCTGCAACGCGGCAGGGACTCCCGTAAGAGCCATGAGGACTGGCCAGCCTGCAGGGAAAGGGGGAGACATGTCACAACCACATCCCACAACGCCTGCCCTCCCCCCCGCCCGTGCTGCAGGAGCCTCTCCGGTTTACCTTCGGCGCTCCCGAGGATCATCCTCATGCCGAGAATCTGAGCCGCCAGGATCCCCACCGTGATGAACAGCTGCGGCATCACCCCGATAGCGCCTCGAAGGTTTTTGGGGGACATCTCCCCGAGGTACATGGGGACCACGTTGGAAGAAAGGCCTAATTTGGAAAATGACCAGCAGATTTGGATAGCTTTCAAGAAGGGGATGGACTGCCGTCTGCCAGCAAGGGTGTAGGGTCTCCTGCTTGGGTGGTGGGTTGGTCTAGATCAGTGGTTCTTAACCTGGGTGATATTGCCCCCCAGGGGGCGATTTTGTTTTTCAGGGGGGTGATGGAACGAAAAGGGGCGATGCGGGGGCGAAAGAACGAAAAGGGGGCGATATGGGGGCGATGGAGCGAGACGTTTTGGGGACACTTTTGAGCCTTCCCCTGCGGCTCCGAGCCTCCTCCGCCATTTGCAGAGAGAGACAGAGAGAGGCACTTGCGCTTCCCTTCTCTCTCTCTCTCTCATGCGGACTTGCCCCCTCACAGGGCTCCTGATTGGCCCTGCGCCTGGGTGCCCCGCCCCCTGGGAGAAGCGCGGCCAGGAAGTCCCTTTCCCTGGCTGGCCCCGTCCGAGGTGCACGTGGCCTAGGAGCTGCACGGGAAGCCCCAGGATCCCCGCTGGGAGCGGCCCGCCAGAGCCTCAGCTGAGTGGGCCAGCCCTCCCGCAAGCCGCGGCCCCGAGGGAGAGCAGCCCCTGCGATCCCCAGCCGGCGGGACCGTTGGCCCAGCTGTCCGGGAACGCGTGCCGGAGAGAGAGAGGGAGAGGGGAAAGAGAAAAAGAGAGAGGAAAGAAAGAGAGAGGAAGCGCAAGTGCCCCCCCTCACACACACACACACACACACACACACACACACACAAACTGAGTGGGGGAAGAGGACTGGCAGACCAAGGGCAGAAAGAGGGAGAGAGGGTGGGAGGGAGGGAGAGAGAGAGACCTTTTTGACATCTAAAATGAAGATAACACTGCATATATCCTTTTTTACCTTTATTATATATATAAAGGTAAAAAAGGATATATGCAGTATTATCTTCATTTTAGATGTCAAAAGGGTTTTGCGGCTCCCAGTGTTTTGTTTTCGGTGGGAAACGGGTCCAAGTGGCTCTTTGAGTGTTTTGGGTTGCCTACCCCTGCTCTACCCATACAGTGGCGCGCCATTGGCCAGAATGGGCAGTGATGGCACCAATATGTCCTGATGACAATTTTAAAGAAAACAAAAAAAGGTGTTTGCATAAATTGAAGAATTATTTCCTATGTTGTGATTGAGAGGTTATGTTGGGGGAGGGGGGCGATGACAACTTCCTCATTGGCTCAAGGGGGCGATTCGTTCAAAAAGGTTAAGAACCACTGGTCTAGATGACCTACAAGGTCCCTGTTTTCTATTCTATTCTATTCTATTCTATTCTATTCTATGTTCTATTCCATGTTGTATTGTATTGTATTCCATTCCATTCTATATTCCATATTCCATTCCATTTCCCATTCCATTCCACTCCACTTTACGTTGTATTGTATTGTATGTTGTGTTGTTGTATTGTATTGTATTCTATATTCTATTCTATATTCTATTCTATGTTGTATTGTATTGTATTATATTCCATTCCCTATTCCATTCCCCATTCCATATTCTATTCTATTCTGCATTCTATTCTATTCTATTCTATTCCATTCCCATTTTCATATTCTATTCTATTCTATTCTATTCTATTCTATTCTATTCTATTCTATTCTATTCTATTCTATTCTATTCTATGTTCTATTCCATGTTGTATTGTATTGTATTCCATTCCATTCTATATTCCATATTCCATTCCATTTCCCATTCCATTCCACTCCACTTTACGTTGTATTGTATTGTATGTTGTGTTGTTGTATTGTATTGTATTCTATATTCTATTCTATATTCTATTCTATGTTGTATTGTATTGTATTATATTCCATTCCCTATTCCATTCCCCATTCCATATTCTATTCTATTCTGCATTCTATTCTATTCTATTCTATTCCATTCCCATTTTCATATTCTATTCTATTCTATTCTATTCTATTCTATTCTATTCTACTCTACTCTACTCTTATTCCTATCTATTCTATTCTATTCTGCATTCTATTCTATTCTGCATTCTATTCTATTCTGCATTCTATTCTATATTCTATTCTATTCTATTCTATATTCTATTCTGTTCTATTCTATTCTATTCTATTCTATTCTATTCCATTCCCATTTTCATATTCTATTCTACTCTACTCTACTCTTATTCCTATCTATTCTACTCTATTCTTTCCATATTCTATTCTGCATTCTATTCTATTCTATATTCTATTCTATTCTATTCTATTCTTCTTTCCATATTCTATTCTATTCTATTCTATTCTACTCTACTCTACTCTAATTCCTATCTATTCTACTCTATTCTATTCTATTCTGCATTCTATTCTATTCTATTCTATTCTATTCTATTCTATTCTATTCTATTCTATTCTATTCTATTCTATTCTTGTTTCCATATTCTATTCTATTCTATTCTATTCTATTCTATTCTATTCTATTCTATTCTATTCTATTCTATTCTATTCTTGTTTCCATATTCTATTCTATTCTATTCTTGTTTCCATATTCTATTCTATTCTATTCTTGTTTCCATATTCTATTCTATTCTATTCTATTCTATTCTATTCTATTCTATTCTATTCTATTCTATTCTATTCTATTCTATTCTTGTTTCCATATTCTATTCTATTCTATTCTATTCTATTCTATTCTATTCTATTCTATTCTATTCTATTCGAACAGAACCTTTACCCCCAAATGATGGTTTTTCTGCCAATAACATTTTTTATTCCACTGGTTAAAGGACGATTCCTTGATTTCTGTACCCTTCCTCTAAATATTTTGTTTCCCTGTTCCTCTTCCATATCCCTAACCTCTAACTCACCATATCTCAACCTTGGCAACTCCCAGAATTCCCCAGCCTCCACTCACTGCCTCTTTTTAACACGGACCTGGTAAATGGACTAAGACAGATGGAGGTCGCCCTTTGTCTGCGTGCCGAGCTCTCACCTGCGCAGATGCCAATAATGATGCGGCAAATGATGATCACTTCAAAGGTCTTGGCTACCTTGGAGGTCCCCATGAGGATGGCGGGGACGATGGAGAAGATGTTGTTGATGAGGAGAGTGCCCTTTCTGAAAAGGAGGAGAACATCTCAAGAGGTTGAGGAGATTCAACCTGGAGCTCTAAAGCAGGGGTCTTCAAACTTGGCCCTTTGATGGCTTGTGGACTTCAACTCCCAGAATTCCCCACACTGAGGAATTCTGGGAATTGAAGTCCACAAGTCATCAAAGGGCCAGGTTTGAAGACCCCTGCTCTAAAGGATGAAGATGTGGCCCTCAACCTTCTTCCTCTCTAGACAAGATCCTTCATTAGTCCACAGAAGACCATCCCAGGAGGTCCTCTTTGCTTGGACATGCAACCACACCCAGAAGGAAACGCAAGCCAGATGTTTCTCCTGGCACGGTGAATGTTTTCTGCTCTCCCACTTGACCCAGGGTGTGAATTGTGCAAGCAAACAGAAGGAGGAACTCTTCCACCTACCTGCCACAGTTGTTCACCATGGGCCCCACCAACAACGATCCAAAGAACCCCCCAAGTGGGAAGAAGGACACACTCAGAGACCAGAGAGCCGTCATCAAGCTCTCGTCCATATATTCACTGTATCGTCCCTGGTACGTTTCATTGTAAAATTGTTGCATGAACTGGAAGAAGGATGGATGGAAGAAAGGACCAATCAGAGGAGGATACACAAGCACCCCAATTTGTGTGTGTGGGGGGGGCTTCCTATGGGTTGGGTACCTATCCTTCTCAGCCAGCAAAATTTGTGGGTTATAGTAGAAAGGTTGGCACAAGTGGATTTAAGCAATATTACAAGTTGGTCATTTGGGCTGAAACAAAATCACCGCTCACACGGCTACTTCTTTCTAAATCTGTGTTTCTCCATCTTGGCCCCTTTGAAGAGGAGTAGACTTCAACTCCCAGAATCCCTCCGGGATTTGAAGTCCACGGCTCTTAAAGGGGCCGCAGCTGAAAAACGCTGCTCTTTTTCTTAAGCCGAACTGAAAAAATAATAATAATAATAATAATAATAAGGCTCTATCTGCATTTTTGGGCATCTCTGCCTTCTTTGAAATTTATAAACTGCCCCTAAAAGCCCACCAAATGAATTAAATAACCCCAACAAACCGGAGCTGGAGAATTGATCACAGAGACATTATATCCATACTGGAAGGACGACCCGAAGGCGGCAACGAGGGTCACAAGAGAAAGCATCAAAGTCATTTTCTGCAAAAAACAAAACCAAACCAAGAGACACAGAAAGAATATTACTGAACTAACGCAGATAAACTAAGACACCGAATTACTCTTCAAAAACTCTTCTAACGGATCTTTCTAGCTGAGTGCCTCGGTCTTCCCATCTGCAAAATGGGAAAGTAACTTAAGGGAATTAACTTAAGAGCATCCTCTTACTCAGCTAAGCCAACGTGCAAACATTTTGGGAGTATTTCAACAGCGCTTTTAATCCATGCAGAGAAAATGAGTGGGGAAGGGGGGGAGGTGATAATCTCAAATCTGCACGGACCCTGATTCGTTTTGTGGCCGTTCACGGGGAGAACTCCCCATCCCAGGGACTGAATTGCTAGTGTTGCTGGCAGCCCAGGAAATTTGGGAATTGTCCCACCCGAAAAGTGAGACAGCCTTTAAAAATGTTTTATTACAGTGGAGGCTTGTGTGATCATCTTTCCTAAAAAAAGAAAATTAAAAACCCTGTGTCCATTGGTGTTCCCCACCCTCAAATGAAAACCTGCACTCACCCCCTTCTGGGGTTCCTGTGGCGTGGGCAGCGGCATTTTTCACACTTTCCTGCCCTGCAGACCTAAAGGGAGGAATGGGGGGGGGAAAAGGAAGAAAAATTATACATTCCACAGAGAGGGCTATAAAGGTGTGCAATTAAATGCAGCGAGCAAGATAAATTGTTGACGCATAGCAGCAATTTATTTTACAACCTTGCTCCCGGATAAAATGGATAAAACCCTGGGCCTTTGCAACCTTTGACAGAGCTTCTTGTGTACCTCATTGTGTAGCTCATTTTTTTTTTCCCCTTCTAGTTCAAACCACAGGCTGGTTGCAGGGATGGTGGAAGAAGAAACGGGTTCGAATCATGCTTGCGCCAGGTGGGGGAAAAAAAGGGGGGGAATCCTTTGTTTCACCCTCCCCAATCTCTTTTCCTTACCTTTGAAGATTCTCCAATAGTGTTTTTCAACCTTGGCCACTTTAAGAGGCCTGGACTTCAACTCCCAGAATTCCCCAGCCCACTGACTGGAGAATTCTGGGAGTTGAAGTCCAGACATCCTAAAATGGCGAAGGCTGAGAAACACTGCCCTACGCAAATTCCTTTCCCAAGCACTCACAACTACCCCAGTACTCCCTTTTTAAAACCTGCCACATCCTTCTAGTTATTTGGTATTACACCTCCCATGAGCGCAGCCTGGGGCTTATTGAAATTGTAGTTGGGGACCTCTGAGAAAAATTGGGATTGTAGATCACATTTTTCCCTTTTTGTGGTGTCTCTCCTGCTTTTTCACCTCCGGAGACGTTTTTAAAAGTAGCTTTTAAAAGTTAGGCAGAAAGTTTAATAAGCAGAAAAGGGAAGAAAAAAAAAACCCCAAGGAAAATTGTTTTATTTAGTGCCATCAGAATTAGAAGCGCAGCAAATTCCAGGTTTTGGAGACCAGAACATCTGGCTACCTGGATAAAAAAAACAGGATGCTGGGCTTTAGGGAAAATATTTTTTGTGAATTAAAATTCGCTATTTCTAAAAAAATCAGCATTTTGAAGCTCGATTATATACGGCATATTGTCTGCGTTGCATAACTCATTTTAAAAAACAACAGGGGGTAGCTGTGGATGATAGGAATTGTAGTTCTCAAGTCTTCTATCACAGAACACCACTTCCAACACATCAAGAACGGGGGGGGGGGGAAACCACACACACACACACAGCCAAAACCCCAATCCATCATGCAAAAAAAGTAGATTCTCTTTTTGGATCTACAAATCAACCTGGCTACGAATCAAACTGAAGTTTTCCTAAGTGTGCAATGCCAGGGAAACATAATGGCACCTAGTGCAATTTCTAAAGAAAGGAAGGATCTCTAAAACAAAAGGATGAGCCCAAGCCTCCAGGCAGGAGCTAGCCATGAGCCAATTCCAGTTTTTTGTTTTTAAATGTAATAATCAGTTTTGGAAAAAAGATTTTCTCAAAGGGTGAAACAAAAATACAAAAACATGAAAAGAAAAACAGCCAACTGCTTTCGATTTGAGCAATGCTCCACAAAGGGTTTATTAATTCCAAATAACTCAAGTTTATTTTTCTTCCTGGATTTTCCCAAGCCTTCTGCTTTCTCCTTTCCGCTTCAATTTTCCCCACCATTTCTCCCCCCCCCCAGTTTGTTTCCCTCTCTTGTATTCCTCTGTAGGATCTCATCAACCAACCCCAGCTAGCTAGCTAGCTGGCTGGGGATGATGGGGACCAAAGCCGATTCTCCAGTTGGGGCAAAACCAGCGATCCAATAACCCCCTGCCATCAAAATCCGCTTTAAAAAACCCCCAACCGCATCACAATTTATTCCCCTTTGAAGACATCCTGCAAAGTTTATTAAAACCCAGCTCCCTCCCAAATAAACAAACAAAATAAATAAATAAACGACTTGCAGAGCGAATTCTTTCTCTAAAGTGTACCCAACACGATTCCAAAAATAAATCATCCTCTTTTTTTTTTTTGACATCTTTTGTTTTATTTTCCTTACCTTCAAAGCTGTAAGAATTCTTTCTTCTTCTTTTTTTTGAGCCTGCAATTTCCTTCTTGCAGAGGTGTCTGGATGCCCCTCACAGCTTAGCTGGTGTGATTCAAGAAGGCAGAGGCCACCCAGCTCCCTTCATCCTATATATTCCTTTCTTTTTCTGACCCCTCCTCCCCCTCCTCCCCAGAAAATTCCTTTTTGTCTAAGGGTATCTGGGAGGGAACCATTGCTTACGTGACCCCTAACAGATAAGCCCTCCAGCCATCCTCTGGAGAGCCCATGGCTTTAAAAAAAAACAAAAAACCTCCTTTCCTGGCTGGGATGACCTCCACAACCTTTAAGTAAAATCACTGCAGCACGTAGACACAGCACAAAACCCCAAACCTATTTTATTTTATTTTTTGGTAGGGAGGAAATTCCTGATTCTCCTTGGGGTGCACAATACCTTGTTTCTGTTTCTCTCCAGTTGTAGATTAAGATTTCTCCAACCCACCAGAAGGGGGGGGGGAGTTATCTTTGTTTGCAAAGGAATTTGAGGCTTCCTAAGAGTATAAAACAAACTTCCTTCCATTTGGTGCATTCACCAAGGATGCAGGCAGGGAAAATAAAATAGATGGTACAGAACAGATATATATATATATATATCCAATCCTCATCAAAGCTTAGCATGCAAAAAAAAATTGCGCAGGGATTTTGCCCAGTTTTGCTGGCAGTCGAGTGACGTATACATTTAATAAAAGACTTAATTTATTTATTTTTTCAAACAAATTAATGCAGGTCAAATATCTGGGAAGGCCAGCTTTGGAGAATGGGACATAGATTTGGTTATTTTTTTTAAAATACATATGGTTGTGATTTTATTTTCCTCTTTTTTTTCTATTTGGTTTAGCTGAAAAACAAGGAGCAGGGATAACTGGAGGCCAATAAATTCCTTTCAATTTTATTTACATCCAGTTTTCACCCCCTTCCTCTATAGACTTCATTATTTTATCCTATACTCCAGGGTGGCTTAAAGTTTGTAAATATGCAGGGCATCCTTATCACACTGAAATGCAAAGTTCTCCTCCCCTCTTCTCTGCCATTTTGCTCCTCCTTAATCACTAAGAAAATCAACCTGCCCTTATCTTAAGAAGGGCTAATCCCTGCCTGCAGGCTGGAGGGGGGGAAAGGAACCAAAACAAGGGGGGGGGGAATCCGTATAATGTAACATTTGCAAAAATTGGGAACTGCCTTTTCCTATTGTCCCCAAAGCTGTTTTTCAACCTTGGCGTCTTTAAAATGTGAAATTCCCCAGCCAGCCTGCTTTTAAGATATGTGGACTTCAACTCCCAGAATTCCTCAGCCAGCATAGAGCTGAGCTGAGCTGGCTGGGGGACTCTGGGAACTGAAGTCCAGGCATCTTTAAAGTTGCCAAGGTTGAGAAACACGGATTGTCCAAATAATTAAATGTGTGCATGGATATTGACTTCTGTGCTCAACTTGATAAGTCTTCGTCCTTCACTCACCTATTAACAATAAGTGGGAATTCTGTAGCGAGGCTATTTTTCCAGCCACAGGGGAAAAAATTCCAGCTGTTACTTGTCTCCCTCATGTTTTCTCCATGGTTGAGGAACTTTGAGAAATTAAACACTCCAATTTGGGCTTTGCTGCTCACAGTTGCACCTGGAAATATAAGAAGCATACAGCAGCATAGTGATTATATTGCATTTCCCTCCCAGGTTGGAAGGGACCTGGGAGGTCATCTAGTCCAACCCTGCTCAGGCAGGAAACCCTATACCACTTCAGACAAATGGCTGTCCAGTCTCTTCTTAAAAACTTCCAGTGTTGGAGCATTCACAACTTCTGGAGGCAGGTTGTTCCACTGGTTAATTGTTCTAACTGTCAGGAAGTTTCTCCTTAGTTCTAGGTTGCTTCTCTCTTTGCTTAGTTTCCATCCGTTGCTTCTTGTCCTGCCTTCAGGCGCTTTGGAGAACAGCTTGACTCCCTCTTCTTTGGGGCAGCCCCTGAGAGACTGGAAGGCTGCTATCATGTCACCCCTCATCCTTCTCTACATTAAACTAGACATACCCAATTCCTTCAACCATTCTTTGTATGTTTTAGTCTCCAGCCCCCTGATCATCTTTGCTGTTCTTCTCTGCACTCTTTCCAGAATCTCTGTCTTTTGTATAATATGATGACCAAAACTGGACGCAGTGTTCCAAGTGTGGCTTTACCGAGGCATTATAAAGCGGTTTTAACACTTCACCTGAGCTTAATTCTATCCCTCTGTTAATGCAGCCTAGGATTGTGTTGGCTTTTTGGGCTGCTGGCTCGCATTTTAAGTGACTCCCAGATCCCTCTCCTGGTTACTACTGTTGAGTCAGATTTCACCTGAGCTCTTCCTGTACATTTGATTTTTCTTGCCTAAGTGTAAAAACCTTACTTTTTTCTCTACACTGAATTTCATTTTGTTACATGGGGCCGTGTTCAAGTCTATCGAGGTCCATCTGGACCATGAGCAACAGCTGGATCTTACCCCCACACACACACATACATATCTGGACTGGCCAAGTTCCCCAAGTCAGGTGTGTCCTGTAACCCCAGGCATGTCCCCAGACAGTAAAATTCAAGGGGATGGTTATCACATTTAAACCAGAAATGGCCAGAGGCCAAAATGCATTTCCTCCCCTTAATACAGACATGTCAAACTCGCGACGTCACGTGAAGTTGCGCAACGTATCGGCATTGTTTTGCCATTGCCGGCAATGGGTTGGGTGCGGCTTTCGCGTGACGCATCTGGCCCGCGGGCTGGCAGTTTGACACCCCTGCCTTAATAGCTCACGTTTCAGAATCTCTCAATTCATCCTTCCCCAAATTCCAGCCCTGGGAAAAATAAATGACATTTTTGCACCTGCTACCTTCCAAATTTGGAACCCACTTCCTTTAGAAAGTGGATGCAGATAATTCTCAACATGCAACTCTTTGTTTAGTGACTACTCCAAGTGACCACAACACTGAAAAAGGTGATTTGTGACTCTTTTTCACACTTACAGTCACTGGGATCAAAATGTGGACATCTGGCAACTGACTCATATATACACGAGGAGGGTGGCAGGGTCCCCTGATCCCCTTTTGTCGCCTTCTGACACGCAAACTAATTGGGGAAGGCAGATTCACTTTAGAGCCATATTGCTAACTGTAACAACTGCAGTGAATCGCTTAACAACGATAGCAAGAACGGAACAAATGGAGCAAAATTCATTTGGCAACTGTCTCGTTTAGCAACAGAAATTTTGGGCTCAGTCTTGGTCATAAGTTGAGGAGTATCTGTACCAGCATAATAACCTGGCTTCCTTTTGGTTAGACATTTTTTGCAATCCTATATCAAGGCTTGCCTTTGTAATAATAATAATAATAATAATAATAATAATAACAACAACAACAACAACAACAACAACAACAACAACAACAACAACAACAACAACAACAATAATAATAATAATAATAATAATAATAATAATAATAATAATAATAATAATAATAATAATGAAATGCCAGAGTCGAAGAAAAAGAACTGGAAAAAATTACGAAATATCGCGACCTGGCCATCGAAACTGCGCGATTATGGATGAAACGTGTAACAGTGGTACCCATTGTCATCGGGGCACTGGGAACTATGTCCAAAAACTTTGCAAAATACATCAAGAAATTGCAGCTTCCTGCAATAACTCCAGCAATGTTGCAAAGAACTGCGCTACTCGGAACATCTTATATTTTGAGAAGGTACCTGGTTGACACCTAGGATGCTGGTAGCAACCCGTGTCGGCCATCAGCGCCAGCCAATTTGAATGTTCAGTTGACTGAGGTTCATGTTTAATGAATAAAAGATAATAATAATAATAAAAAAATAAATAAATCAGAATAATCAGAATAGACAAGAAAGAACTGGAGAAGATAACAAAATACAAAGACCTACAAATAGAAATAGAAATAGACTGTGGCAAAGGCAAGCAAGGGTAGTACCAATAGTAATAGACGCCTTGGGTGCAATCCCCAAACAACTGGAGCATCACTTGAACACCATCATCGGCACTGACAAATTCGCCATTAGTCAATTGTGAAAGGCGGCCTTACTAGGAACTGCTTCCATCCTGGGACGATATCTGTGATACCATTAAACATCCACATCTGCCTATCCCAGGTCCTTGGTAAGGACTCGATAGGTGGACAAAAATGCCAAATCCAGTCTGAACATCTGGCTGACTGTGCGATGATCAATAATAATAATAATATAAAAATAAAAATATCTAAGATTAGATAGATAGATAGATAGATAGATAGATAGATAGATAGATAGATAGATAGATAGATAGATAGATAGATAGATAGATAGATAGATAGATATAGAAAGACCGATAGACCAATAGACAGACAGACAGACAGATGAAAGATAGACAGACCGATAGAAAGACAGACAGACAGATAAGATAGACCGATAGATAGACTGATAGATAGACCGATAGACAGGCAGGCAGGCAGGCAGACAGACAGAGAGACAGACAGACAGATAGATGTATATATAAAGAAGACCGTGCAGAGATTTTCCAGGATTTGTATGCAATATACAAATATACATATATTGCATACAAATCCTGGAAAATCTCTGTTCCTGTTTTTCAATTAAGCATGGTCCTCTTCACCAGTGTGGATTATATTATATTTACCTGTTTACGTTTTGCTGAGCCCAGCTGATCTTTGGTATCTGCCCTACAGTCCAAGTCAGCATAAGCTCAGTTAATAAGAACAATTTAACTGACTGATAACCCAAATGCTATCAGATGACCAAGTCTTTTTTTTTTATTTTTGTACTTTCAGCTGCTGCGTTCCAGTTCTTCCCAGTTGATATGACTCCATCTCTTTCCAGTATGGGTTAAATGCTGGTGCAAATCTTTTAAAACACTGCTGTCAAGTTCATTGCAAAAATGGGAACTCATATAAGTTCTCACAGGAAGCGAAACCTGGTATCAATCCTAATTATAATATTATAAAACAGAGCAAACTCGATCCTTGCTCAATAAAACTGTTTGCCTTCAGGTCAATAAGACTCAAAGTGAAGGATTTAAGCTGGTCTTATTTCTGACCCGAAATTTAATGTGTTTTTTCTCTCTCCTTTGCATAATAAAAATAAACAATCCTTCAAAAATAGCATTTGTATTTTTTTCATGTCTTGATTGTCTGCGTGGATTTTCCAATCCCTTCCCAGATGTACATAAAAATCCCAACAGGCCTAAAGCTAATAAAGCATTTAAACTCTTCCTTTCCTGCTTTTCCACTCAATTTGCGAAATAAATTCTTTCATTTTTTAGTCCCAATGAGCCAACCTCTTACATAAAAAGGCTACGTGATGGTGCCGGACAATTGAACGGCATCCGTGCTTTCAAAAATAAAGAAATATTGGCAAAATCAGTCAAGAACGGGGTTCTTTGGTGCCAAAGGATATTTTATCCTACTCTGAATTCTGCACTTTGAGCTCCTTTAAATTTCAAAGCCCTGTGGAGTTTCTAGTCTTCATCACGGTGAAAAGGAGAGAAAGACTCGAGTGAGGGACTCACAGGCAGCAAAAGATTTATTGGCGCTATTAATAATCACAGCCAGCCGGGCACTGTTGCTGGATGAAGGCAAAGGCCACACCATACTGCCCAGCACGTGAGTGTGTAACACATAATGTTGTGTAAGACGGCGTTTCCTCTCCCAACAGCCAGGGCTGAAACATATATTTTTTTCCCCAGCCTTGTGTAGCTTCAGGCCTCTCCCTAGCATGAGCCAAGGAAGAAAAGGAATGTGTGAATGTTGTCTTGCGCAAACACACAAACACTTTTGTCCAGAAACACAGCCAACACTCAAGCATCTTCTCCTCTGAGTCTTGAATTAAGCCTCTATACATAGTCCTCGACTTACAACGGTTCACTTAGTGACTGTTCAAAGTTACAAAAGTGACTTATGACCCATTTTTCACACTTAATGACCGTTGCAACATCCCCACGGTCACAGGAACAAAAATCCAGACGCTTGGTGGTAACTGACTCGTATTTATGACGGTTTGCAGTGTCCCGGGTGTCACGCGATCCCCTTTGGCGACCTTCCGACAAGCAAAGTCTATGGGGAAACCCGTTTCACTTAACAACCGTGCTATTAAACTAAACCACTGCAGCAATCCACTTAACAACGGTGGCAAGGAAGGTCGTAAAGCGAGGCCAGACTCACTTAACAAACGTGTCTCAGTTAACCACAGAAAACTTGGGCTCAATTGTGGTCCAGGGTTACCTTTAGATAATAATAATAATAATAATAATAATAATAATAATAATAATAATAATAATAATAATAATAATAATAATAATAATAATAAAGTTGGAAGGGACCTTGAAGGTCCTCTAGTCCAACCCCCTGCTCAATGACCAAGGTGGCTTCTGATGTTGCATTCAATTCTTCAGCCCTACCTGTGGTTTTATATATAAGGGTGTAAGGGTATAGATTTATACATACGTTGTGTATAGCATGTTTAAACGTGTGTTACGCACGTTGTACACTTTGAGAGCAAGCAACTAAATTTCATTTTTAACCTGTGCCAAGGTGCCCACAGTATATACATTAAAAAAAAAAGACAATAAAGGTTATCTTATCTTAGCTGCCTTTTGTTTTTCCAGCACCCAGCAAATGGGGCGTTTTGGTGGCTGCACCAAAAATGGACTCAGGTTGAGCCATTCCTGGCTTCCAAAAACTTGGCACACCTGTTAAGTACTCTCCCAGCCTCGCATATCTGTTTTCCCCACCCAGACATTCCTCATCTTCCTCTGCATTCTTCTGCCTTATCTCTTATCTTAATCCTTTGAGCCGCCCCAGCTTCTCTGCAACTGAAAAGGGACTTTGGAGAGAAAGAGAGAGAGAGAGATAGAAAAATTCCTCTTCCCCTCCCTCCTTTCATCCCTTTCCCCCATTCATTCATTCTGCAGAGAGAGAGAGAGAGAGAGAGAGAGAGAGAGAGAGAGGGAGGGAGGGAGAGAGAGAGAGAGAGAGAGAGAGAATAATTCCTCCCCTCCCTTCTTTCCTTTCATCCCTTTCATTCATTCTGCGTTCAGGTCCAGATTGCAATCTGCGTTGGGGCAGAGATCCCTGGCTTAACTCTGGAGGCTGATGGGATCCATCAATCATTAAACCTTATCGGGACAATGGGCAGGTGTTCCACCTAGGAGATAAAGGGTGGATTTTATAAAGGCATCCTCTTTGATCTCCCCCCCACCCATCTCATGCTGTGATACACACTATCAAAGCTCTGCTGGGCCCTGGTGAGGCCTCCACCTGACTCTCAGGTGGCCCCGCTCCTAGGGGTCCCCTCTGGACTCCTAGGGGTCCACATTTGCTGTTTTTAACAGCATGTTTTTGCATTAGAGGGACTAGCAAATATGGGGGGGGGCTAGGAAGCTTTGAAGAATTGCAGTTCGGGAAGGAAGCCGAATCCACGGAGAGGTTGAAAGAAAAAAATCTTTGAAAAATTCTCTCTCTCACACACACACACATAAACACACGCCCAGAATTAAGCAAAATAAAAGACGGATGGGGTTAGCACAATTTGAGAACGCAAGCCCTGGCTTTTGATCTGACCTGGTTATCCGCGTCGGGTGAAACACAGCCCATCATCCTGTCTGGATTTCAGTAGCTCTAAAAACCATGCCTAGCAAATTTTCAATAAGTTTGTCTCACTCTTTTAATAGAAAGCGCCCCAACCACAGTTACCTTTCCTTTTCCTAAATGTATACAGAAGGTGAAAAAGTTGTGCAGCTCAAGCCATGAATCCGGAGTGAAAACAACAGGTTTCAAACAAGGTTTAAAAACAGGTGAAATGTTTTTCTGGGACAAAAGCAGACCCAGAAACAAGATGAAAGGAGTTAAGATATTTTTTTTTTTTGCATTCCTCCAGAAACCTCCAGTGAATGGGATCCAAAAATAATATTTGCGAAGGTTGGCCTGGCTTTGGTTGAAATAAAAACTCTTTGGCAGGTTCTCAAGCACCTCTGATTGAAAAGCCCTCTGGCTTTTTAAAAAAGCATCTCTTTTTAAGTATCCAAGGTTTTTCTTTGCAGAGAGCGGGGAATTTAAAAGCCAGCTTCTAAAAATGCACCAGCTTGTTAGGATCAAAGATGACTGACCACTGGTGGTGTGTGTGTGTGTGGGGGGGGGGGAAATCACGTGATGAGATAAAAAAATAATTTGGAAATTCACAGAGGCAGCCATAAAAATGGACTTTGGTTCCAGCTCAGGGTGTTCTGGACTATCAAACTTATGGGTTTTGTTTTCGTCCAGGCTGGAATAGCATTATGGGCTGAGCTGGCATTTTAATTCTTTCCCCCTTGTTCCAGTGTGAAACAGGTTTTTATGATTCCAACTTTCCTTGGGGGGGGTCTCCTTTGGACATATACAGACAGTCCTCAACTTACAGCAGTTTAGTTAGTGACCGTTCAAAGTTACAACAGCACCAGAAAAAGTGATATGACCCTTTTTCACAGCATCTCCATGATCATGTGATTAAAATTCAGTTGCTTGGCAACTGACTCATATTTATGACGGTTGCGGTGTCCTGGGGTCATATACCCGTCAGCCCTGCACAGCAACAGATGGCAAAAGTTGGAGTTTGGCTTGAGGACTAGCAACTTGACGGGGCTTCACCTCTCAATCAGGAACCACAGTCCTGGCACAGAAAAAATAATAATGGCATTTTCTTTCCAGCAGTCCCTTTTTATTAAGCTTCTGAACTAAAATCGTTCACTTTTCTTTTTTATATTTACCTCCATAACCCTGGGAACCACTGTGAAATTGTAAAGACCTTTGCAATGAGACACCTCAGCTGCAAACTCAGAAGTTTTGCCTCCAGAAATCATGGGTGCTCCATCACTGGAGGTTTTTTAAGAAGAGATAGACAGTCACTTGTCTGAAAGGGTATAGCGTCTCCTGCTTGAGCAGGGGGCTGGACTAGAAGACCTCCAAGGTCCCTTCCAGCTCTATTCTATTCTATTGAAGCTAAACTCAGAAACAAAACTTGGATGAGCAGAGTGCAGAAATGGCTAAAACACTAAAACCCTCACCCTGCCGTGGCTCAAAAATGTAAGCCCCTTTAACGCTCAAGCGTTAAATAAAATCCCTTTATTTATCCTGCTGATCAGGTGCCAATCGAGAGGAGTAAAAAAAAACAGGGCGAATTCTTCCGATCAATAAAATCATCAACGATGTTCATCAGGTAGAAATCAGAACAAAAAGGCTGAATTTTTGCTTAAAAATAGGGGAGATGCACTGGGCTAAAATACAGCCTAGAATAGGAAGGAGGGGGAAAAATCCGTTCGTTATAAGATGAGATAGAAGTGGTGCCTAATGGTGCAAAGTCAGCCCCCCCCTCCCCCTTTTTTACACACTCCAATCAGGTTTGTGTTTTTTACACACTCCGTTCACACATTTAAAGAGCCCCACCTCAACTTACCTCTTTCCAGTCAAGTCCCTTTTCACATCCAAACCAGAGGAAGGGGAAACCACAATTGCAACATGAAAAAAAACGGGCTAAAATGAATGATTGTGTCTTTTTCCCCCCGTCTTTGGACTTTGGTAGACAAACCAAGTTACTTCACAGCTTGACTTTGCCCTTTTGCCACTGGGAATAACAATTTTCCTCTGTCCAGCACCCACCACTTTGGAAAAAAAAGGAAAAAAGCGAAGGCCAGGATGGGTTATTAAATAAAAACCGAATATTGTTTTTTTTTCCCCCTCTCTGCAATTCCTCACTGGGATTGTTTCAAACCTCAGCCCGGTGTGGTTGTCGGCAAAGCAAAGGAGCATTGCACACCTCCCTGTAACACACCTTTCTTGGCAGGAAAAACAAGGCTGCGGCGTTTCTTAGCCACAAAACTGTCGCTGGGACAGGCAAACAAACACAACTCCCTGCCTTCAAAATTCTGCAAGGCAGGAAAGAAATAATAATAATTGCGGTGGTTGGGATTAGCAAGGAGAAGAAACTGGGGGTCAAGAGGGAAGATAATTTGGCCATCAACACACACCAGATTCCGGAGCCAATCCTGCACGGTTTATTATTTAACTCCCTTAACTAACAACAAGAATGTGGCTGGTGCAAAGGAAAATGCAGCCGGCTGGCAGAGGAAAGATCAAAACTCAAAACCAAATCAGGCACACAAACTGCCTGGCAGGGATGTGGGTGAAAATACCCAGTGGGGAAAATCTATTTTACACAGTTGGTGCACTGTACACCTGTCCAATTCCCCTGTCAAGTGCTGAGTATTACAATCCCCCAGCTAAAAAATAAAAAAAAATTTTTTTTTTACATCGGTAAAAAGAGGTGCGTGCAATACTTCTCGTTCCGAAGGATTTCTGCAAAGAAGCAATTCAAGAGTTCTGCAGAGAAATAAAACAATTAAACGAGTTCTGCGGGCAAACAATTAAACCATCTCTAGCCATCACAGCCCAGCAACAGATGGCCTGGATTCCAGAGGGTGCCAGATCCTGGCTTGGATACAACCCTGTCTACCTCGCAGGGTTGGGATGAGGATGGCTAATCGAAGAGATGCCCAACTGGCTTTTCCACATTCCTGCCTCCCTCTTTCGCTGCGGTATTTCATTAAAGGGCATTAAGTAATCTGGAAGAGTGCGAGTCCTGCCTGAGGCAGGAGGGCAGCTGGGCGATTCGAGGCCAGGTCTCTCTCTGCCCCAGGAAGAAGACCAGAGTGGCCGAAATGGGCCCCCAAAACTCTCTCTCTCTCTCTCTCCCTCTCCCCATCCATCATATCTATCTATCTATCTATCTATCTATCTATCTATCTATCTATCTATCTATCTATCTATCTATCTATCTATCTATCTATCCATCCATCCATCCATCCATCCATCCATCCATCCATCCATCCATCCATCCATCCATCCATCTATCTATTCTTACATATTCATCCATCCATCATAAACACTGCTGTGTTTCCTCTTAAGTCTTCAATTTGGTTTAGAGACCTAAAAAGTTAATGCCAGTCTGGGGGGGGGGGGATGCATTTGAGGAGAAGGGGTACATTTGATTCCAACTACAATTGGATTTATGGAACAGATTTTATGCATCTAGCAAGAGCAAATTGGGGGGGGGGGAAGCGACCCTTCTGGGGGTATTTGGCTGACAACTGAACAGACAAACTCCATGTTTACATGCCCAAAAACTTTAATGAAAGCAAACACACACCCCGCTATTTACAAAGGAACAACCCAAGCACTGAAGCGTGGGTTGCCACACACCTTGCCACAATCCAGGCGTGTGGAAAGCAAGGCTGATTTTGCAGAAAACGGAGGACAAAAGGCAGAGCTGGACGCTTCCTAAACCGCGGAGAGTCCCCCTCGCTTCACGTTCAGACGAGGTTTGAGTGGAAAGCACTGATTTTGCCCGCTGGGCTGCCCCTAGACAGGATCCTGCTTGGCCCTGTGGAGGGGCACCAGGCTCTGGATCTCCAAAAACGTCTTGTCTTTGGTCTCAGGGATAATCTTCAAGATGTAAAAAAAAGTCAGCAAGCTTATAGGGCTGGCAAGCAGGAGGCTGTAATGCCCTACGTAGTTCTGGAGAGCAAAGGAAAAAGGTTGGGATCCAAAGGGATCTACTGGATCTCTTTCGACAAAGGTCCAGGCCGAGGAGGAGTCCTTCTCACCCCCTGGTGCTG
Source organism: Azemiops feae (assembly GCA_023970755.1). NCBI lineage: Eukaryota > Metazoa > Chordata > Lepidosauria > Squamata > Viperidae > Azemiops > Azemiops feae. Next base: position 310,315 of record JALGBA010000710.1, on the reverse strand, counting down.
TGTTTCTCAGCCGAGTTTAAGAGGTGTGGACTTCAACTCCCAGAATTCCCCCGGCAGCATATATGTGGGTATATGCATAAGGGTACTTTTTCAGAGCGGAATGCAACGAAATTTGCTTTTATTGTATGCTGATTAGTGTACATTTAAAGTGACAGTAACGTTTCTATTCTATTCTATTATTCTGTTCTATTCTATTCTATTCTATTCTATTCTATTCTATTCTATTCTATTCTATTCTATTCTATTCTATTCTATTCTATTCTATTCTCCAATATTTATTCTATTCTATTCTATTCTATTCTATTTTATTCCTATATTCTATTCTATTCTATTCTATTCTATTCTATTCTATTCTATTCTATTCTATTCCTCTATTCTATTCTATTCCTCTATTCTATTCTATTCTATTCTATTCTATTCTATTCTATTCTATTCTATTCATTCCATATTCTATTCTATTCTATTCTATTCTATTCTATTCTATTCTATTCTATTCTATTCTATTCTATTCTATTCTATTCTATTCTATTCTATTCTATTCTATTCTTATTCAAACGTATGGACTTCAACTCCCAGAATTCCTCAGCCAGCCCAGGGAGTTGAAATCGCTATATCTTAAACTTGTCAAGCTTGAAAAATATGGCTTTAAAGCTTCTATTTGCCCAGAATATGGATCCACCAGCTGTACACCTCTCTTTGCTATGGTTTACCTTTCCAAAGGTCGCCCACCTCAGCCACAGAAAACCTGGTTTTTCCAACCACCCTCATCTTTCCTGGTCAAAAAAAGGGGGCCCGTTGGCCTTCCTGATCTTGGGGTGGGTTTTTATTTCTTACTCCGAGAGATGGACGAAAAGTAACTGCAGGTTCTCTCACCTCTGCGTAGACAAAGATTAAGACAGTTGTGTAGTTCAGCAACCAGTGTAAAAATTGTCCGACGACGTAAGCAGAGGACCGGGAAGACTGCAGAAACAGTTCTCCAGTCACCAGGTTGATCAGGGCACCTGAGGCATCAAAAGAAGGAGGAAGGAAGGAAGGAAGGAAGGAAGGAAGGAAGGAAGGAAGGAAGGAAGGAAGGAAGGAAGGAAGGAAGGAAGGAAGGGAGGGAGGGAGGGAGAGGGAGGGAAAAGAAGGAAGGAAGGAAGGAAGGAAGGAAGGAAGGGAGGGAGGGAGGGAGGGAGGGAAAGGAAGGAAGGAAGTTGCCAATTTTGATCATGTGACCCCTGGGATGCTCCAACAGTCCTGTGAAAACTGGTCAAAAGTCACTTTTTTCCCCCCAGTTCCGTCGTAACTTCGATCGTTCACTAAACCAACGGTTGTAAGTTGGGGGACTAACCGTAATCCATTGGGCTTTAAAGTCTTTGTCTTGGCCTCTTTCGGATAAACGCAATTTTAGCAGCCCAACACGGGAGGGGTTTCGCAGTTGGGCGAATACTCCCAGGCCCGGGTGCGAATCTAGCCAATTCGCGGTACGGATTGCCCGCCCACCCGCCCGCAAACCCCAGCTACTTACTTGGCCCCATGGCGTGGACGAACAGGAAAATATTGATGAGGACGTTGTTCAAGAACGACAACCAGGCAAATTTGTCCTGCGCAGGAAAAAAAAACAAGCAGAAAAAGTTTCGAGCAAAAGAGAGAGGCCATCGTCTTACATTTCCGCTGAGGGAAACTGAGTCAAGGAAGCATTTTTTTCCCCCCCAAAATTAAAGTCCAGAAATTAAAGTCCAGATTTCGGGTGTCCGGAGCCAGCTCCCCTTAAAATTTTCTTGGAAGGCCATGAGGTCCTATTATTTCTGAGGAACTTCTCCACCGTTATGTACCTGTAAATCTATGGTCACGGTGAGCAAGAGGCAGAAAACCGTCGCCATCCCAAACCCAACGAGGAGCTGGAGTTTGCGTCCTTTCGTGTCCACAATGCACATCTGCAAAATGGAAAAAAAAATATATGGGATAAATCGCCACCCACTGGTTTCTCTCCTGGGGCGGAACAGAGATCACCTGGTGGTCTATTTTCCCATCTCCATTCACCCCCCCCCCCAAAAAAAAGGCCAAAGCCGTCACGGTTTGATTTCAGGTCAGGAAAGAGAAGCTCAAAAAGGAAGGCAGAAAACAAACCAGGATTCAGCCTCAGAATGGCTATTTCGCTCCGCTGAAAAGCTACATCTGGCTTCTTCAACAAACCGGGTTAAAAAATGAACATTGAAGAGGAGGAGGAGGAGGAGGAGGAGGAGGAGGAGGAGGAGAGGCTCACCCCATATAAGATAGCCAAGATTAACAAGCCAGTGGTCATCATTTGGAAATATCGGGCGTTTTGGTAGCTTAACCCTGTAGAATAGAGCAATTTTTCGATGCAGAGGTAGATCTGAAAGAAAACCAGCACAATAAAAAGGACTTGGGTTCCAGACACGCTCAGAAGATCTTCATCAATACTGGTTACGTATCCCCTAGAGCAGGAGCTCTCCAAACTTGGCAACTTTAAGACTTGTGGACTTCTTCTCCCAGAATTGAGGAGAACGGAAGAACATTCACTGGGAGCTTTTCTTTTTTTTTTTAACGGACAAGGAAGTCAGGTCCAGAAACAAAGATCTCTGGGGCTTGCCTATTGGGGTTTGTTCCAAGTACAAACCACAATTGATGGGTTGTCTGTTCCCACCCATCTGAGGTGCACCTTTTCAGGGGCAGAGCCACACCGACTCCATCCCAAAATAACCCAGAGCCTGGTGGATGAGAAACCAAGACGATCAACTTAGAAGGTTCTGCAGAAGAGATGGTTCCACCATCGGCATCTCTTCTGATCCCGTCTTTCCAGGAAGCCTCAATATATGACCTTCTAAGGCCAAGGGGAGCACCTGTGGGACCCAGAACCATCGGGTGGATACTTTCCATGAAGGTTAACGCAAAGCCAACATGGGCAACCTGGCACCACCAAAGTTATTCAGGGACACCAGAAAGAACCTTCACCCAACCTATTCCATTCGGTGGTGGTGGTGGTTGACGATGACGCTCAGCTTCTTAAGGGTCCCAGAGACCCCCCTTCCCTTACCACATTGACGCCAGAAAGCTGCTGGCCGGCAACTATAATGATCACAGAAACCAGGTGCCAACGGAGTTTACGGTACCCCAGCAACCGCAAGGTGTTCATCTTCTTCTCGTCCTTCTCAAAGAGGTCCTCCCGTCGAAGTTCGTCCAGTTCATCCTCCACATCGCTCTGGAACCTGAGGAGCTTCAGGGCTGGGGAGAAGAAGAGGCAGAAAACCCCAAAGGTTGAGGTTGAAGTGGGGCAAAGAAAGCAGGATCCATGATAGGGCCTGAAGATATTTCCCTTAAGATCAGGATTGTGTAGGCCATGATGTTCTCCATGACCTTCTAGGGAAGGGAAAGTCAGAGTTTGAAGAAGCAGGATCAGGACAGGGCTGAACCTCAGTGTCGGATTGAGCTGAGCTGTTGACCGCCAAGAAAACAAACCGATGATTCGTCAAAGAAATCAACCCAGAGTTCTTATTTGAGGCACCGATGACCAGGCTGAAATCATCCTACTTAGATGGATTATCAGAAGATCCATCTCTTTGGAGAATACTCCGAAACTGGGAAAGTTGGAAGGAGCGGGAAGAAGAGGACCACCAGCGGCAAGGTGGATGGACTCAGCTGAAGGGGTGATGAGTGAACCACTGGAAGATCTGAAGGACCACGCTGGGGACAGATCCTCCTGGAGATAACTTATTTACGTGGTCACTAAGGGTCAACAACAACTTGATGGCATAGAATCAATCAGATACCTCCTTTGACCTTGCCCCATTTTCACATATCCTAGAGTTCTGGCTTGTTTAAACACCACACACACACCACCACAAGTTTAAGTATGGAAGATATTTAATCCCAGCAGATACCTTCTCTGGCTTCTTCTTCTTCGTTCTTCTGTATGAAGAGATACCTCGGACTTTCAGGACAGGAAGGAAGCAGAAGGATCTGCCAAATGGCCAACAGCCCAGGCAGACTCACCAGTGCTGGCCAATCTGCAGGAACAGAAACGAGGGCTCAAAGGAGAGGATGTTGGGTGATGTAATCCCAACACTTCCCCCCTTTATCAAAGGGAAAGGGACCTTACCTTTAACGTTGCCTAGGAGTTCAGGGAAGGAAAATATCTGAGCCATTTGGACCCCAATCACTAGAAAGAAATGGGGCACCATGCCGATGGATCCCCTCAACATCAACGGGCTGATCTCTAGGAGATATATAGGAATCACGCTGGAGAAAATACCTGGGGAACAAAAACATCCCAGACATGTTCAGGAGACCTTCATCATCATTGTCGGTAACATATCTCTAGAGCAGGGGTCTCCAAACTTGGCAACTGTAAGACTTGTGGACTTCAACTCCCAGAATTCCTCAGCCAGCCATAGTTGAAGTCCACAAGTCTCCACGTTGCCCCGTTTGGAGGAACCCACCAAGAATACATTGTCCCAAAATTGCACGGAGTGAGTCTGGAGCCACAGTGAAGGTGCTGGAGTAGAAATGAAGTCTACCAGCTGTGTAGCTTTGGACCAGGATGTGTAGCTTTGGACCAACAATCCCAAGATTGTTGTTGTGAGAAAAACAGGAGGAGGGGGGCAATATTATGGATACCACCTTGGGTTGTACAAAATGAGGAGGGGGGGGAATAAACCCAACCAATCTACCAACCAATCAATCAACAAGGCTAGTTTGAGACAACCAGGTGGCCAGTCCTTTCCAAATAAAGTTGGCTTCAAGTCAACTCCAAAAAGCCAAGATGGTGGCCAAAGACGTGGGATTAGAGCCTCTCTTCATAGGCAGGCACCTCTCAGCTTAGGTATGGTTTACTCCACACCAAATCTCCTCCCCTTTGAGATCTCAGAAGGAACATGGAGGTGCCACACATTTAATTCGGGGAGCAGAACTACTTTAAGGTAAGATAATCCTATTCATTGCTAAGGTCCTTGTTTGGCCACCAACATTAAACTTGTTCTCGCTGGAAAACATGGGCCCATTTTCATGGGAGGTAACCTTCTCTTTGCTTGGGGTGTGTGTGTGTGTGTGTGTGTGTGTGAGATGGTTCCATGTGAAATGACACCCCCACACACAAACTCCCCCAACTCACCCATTGAGATGCCGATAAAGAAACGTGAAAACATGGCAAAGATGAACCCATGCTGAAGATTGGCGCAGATCATGAACATGGAACACAGCAAGGAAATGTAGTTATTGATCATCATGGTCCGTTTCCTGGAGACACAACAGAAAGAAATGGTGGGATTTTTTTTTCCATCTTGGGTAATATTAGAGAAGAAGAAAAGAGCCGGTGGATGGAGAGAGATTTGGGAGGTCCTAATGAGGTGGGAAACTTCGTCTTAGGGATCAATTGTTCAGGTTTAATTTGTCCAGGCAAATAAGCAACTATCTAAGAGGTGCTGAAGCATGATTTATTCATTTAAGCCAACACTGTCTGAGTTCACCCAACGATATAAATCAGGAAGTTATAGTTTTATTTAGCAGCTTCCTGGAACTAAAGGATCTGAAGCCTTAAACAATCACAGTTGTTGAGATTTTGACCGACAAGCTTCATTCTGCCCTTGGGTTCCTGGACTGCCCAAACCATGGCTTCATGTGACCCTTGTTCATTCAAGCCATCGTGTTCGCTCAACACATTGATGAACCCCAGGATTGGATTGGCACGATATTGCTAAGCCATTAAACGGGGTTGACCAACGGTAGCAAGCCACAAAACATAACTTGGTGCCTTGTGGGAAACCAGACCGTGTAACCAAGCCGTAAGTCCAAACTTTGAGTAACTTTGTCCACTCGACTAGGGGTGTGCAGCTGCTTCATTTCCAGTTCTCCAGACTGAATGACCATTGTTTATTAAAAGCAATAACTCAACAACTTGATCGAAGTGAACTTTGAGGCTCATTAAAGCAGCCATGTCTGCTTGCAGAATGAGTGAATATCCCAGTATTCCCACTCTTCTTAAGCCTCTGTATCTTTCTTAAGATACAGAGGCTTAAGAAGAGTGGGAATACTGGGATATTCACTCATTCTGCAGACATGGCTGCTTTAATGAGCCTCAAAGTTCACTTCGATCAATTCTCCCTCTTGGAGAAGATACAAATTCCATATCCAACCCTCTTGGGCTTGTGAACTTCCACCTACTTTTCTGGGAATGGACCCAAGATGTCTCTCTCTTCTTCTCCTTCCCTTCGTTCATTCACTCTACCCCCAAAACAGCCTTGATGGGCTAAATCCATTTACCTGCCGAATTTATCCACCAGGACTCCGACAAGGAGTGACCCCACCATGGCTCCAACAGGGAACAGGCTGGTGGCAAAACCGACCACTAAGTCGTCATGAAACGTATCGTTTTGATAGGCATTTTTCTTCACGCCGTAATATGTTAGATTATAAAATTGTCTGAGGAGCTGGAAGGAAGAAAGGAGCAAGTGAAATGGAGACCACCAGGTGTAGCCGGTGGGCACCTTTGACTTGGCAGTAGTCCTGCTCTGCTGCGTAGCCCCCTTTTAGGCTAATTCCTTAAAAATTGTAGAATAATAATAATAATAATAATAATAATAATAATAATAATAATAATAATAATAATAATAATAATAATAATAATAATAATAAGAAGAAGAAGAAGAAGAAGAAGAAGAAGAAGAAGAAGAAGAAGAAGAAGAAGAAGAAGAAGAAGAAGAAGAAGAAGAAGAAGAAGAAGAAGAAGAAGAAGAAGAAGAAGAAGAAGAAAAGAAGCCAATTAACAGAATAACAGAACAGTAAAACAGAGTTGGAAGGTACCTTGGAGGTCTTCTAGTCCAACCCTCTACTCAAGCAGAAGACGCTATACAATTTCAGACAAATGGATGTCCAATCTGTTCTTAAAAACCTCCAGTGATGGAACACCCACAACTTTTGTTCCACTGATTAAGTGTTCTCGCTGTCAGGAAGTTTCTCCTTAGTTCTTGGTTGCTTCTCTCCTTGATTCGTTTCCATCCATTGCTTCTTGTCCTGCCTTCAGGTGCTTTGGAGAATAGCTTGACTCCCTCTTCTTTGGGGCAGCCCCTGAGATACTGGAACCCTGCTATCATGTCCCCCCTCGTCCTTCTCTTCATTAAACTAGACATACCCAATTCCAGCAACCGTTCATTTTATGTTTTAGCCTCCAGTCCCTTGATCATCTTTGTTGCTCTTCTCTGTACTCTTTCTAGAGTCTCAACATCTTTTTTACATCGTGGTGACCAAACTTGGATGCCGTATTTCAAGTGTGGCCTTACCAAGGCATTGTAAAGTGGTATTAATACTTCACGTGATCCTGATTCTATCCCTCTGTTAATGCAGCTTAGGACTGGGTTGGCTTTTTTGGCAGCTGCAGCACACGGCTGGCTCCCCTCCCTCCCTTTGCTATATTCCCCCTCCCTCCAATTTTAAACAAGTCCACTGGAGTTGGGCAGCCAATATATTTCAATAAATATAGGTGTGGCCCTCAAATTACAACTCTACACTTAGGGACCGTTCAACGTTACAACGGCACTGAAAAAAAATCACTTATGACTGTTTTTCACCCGGAGGTCACGCGATCAAAATTGGCAACTGACTCATATTTATGACGGTCGCAGTCTCCCGTTCCCAGAAACTTGCGGGACAGGTTTTTAAACTAACCAATGGATTTAAAAAAAACAAAGATGGCAAATATTGTTCAATTTGTCGCATTTTAGCTGCCCTCTGCTTTGCAAAGGTCACTCACCTTAGTGTCCGAATAGCAGAGCCAGTGATTGTAACCCAGCTGGAGCGATGCTAAGCTGGTAACAAACACAAGATGACGTGTGGAGTGTGTAAGCTTTAAAGAAAAAAGACAAAGAGGGGGGTCTAAACGTGAAGGCAGGTATCCGTATTGTTTAAAAAGCACAGATATAGGTAGTCTCCTCAACTTACAATACATTAAATATACATTTTAAAAAGCAATTTTAAAAAGTTGTAGGACAGGGGTCTTCAAACCTGGCCCTTTTATGACTGGTGGACTTCAACTCCCAGAATTCCTCAGCCAGGCACACGAGGAATTCTGGGAGTTGAAGTCCACCAGTCATAAGAGGGCCAGGTTTGAAGACCCCTGTTGTAGGAGTTAAAGAGGAAAGAAGGAAGGGGATGGAAGAGGAAAAACGTTAAAGGTATCAAAGAAACGCAGTTTTACTGGACCGTGTTTGTAGCACGCAACCTGCACAAACCAGGATTATGGCTACTAACCAAGTTAGCAAAGGGAACAAATGCGAATCTGGTAAAAAGTAACCCCTATATTTACAACCCTCTTTTTCAGGGTGCAGGAAATATTGAATATCCCGTTCCCAGCTCCACTCGAAGGTGAAAATCAGAATCAATAGAAAAGTTTGATTTTAAAGATTATTTTTTTTAAAAAAAAATCCCCGTTGCTAAGGTCTCATAGCAGGGCATTTACGCACATTAACATGAATTTGAATTTAAATGGGGGGCAGGCCAAGATGCAAAGCTGACTCACTTGAAAATCAGCTGGCTAAATTTTGCTGCCCTGGATCCACCCTGCTCAGAGAAAACCCACAGCCCAAAAGGCCGGGAGTTGGGCAGCAAATATATTTGATATTTTGATGTATTATTATAGCCTGGCTTTTCATCCCAAAAGAATAGCATTCACCTGTGCCAGCTCTTTCACCATCAGTTTGCTAACCATCTCTGTTCTGCTTGTGAGGACAGGAATCACACCAAGCCAGCTGGGAAGGAAAGAGGGCAGGTGGTTAAGAGATCCGGGAAATTTTTCCCTTAAAAAGTTTTTTTAAAAAATCCCAAATGGAAAGAAAACTCAGGAACTCCAGGAAGGGAAGAAGGAAACAGATAGCAGAGAGGGAGGGGGGGAGGGAGGAGAAAAGGGGAAGGAAGGAAGGAAGGAAGGAAGGAAGGAAGGAAGGAAGGAAGGAAGGAAGGAAGGAAGGATACACAGGAGGAAGCAAGGAAGCAAGGAGAAGGAAGGAAGGAAGGAAGGAAGGAAGGAAGGAAGGAAGGAAGGAAGGAAGGAAGGAAGGAGGGAAGGAGGGAAGGAGGGAAGGAGGGAAGGAGGGAAGGAAGGATACACAGGAGGGAGGAAGGAAGGAGGGAAGGAAGGGAACATACAGGAGGGAGGGAGGGAGGGAGGGAGGGAGGAAGGAAAGAAGGAAGGAAACATACAGGAGGGAGGAAGAGGTGGAGAGGGAAGGAAAAAGGTTACTTGGAGATCATTCAAAAATGTTTGCCTTCCCTCAAAGCTTAATATTTCCCCTTTGGCTTCCCCTCCCCTCCATCTCTCCTTCCTCGACACCCCTCTTTGCCCACTAGACAAGACAGCCCCCCCCCTCTAACCAGGTTCCTCCCCAGCCAGGCCTCGGGGTTCAACCAACGTTTTGGGGTGGCCTCTGCCAAGCTCAGTCCCTTCTCTTGAAGGACAGGATGCCCACTCATCGCCCGCTCTGCCCACGGAGGATTCAAGCCCCGAGTCCCTCTGGATTGACGGCCAAACCAGATCTCGAACTGGCACCTGCTCAGGAGAGCCAATCAGGCGAGGGCTCTGCAGGATTCCGGGGTCCGGTTGACAGTTGGATCCAAGGCTACGGTGCCCCAGTGGCCCCTGAAAGGGACGAGAAAGATCAAAAATCCAGCCTGCCTTTCAGGCCTCACATCTTCTCCGTCTCCTCCTCCTCCTGAGTTCTCACCATATCAACTAACCATCATGGCTGATTCATGGCTTACGGTAATTGGGCAAGCCCAGCCTTACCAGTTAATGAATCGTGGCTCGTGGCTTAACTGGAGAAAGCAGCCAACTAACCATGGTTAAGCCAACCTCCAACTCAGCGTGGAGGAGGAGCATGAGATATAGAGACATCAGAGATATATCCTCAGCCCTTTGACCAGTAAGACACCAGGATTCAATAAGTAACCACAATCCTAGTTTATTGAAAGGGTATGCCACCCAACTCTCAATTACTGTGAAGAAGGTAACAGTTAAACCTTGGAGTGCTCCATGCTGCACAGCGGCGGCCACATTTTTTGTAAAAAAAAAAGTCTAATTTCAGAGGAGCACAATTAAGGTTAACACAATGAAATAAAATACAACTATTAGCAGAGTTGGGAAAGGACAGTGAATGCTGCCCTCTGGTGGCCAGGTGCAGTCACTGCAACAGCCCAGAACTAATAAAGAGAAGGCATTAAAAATCATTACAAGATAATCCTTGATTTACAACCGTTGGTTTACTGAACAAAGCTCCACCAGCACTGAAAAAAGTGACTTATGACCCTTTTGCACACTTACGACCATTGCAGCATCTCCACGGTCATGTGATGTCTCACTTAGCAACAGAAATTTTGGGCTCAAGAACGAGAAGCGTACTTCATACGTTTTTGTCTCCAGGCCCTTAATCGTCTTAGTAGCTCTTCTTTGCACTATTCCCCCCTCCCAAGGTCTCAACATCTTTTTTAATACTCTGGTGACGAAAACTGGATGCTGTATTCCAGATGTGGCCTCGCTAAGGCTTTATATAGCGGTACTTACATTTCACCTGATTTTAATTCAATGCCTCTGTTTACACAACCCAGGATTGTGTTAGCTTCTTTGGCTGCTGCCGCACACGGCTGGCTCATATTCAAGTGATTGTCCAGTGGTCTGGAAACAGATGTATCCAGAGACTTCTTGGAGTAATATAGTAGTTCCTTCTTAGATGCCTCCTAACTCTTCCACCCTTTTGTGGAAGTTTCCTTCCTTCCTTCCTTCCTTCCTTCCTTCCTTCCTTCCCTCCTTCCACTTTTCTTCCTTCCTTCCTTCCTTCCCTCCTTCCTTTCTTTACCTTTTGTCCCTCCCTCCCTCCCTTTCTCCCTCCATCCCTCCTGTGTCTCCCTTCCTCCCTGACAGAACCCACCATCGAAGCAAGCAATTCTCTCCCACAAGAAAGACATCTTGTTTATTTTAAAAACTGCAAACAAGAGAGTATCAAAATCCCAACAGAATGAGCCACTTCCTCAAATTGAAGGCACGGATGGGACAGCGGAGGTCACGGCCCTGGGCTTTTTACGCCTCCCCCCATCCAGCCGCCTGAACGGATTGGATCGGCGTTGGGACCCCTGGACGTTAATTCTTTTGAGGGCCTGGGCAGCCAGGAGGTTCCGGATCTGCAGGAAATTCTTCTGTTTGGTCTCCGGGATGTTCCTGAAGACAAAGACAAAGCTAGCGATGCACAGAGGCCAGAAGAGCAGAAAGCTGTAGGATCCAATCTTCCTCTGGGGGGGGAAAATTGACCAAAAGGCACAGTGGTCAGCATAATGTAGAAAGAGCCCTCCTGGATGACTCAAAAAATTTTCTCCCCCCCAAAAAATGTCAGAACCAAGCAAAGAGAGTGTGGAAATGAGTGAGAACTGACTCCAAATCTAAATTTAGGTTTCTAAATTGGATATATAAATAAATACTCCTTGTGTGTCCAATCACACTTGGCCAATAAAGAATTCTATTCTGTTCTGTTCTGTTCTGTTCTGTTCTGTTCTGTTCTGTTCTGTTCTGTTCTGTTCTGTTCTGTTCTTCTCTTCTCTTCTATTCTATTCTATTCTTATTCTATTCCATTTCATTCCATATTTTCTCTATTCTTATTCTATTCTATTCTATTCTATTCTATTCTATTCTATTCTATTCTATTCTATTCTATTCTATTCTATTCCATTCAATATTTTCTCTATTCTACTCTATTCCTATTCTATTCTATTCTATTCTATTCTATTCTATTCTATTCTATTCTATTCTATTCTATTCTATTCTATTCTATTCTTATTCTTATTCTTATTCTTATTCTATTCTTATTCTATTCCATTTCATTCCATATTTTCTCTATTCTTATTCTATTCTATTCTATTCTATTCTATTCTATTCTATTCTATTCTATTCTATTCTATTCTATTCTATTCTATTCTATTCTAATTCTATTCCATTCAATATTTTCTCTACTCTACTCTACTCTACTCTACTCTATTCCTATTCTTCTATTCTATTCTATTCTATTCTATTCTATTCTATTCTATTCTATTCTATTCTATTCTATTCTATTCTATTCTATTCTAATTCTAATTCTAATTCTAATTCTAATTCTATTCCATTCAATATTTTCTCTATTCTACTCTATTCCTATTCTATTCTATTCTATTCTATTCTATTCTATTCTATTCTATTCTATTCTATTCTATTCTATTCTATCAAGCAGAGTAGAAAAGAAAAAACAAATAGTTAAAAGCGTTATTTGGTTTCTAATGTCCTATTAAATTTGGATCCGGTTGACAAGTATCCAGGGGGGAGGGGTTCCCCCCCCCCACCCATCGGCTGCAAGTTGAAGCATACATATGAATGCCCCAAAGGTGCTTTTTTCAAGAGGCAACTGGACTTCCTTTGTTTTTCTTGAAGACGTTTCGCTTCTCACCCAAGAAGCTTCTTCAGTTCTAACTGAATGGTGGGGAATGGAAGGATTTATATTCCTTGCAGTCTTCAAGAAGAAGAAGGAAAAAACACAAGAAAGTCCAGTTGCCTCTTGAAAAAGCACCTCTGGAGGACTGAGAATCCCCACAGACACACACACATATATATAAATACATATTTAAATGGGGGTGGGGGGGGCGGGCTCAGCAACCAATTCGGGTTCACTCACCTCGATCTGAAGGACCACAATTCCAGTTATAAAATTTAGAAACCAATGAATGAAACCCCCCAGGACGACTCCTGTCGACCTGGATGATTGAAGGAACAGTTCAGCTATGATGACATTTGGTATGGGACCTGCAGCGGGAAGAGGGGGAGGAAGAGGAGGGGCAGAGGGGGGGGAGGAAAAGGGGAGGAGGAAGAGGAGGAGGAGGAGGGAGAGAGGAGGAGGAGGAGGAGGAGGAGATGGCAGTCAGAGAGGCACCCCCCCCCCCCAATTTATCCTCCAGATCAGTGGGTTAGGGGCCCAGTCCCACCCCCCTCCCCCCAGTTGAAGATGCTCTACCTGGACCTACGATGTGTCCCATGAGGAAGATGAGCAGGAAGATAGAGGTGACATAAGACAGCCAACTGACTGTCATCTGTTGGAGGAAGTTTATTTATATTCATTTATTAAAATTACAGGCTGCTCACCCCAGGATCCACGCCAATTCTGGCAGGCTTCCCATGGCATAAAATCAAAAACGTAAGAGCGTTAAAACGAACGAAAATCATATTCTTTTTTTTTTTTTTTTAAACTATAAACCAAGGGTGATGAAGGGTGAAATCTTCTAAATTACAGTACAGGTAGTCCTCGACTTACGACCACAATTGACCCCCAAAATGTCCGTCGCTAAGCGAGACAATTTGTTACGTGACTTTTGCTCCATTTCGCGACCTTCCTTGCCAGCCGTTGTTGTTACGCGAATTGCTGCAGTTGGATAAATTAGCAACCCGGCTGTTAAGTGAATCGGGCTTCCCCCCCCCCACGGTCGCAAAAGGGGATCGCGTGACTTTGGGACGTAGCGACAGTCGTAAAAATAGGAATTTATGTCTGAATTTCGATCACATGACCCGGTGGGCAAGGCTGCAACGGTTGTTAAGTGTGAAAAATGTGCCGTTGTAACTTCGAACGGTCGCTAAACGAAGCGAGGTAAGTCCCCCAGCGCCTCACTCAGGAAGCGGTTTGTCAGATGCCAAATTTTAACGTTTAAAGGACAAAAGGGTTCCCAGATATATTATGGGATTGGGGGGCCTCCCACGCCTTCTCGGAGCCTTAAAAGTTGGTCGTCCCAAAGTGAGACAACCAAAGGGATGGACAATGACCTTTTGCCAGAAGACACCCCCTCCCCTAGTAACCCCACCGCAACCCCCCAAGTTTGGGTCACGCTGGGATGAATTTCCCCCTTTTTAAAACAAGGGCGTTCACCCCACTCCAGCAGAAATTATGGGGGCCTGTTCTGCCAGTTGGGACTGTTTTTCAAGGAAAGGGGTCCCCGTTTTTGGAGACGTTCCAGTTACGTACCTGAAGCTCCTGAGATATGGTCAACAAGACACAGAAAGTACTACAGATCCCAAGTCCCACCAAGATTAAGAGTCTTCGCCCCAAGCTGTCAACGCTATAGGTCTATAGGGTAGAAAAATCCAAGATGAAAGGGGGGGGGCTAAGCCATGTTTTTTTCAACTACGGTTTGTCAAACAAGCCCTAACTAGCTGGGAGTGGTTATCCTTCTAAAGCAGAGTTTCCCAACCTTGGCTATTGGAAGATGTGTGGACTTCAACTCCCAGAATTTCCCAGCCAGCACGGAGAATTCTGGGAGTTGAAGTCCACGCGTCTCCAAATGGCCAGAACACAGCCCTGAAGCAAAGAGACCACCATGCTCCTTGGGTGAAGCCTGAATCAAGGTTTGCCCACCGTAGCCGCCCACTTGCAATGGAGTAAGCCATGGTTTGTTTCCCGTGACTACACCCCATTGGATTTGAATGAAACCGGCCGGGAGAAGCCCCGTTTCTAGGAACGTGGAGGTGGAGAACTTACCACAAATAATAAGGTCAAGAGGACAAATATGGAAGACACGATGCTGATGTACCGAGGCTTGCTCCCGTTCAGCCACATGGTCCTGTAGATGTTCTCTGCGTAGTAATACACCTGGAAGGAGAAGACCACCCACCACAAAATCCATTGTTCGGCAGACCCGCTGGGGCACCCTTAATTTGAAAGCATCAGAAACCCTCCATCATCTTTTGACATGCCAACGTTGAAGTTCTCCAGATGTTTTGGAACTCCAGTTTCCAGACTTGCCAGCCACCAAAGGCAAGCTGGGCTGGAAACCGGGGTCATCGCAAGCCCCAAAATCTCTTGAGGGGGGGGTAGCTTGTAGCAGAACAGGGATGGAGAAGCCAAATGGCCACGTGGTGTGGCCATATGGCAGGTCCCAAAGTCCCCCCCCCTCTCTTCCCTTCAAGCCAGCCCCAGCCTGGGCCTTACAGCGTTGATCCCTGTGAATTGTTGACTAGCCATCAGAAGCACAACGCAGATGATTTGTCTCCGTAGACTTTTGTAAGTGAGCCGGTTTAACACACTCAATTCCTTTTCTTCCAGCTCAGCGATATCTTCTTGATGAAGTTCTTCTATCTCTTCCTGGACGTCCTCTTTGGCTCGTAGGACCTTCAAGACTGGGGGGGGAGGAGGACAGGAAGGGAAACAGGAAAAAGGACGACCCCCCCCAAAAAAGCCATGTGAGTAGACCCACACAAATGGTCATCATCAATACAATTGTGAACGGTGACCCCACGCGACAATCCAGATTCTTTCTGAAGCCAATTATGGAACATCTTGAGATGTTCGTATCTAACGGCTGAATTGGATCGGGCTTCTTTAGAAGACCAAAAGTCCTGTCTAGTAGTCCAAATGAATTCAGCCACCTTGGAGCTGAGGGTGCAAGGCTCAGACTGGATTTGCAACCCTGGTTTAAGATTTGATTTGACACGGGACACGTTGGACTACAATGCCCACCCTTCCATGTACGAATTGTGATTCAAAACCACAGCTGGTCTCTTGACATAAATTAACACCATTTTCCGATCAAATGGTGATTATGACCGAACACCATTATTTGCCGTAAAACCGTTCAACAAAACGGCACGTGTAAAACCTTCTAAAGCTAAGAGAACAAATCAATTTGTTAATGCAGGGGTCTTCAAGCTTGGCCCTGTTATGACTTGTGGACTTCAACTCCCAGAATTCCTCAGCCAGCGTGCACGCTGGCTGAGGAATTCTGGGAGTTGAGAGTCCACAAGTCATCAAAGGGCCAGGTTTGAAGACCCCTGTGTTAACGCAACGGTAGGATTGTATTGCCTTTTTTGGCTGCTGCCGTACATTGTTGACTCAAATTTAAGGGATCGTCCACTAGGACTCCAAGATCCCTCTCACAGTTACTGACATTAAGCCAAGTTCCCTCTCACAGTTACTGACATTAAGCCTAGTCTGTACCCGTACGGTTGTGTTTTTTTCTTGCCTAAGCGTTAAGACCTTACTTTTCTCCACACGTTGAATTTCGTTTTGCTAGACAGGGCCCAGGGTTCACGTCTGTCAAGAAGGCTGGTCTGGTGTTACCTTGTCTTGCTTTCTCCTCGTTCTTCCTCTGAATCAGCAGAAACCGAGGACTTTCGGGGAACTTGGGCAGAAGGAAGAGCTGAAAGACTGCCAGAACCCCGGTTAAGCTCAGCAAGATGGCCCATTCTGTGCAAGGAGGAAAGCCAGTCACTCAGCGAGAGGGCCAAATCCTTGAACCTGGCTAGGTTTCCCAGCCTGCTCTTCCCAACTTACTTCTCTCGGAGCCTAGAAACTCCTGAAGACCCAGGATCTGCGAGATCAGGACGCCGACAGCGATGGCCACCATCCCCATGGTCATGATGCCCCCTCTTAAATTTCGGGGAGCGATCTCGGCAAGGTACAACGGCACGGCACAGGAGAAGATCCCTGGTTTAAAGGGGGAGACAGAGATCGCCGATGATCTCCGGGCAACGGAGAACCAGCCATCTCTCGCAGAGGTCTAAACTTTTCTGGGGTTCAAGGATACCAATTCCACTAGGCCACCAGAAAGGGGAGGTGGAACCCCTAGCGCTAACCCCTTGAAATCAAGACCCCCTAAAAACTCAAGTTGGCTTCTTTTCCAGCTTGTCGAGATGCTTACAGAAAGTTGCTCGTTACTGCAACAACCGTGCTAGTATTTTTAAGTGGGGAGACGGGAAGAACCCCAAAAGCTGACGCTGGCAGATGCTCCCTTGGCCCATGGTGTGTTTGACACAGCAAGCGCCGATCCAGTCCTTGCTATCAAAATAATACACTGATGGACACATCAGG
Organism: Azemiops feae; assembly: GCA_023970755.1. Taxonomy (NCBI): domain Eukaryota; kingdom Metazoa; phylum Chordata; class Lepidosauria; order Squamata; family Viperidae; genus Azemiops; species Azemiops feae. The sequence goes on along the minus strand of JALGBA010000710.1, from coordinate 293,462 downwards.
ATCATTATTCTAATCAGAATTCTTCACGGATCGGTTGGGGGGGAGGAACCATCTTAACTTCCATCCCTCACACCTACCGACGGGGGGCGGGGGGGAGGGAGAAAATACACCGAATTTTGGAGAGACGTGAAACTAGTCTAGCTGAGATGGACCTCAAGGTGCAAGGAAAGAGCACCTCTGAGCATGCAAAGAGTGCCTTTCCTCTTTCCCACCCCAGCAGCTGCGGGCAGAAAGGAGCAATGTGCCACATTTTTCAGCCAACTTTCATGGTGAGGTAGCTTATTGTCGCCGCCGAACTGCGGTTTCCCAAATCAAAGTCTTTCTCACCTGAGCAAACGCCGCTGAGCAGACGGGAAAATATCGCGTATTCGTACGTGTGGACGATGGTTGAAAAGCCCATGAAGATGGCGGAAATGAAAGCTAAAAGGTTGGCTATCACCAGCGTACCTTTCCTGAAAGAAGGACAGACACACAGAGAGTCCTTGGATTGAAACGATTCGTTTACTGACCGTTCAAAGCGAAAAAAGCGACTTACAACTGTTTTTCACACTTACGACCGTTGCAACGTGCCCATGGTCAGGTGATCAAAATTCAGAGGCTTGGCAACTGGCTCGTATTTATGACGGTGGCAGTGTCCTGGGGGGGTGGGTCACGTGATCCCCTTTTGCGACCTTCTGACAAGCAAAGTCCACGGGGAAAGCCGGATTCACTTAACAACCAGATTACTAACTTAAACATCCGCAGTGATTCATTTAACTTTCTTGTTGCAAAACCCACTTAACAACAGAAATGTTGAGCTCAGTTATGGTTGTAAATCAAGGACTATCTGTAGTCAGTCTTAAGAGGGGCAGTGAGATCAAACCAGCGTTAAACCAAGATCAAAGGTTTACCCCAAGCTGGGGAGGGAATTTCAACGCAACGCAGAAACGGCAGAAAAAAGGTTTGTAAAAGTCAAGAACTGTAATCGAAACGCTCACAAAATTTGATCGATTGGCTTAAAGGGCATCTTCCTAAATGCACACTTTATAATTGATCTTCTTTCTGACAGTGGTTTATTTACTGGGGAACCGGCTCCCCCATACACTGACTCTATTTTCTTGGGAGGAAAAAAATATATCAAGAAATGGAAAAAAAGGGACGCCGTTCTTAGGAATTTTTAAAACTGTTGAAGTGGATCACTTTGCGTGACAAAAGACCATTCCAGAGCTCAACCAGGAAAATAAAATTACATTCGATAAATTAGAATAGAATAGAGCTGGAAGGGACCTGGGAGGTCTTCTAGTCCAGCCCCGTCCCCGCTCAAGCAGGAGAACCTATACCATCTCAATGCAAGTGACTGTCTAGTCTCTGCTTAAAAATCTCCAGTGATGGAGCACCCACGATTTCTGGAGGCAAGCTGTTCCACTGGTTAATTGTCCTTAAAAGGATTTTTTTTCCCCGAAATAAAGCACTGCCCTTTTTAAAATCAAGAGAAAGTCGGTCTCAGAGAAGAGCACACAAATTTAATCCACAAATAAAAATAAAAGCTTGGATCAACCAGGATGGATTTGCATCCACCTGGCCCCCAAGCAGGGCAGGTTTATTGTACCTGGGACCTTGTATTACCTGCCACAGGTATCAGCCATGGGGCAAACCATAAGAGATCCGATGAGGCCCCCCAGAGAGTAGATCACGCTGGTCAACGTATAGAGGAAATTCAGACCGATAACCTGGGGAGTCTCTTTTTTCTTCATCCTGAAAGTGTTGTTGTAGTAGTCTTGGATAAGCTAGACAGAAAACGGCACACTCAGTGGCAGCAGAAAAGGGCCAGACCTTTCAGGGCCCCCCGAGGACCCCCCCCCCAAGAAAGGGAAAGGGAGGGAACTACTTACCGCTGCAGGATGGTTCACCACCCAGAGATTGTAACCATATTGGAAAGAGGATCCCAAGGTTAAGATGATGGTCATGGTCATCAGTGGCCTGGTCAGCTCCTGTCAAGAGGGAGAGAGAGACACAGAGAGAGAGAGAGAGAGGGAGGGAGGGAGGGAGGGGGAGAGAGAGGGAGACAGACAAGACAGAGAGACAGACAAAGAGAGGGAGGGAGGGAGAGAGAGGGAGAGACAGAGAAAAAGAGGGAGACAGACAGATAAAGAGAGGGAGAGAGGCAGAGAGAGAGGGAGGGAGGGGGAAAGAGAGAGGAGGGTGAATCATTGAAAAAAAGGAGGATTATGACCATTTTTCACACTTTTTTAAAAAATATATGTTTTATTAATTTGTTTTTACACGATCACCTTAATATTTGGTAAACATCGTGTTTTCTGTTTATATTTTAAAAACAGTCAATAACAATTAGTTTCCATAATTCTATATAGTCCACATAATAGCTTTGCTTGAGGTTCTCTTCTTCCAAAAATGTTCCCTTTTGCCAACCTTGAATTAAGACAATTCTTATTATTTAGAGCAGGGCTCTTCAAACTTGGCCCTTTGATGACTCGTGGACTTCAACTCCCAGAATTCCTCAGCCAGCGTGGCACGCTGGCTGAGGAATTCTGGGAGCTGAAGTCCGCGAGTCATCAAAGGGCCAAGTTTGAAGAGCCCTGATTCAGATAAATCACAATTAAATATAGACATTTTTCTTAATCTGTCTGCAAATAATAACCCTAACCTCAATCGTGGCCGTTAAGTCGGGATAACGTGCGGATCAGGGTCACAACACGCCCCACAGCGTGACCCTCGAACCCGCCTCAAGAAGAGAAAATCCCAGCTCACCTGATGGAGATGTCTCGAGTGAATCTCTTTGGCCTTTTCTGGAACTTCTAGATACATAGCTTTGGGGAGGAGGATCCGAACTCAAGACTCGCGACAATACCGTTCCCGCTATTTAAGAGAGAAACAAGACCTTTTGGACCCAAGCTGGACATCAACCCAGCATCCTGCTCAGGCCTCTGAGTAGCTCAGAAGCCAGGCCGGGCGTTCCTTTGCCTTTCTGGATGCCCTTTTGCCCCTCCCCACTTTTTGCAGATAGACTACTCCCAAACGGGGAAGCCCCATCTCCCTAGCAGGGGGAAGAAACACACCCACCAACCGGCCCTTTGGCTGTGGATTGTTGGAAAGAGGTGGGTTCCAAAGCCAATCAGGCAGCCCAAGTGAGAAGATTCTAGAAGCTGAACAGTTGGGAATTAGAAGTCGCCGAGATTCAAGTTCTCTCAGTATTATTATTATTAATATTATTATATTATTATTTTAAAGAAAGGAGCCTGCCAGAATTGAAGGTGCAACTGTGCCAGGAAGTCGGAAATGTGCCGGAGAACGCAAAGAAAACTGCCACCTCGTAAGGTATGGACAGGAGCCTACCTGGCAGGGTGGCTGTGCAGCACGGCTCAGAAAACACGTCGCTCCAGAAATACACAATGGAAACCGCCCCCCCTTTTTTTCTCCCCTTACAAGAAACCTACTTCCTGTTGGAGAAGTTGCTCGCCAGTTCACACTGAGGCTATTTGATAGTAGAACGCAGAATCATAGGGGCTGGAGGGGACCCTGGAGGTCATCTAGCCCAACCCCCTGCTCAGGCAGGTTTCGGGGATCGATTCTTCTTCTTCATAATTTTACATTCTCATTTTATAACTCAATTACCGCCTCACCACGTTGCAACATTCAATTACACGACCGCTTTGTAGGGTAGAGTTTATTATCCTTTTATATGATCTTATGCTATTTTGTTATTGTATTCTTATAAATGACTTCCAACAGGTCATTTATTGACCATTCAAAGTTACAACCGCACTGAAAAAAGGGACTTGGGACCGTTTTTCACACTTAACGACCGTCACAGCATTCCCCGCGGTCACGTGATCGACGTTCAGCCGCTTGGCAACCGATTCATATTTATGACGGTCACGCTGTCCAGGGTTTATATGATCCCCTTTCGCGTCTTTCTGACAAGCAAAGTCAACGGGAAAACCTTAACAACTTAACAACTGTGTGCTATTAACAACTGTAAAATTATTAACAAGAATAATTGACACCCCCTCCCACATCCTGCTTGAGCAGGGGGCTGGACTAGATGACCCCCAAGGTCCCTTCCGGCCCTATGATTCTGCGTTCTCACTGTTAAGGTCGTAAAATGGAACAAAACCCACTTAACAACTGTCTCGCTTAGCAACACAAATTTTGGGCTCAAATTGACCTCACAAGCCGAGGACTAACTGTATTTCCTCATTCTGGGCACAGTTTCAAATCTAGAAATATATCTTTTCTCCCACTGAGAAAACCTGAGTTAACTATATTTAATACTCCTATTGCCAGCTAAACGAAGGAGATCATTTAAATGGTGATTTGTTTTCAAAAAATGTTTTCTAAGTCGTCCCCCCCCCCCCCCCAATTCTGCCTTCCGGCTCCGACTACGAAATCCACAATTTCACTCCCGTTTCTGTCTGCTGTCGATTTTCCCGACGCTTAATTTCCCCCGCAGATAAATAAAGACGGCGGGAGAATCACAAAAGGACATACGACATGCAAGGGTTATTCGCTAAAATGTATTTTTTTTTAAAAAAATAAATAAATAAAAATAAATAAATAAATAGTAGTAATATTTTAAAAAAGCGAACAAACCAGGGGTGGGAGTTTGGGTCATCTCAACCCCAAACCAAAGTGGTTTAAACACGGAAAAGAGGAGTTGAAAAAACGAGGAGGAAGAGGAGGAAGTTCCAGAAAAACCGGCAAAAACGCCAGAATGGTTGTTTTTTTTGACGTCTCCAGGATCCTGTTGAGAGGCCCTGAGGACAGTCCGTCGTGAGCAGGTTCTCTCCCAATTGTCCCCCATGAAAGGTCATCAGAGAAGATCTGGTCCTTCCAGCCCCGGAGGATCATCCAACTGGAAGGAAATACGTGGTGGTCCTCAACCTGGGGAGATGCCTCCTGCTGAAGGATCCACCTCCACAGCTCGACCTCTGGGAGGGGGGGGGGTTGGAAGGAGGAGACGGGGGGGGGGCGTTGTCTGCCCCCAAACTAAGAGGAGACCTCGTGAGTGCGTCTTCCCTTGAGCGAAGGCAGCCCGGAGGGTCCACAGAGAAGGTCCCAGCTCCACCCTTACGACCGTTGGGCCAGGTGCTGGGACAGGACTCTCCTGATCTCCAGGAAACTTCGATCCTTGGTCTCGGGGATCATCTTGGCGACGTAAAAAACGGTGGCAATGTTGAACGGCCAGAAGAATAGAAAGCTGTAGGGTTCCAGTTCGATCTAGGAGGAGAAAGGAAGTCCAAGAACTGACAAGAGCTTCTGCCCCACCAAGGGAGGAACGAGTCCTGCCTTTCCTCAACATTGAGCAGTTGCTGGAGAGTTCGAACCAGGAATGGGGAGCTTCAATCCTGGATTGAGTCAGGAGCAGATAAGCATCTTCTAATCGAGAAGATTTCATGGCCAAACTGAAGGTAGGTCCACTTCTTCAAAATCTGGACCAGGGGTCCTTAAGTTTCATTTTCCATCACAAGTTGGAGTTGCATGGAAAGGGTGGGGCTAGTCGAAAGAGTGGGCGGGTCTAGAGTGAGAATGGGTAGGGCTAGAGCCAAGTAGGCGGAGCTGGGAGCCATGATGGGTGGAGAGGCATCAAAAACTGGGTGGAGTTATGTCAAAGTGGGTGGAGAAGGGATCTGGAACGGGTGGGGCCCTATCAAGGAGCGGGTAGGGGCGAAGGCTGAGGATGGGTGGGGCTAAGTCAAACAGGAGGGCTGGCACCCAGAATGGGTGGGGCTGGCTAGGTCACAGTGGGTGGGGCTATGACCAAGGATGGGTGGGGCTAAGACAGGATGGGTGGGCTAGAGGTCAAACAGGATGGCTGGCAGCCAGAATGGGTGGGGCTAGGTCAAAGTGGGTGGGATTATGGCCGGGGATGGGTGGGGCTAAGAATGAGGATGGGTGGGCTAGAGGTCAAACAGGATGGCTGGCACCCAGAATGGGTGGGGCTAGGTCAAAGTGGGTGGGGCTGTGATGAGGATGGGTGGGGCTTGGTCAAACAGGAGGGCTGGCATGCAGAATGGGTGGGGCCCAGTCAAAGTGGGTGGTGCTATGACCGAGAATGGGTGGAGCTAAGACTGAGGATGGGTGGGTCAGGTCAAACAGGACGGCTGGCACATAGAATGAATGGAGCTCAGTCAAATAGTGGGTGGGGCTAGGACTGAGGATGGTACCCAGAGTGGGTGGGCCTTAAATAGTGGGTGGGGTCAGAACTGAACATGGGCGTGGCTACATGAAACCAGAGAAAAGCCCAGAGAGGGTGAGGCTCGGTCAAAGCAAGGCGAAAAGAACAACAATAATAATAATAATAATAATAATAACAATTTTAAAAGACTCACGTCCACGTGGAGATACGTCACAATGATGAGGAATTTGCAAATCCAGTGGATGCTTCCCGCGATCACGAAAGCCGTGGATCGAGTGGTCTGGAGGAAATACTCGGCTACCAGCACGTTGGGAACCGGACCTGGTTGCAAAGACAGGAAGTGCTCATTTCAACAGCTGATCTGCCCAATTATTATTTTTATTTTTTTTTAGCAGGCGCGAGTTCAAAACATGCACCCCTTTGAGTTTGCAACGCCCCTGCAAAGCTTTCGGTGCCAAGATACTTACTGGGGCCAGTAGCTTGTCCGATAAGGAAGATGGTATGGAACGACACACTCAGATACGCCATGGTGGGGATGTTTTTCTGCCGGAGGGGGGGGGGCGGGAAAAAAAATAAATCTCTTTAAAAATAAAGTCAAATACTCCCTGCTCCATATTGCTATTAATCGCAGCTGTCCCGGGAGCCGTTCAGCATGAATTTCCTTGGCCAAACCCGTTTAAATAAATAAAAATATTCAGGCAAATTCCCGGGGAGCATCATCGACAAAAGACACTTGCTCCATCGTTGCTTTTCCTGGCATCAGCCAGCAGGGAAAATGTCCTTCCACAAAGCCCCCCCCCCCCAGGTTGCCTTCAAAATAAAAATTAGGGTTTAGGGAATCCCCCCTACCCACCTGGAGCTGCAAAGACATGGACAAGAAGATGCAGGAGATGCTGCATATGCTGAAGCCGGTGAGCAGGAGCACCCGGCGTCCCGAAGTCTCCACGATGCAGATCTGGAGAAAATTAAAAAGTGCCGGCATAGGTGGTCTCGAGTTACGACCAATCGCTGGACAACAGATCAGAGTTACGACGGTTAACGACTGCCCATAAACCACTTCCAGCTGACACAAAACGTTGTGCACCCCACTTCGCTCATTTGGGAGAATGGACCCGGATTCACAGTTGTGTGGTTTTGCTTAACAACCGCCGCAAAAGAGAAGTCCGGTCACGTGTGCGCCCTGACTTACGGCCGTCACAACTCACAACCCAAATCCCGCTCCCGATTTGGGTCGCCAGCTAACCGCCCCCTTGTGTTTTATTTGACCGAAAAGCAAAAAGTAAAAGACAAAAAAAAGAAAAGAAATGAATATAAGAAGAGGAAAGACAGAAAAAGAAAAGAGACAGAAAACCAAGTCCAGAAACGTCTAGAGGAAGATGCTATTAGAGAAGCCACTTATCAATTTAATTTCTTTCTCCTTAATCTGATTATTCCTCACCCCAGATTGAGGTGCTACTTGTCCCTGACACCTGAGTTGAGTTCGCTGGGGAAAAATTCTTAAAACCTGGACCCGTTGAGAGCTTGGATATCAAGGTTGTCCCCCCCACCCCAGCCTCTCACCACTAGGGTTGTGATGACCATCAGGAAGAGAGACAACGCCATGCTGATGTACCACACAACCATCTCGCTGACCCCCGAGGACAAGTAGATCCGCTTCGCGTAATACTGGGCCTGGAAGGACAACAAAGCCCATATTTCATCCTGCTCCTTCACTGGCTTGCAAAATGCAGGCCAGGCCTCTGGTTGGGACCATCGGAGGTGGAGGGTCCATGTAGGGCAGACTTCAGATCCATCTTCCTCAACCTGGGCAAACTGGAGGTATGGCCTTCGACTCCCAGAATTCCCCACGGCTGGCTGGAGTTGAATTCTGGGAGTCGGAAGTCCGCACCTGTTCAACTGGCCAAGGGCGAGGAACGTGCTCCAGACCAAACAGACGGAAAGTTCTCCAGAAGGGTTCCCTTACCGCGTTGATCCCAGAGAGCTGCTGACCCGCCATCAGGACCACGATGGAGATCACGTGCCACCGGAGGCCGGGATAATACAGGATTTTCATCACGTCCATATCTTTCTCCGCCTTGTCCACCAGCTCCTCTTGCCGAAGGTCTTCCATCTCCTGCTCCACATCCTCCGAGCACCTCAGCTCCTTCAAAGCTACAGGAGGAGGAGGAGGAGGAGGAGGCCCAGAATTCATTGAGAGAGGAGGACCAGAAAACACCACCCTCTGGAAATCCCTTCCACCCCACCCCATCCGTTCAAAGACTACTTACTTTTAGAGGACACCTGGCCAATATACATAAAAGGTTGCAGAGTTCTGAGGGAGATCTTGGAACTGTGAGGCCCATCGCTTCGTTCTTTAGAACAGGGCTTTTCAACCTGTGGTACGCGTACCACTTGTGGTACATTAATGAGTGGCAGGTGGTACGCAGCCCTGCCTAGCCAAGTGTAGTGGGGAAGGGAAAGAGCCAGCACAGGCAAAGACTTACAGTGAGAGAGTCCTCTGGAGCTGCAGATTTTACTTATGAATGGAGCCATTTGGGGAGGCTGCTTAGCCGCCCAGTACTTTACATTTTTTTTTTCCTTCCTTAAAATGCCAGCGGGCTCCTTACTTTCCTTTCAGCCAGTACTAATTCTTCAAAGGGAAGTTGCCCTTTTAACTAGTCACTCAGCAGCTTGTCTTTTCTGTCTCTGGAGCTTTCCTTTTTTGATCAATATATGGTAAGAGGGAAAATATGGGGGGGGGGGGAGTTTTCAAATTCTTCCTTCAGAAGGAGATGGGAATGAGAAAACGGGAGGCAGGGAAGGGAGGGAGGGAAGGAAGTCCCGCCTTAGCACTTGGCCACCAGCAGCTCTGCCACTGACTTTGCTTGTCAAAAGGCTGCAGAAGGGGATCACATGACCCTGGGACACTGTGACCATCATAAATATGAATCAGTTGCCAAGCATCCAAATATAAATCACATGACCCTGGGCATGCTGCAATGGTCATAAGTGTGAAAAATGGTCATAAGTCATTTCAGTGCAATTGCAACTTTGAACAGGGGTTTTTTTTTGGTCACCAAGTTTTTGACACCTTGCTCGGTGGTACTCGAATATTGCCATATCCTAAAAGTGGTACAGTCGGTGAAAAGGTTGAAAAGCCCTGCTTTAGAGAACACCTAACTGCTTCTGAAGAGCTGGGCCACCCCAATCTGGAACCCCCCAAAAGTGGGTTCCTGCCTTGCAAACAGGCCTCACCCGCTGATTCTGCACCCTCAAAATAATCACCAGCCCCCAAATCAAGGCTGAAGGTCTTTTCCTGGCTTCCTACACGACCATTTTCCTTGTAGGCTGAAGAAAAACGAGTTTAAGAAGAGGGCAATCTCTAGTCTGAAGCCATCTCCCTCAGCCATGTTGGGTGAGGAAGCTGGAGAGCCCCTGACCATTTTAATGGAGACGAGTGGCTGGGGAAGTCAAAACTGGCTTGAGAAGAACTAGACCCAATCAGTCAATCAATCAATCAGTCAATCAATCAGTCAATCAATCAGTCTTTACCCTGCCTGGCTTCTTCTTCCTTCTTCCTCTGAATCAGGAGAAATCGAGGACTTTCGGGGAAAAACGGGAGAAACAGTAATTGGACCAAGGCCGGGATGCCAGCGAGGCTTAACAAGATTGGCCAACCTGAAGGAGAAGAAGTAGACCTGCTCAGAATCAGCCACCACCAGGCTGGAATTGCCCTAATTTAACATATATTTTCGTTTCTCCCTTACCTTCTTCGGTTCCAAGGACTTCGCGGAAGCCTATGGCTTCTGCCAACAAAATGCCAAAGGTGATGAAGAGGTCCGCCACCGTGCAGAGCGCCCCACGCAGATTTTGCGGGGCAATCTCGGCCAGGTACATGGGGACCACGCTGAAGGCAATTCCTGTTTGGGGAGGCAAGAAGAAGGACCGCTCGTCGTTTGACGTGGGAGTTGAAGCAGGCTGTATGCTTCGTTGTGGTGCCGGAAGGGCCTGGCCGGGGGGAGGGGAAGCAGTTGGGAGAGGGAGGGCAGCCGAAGGGAGCTTTGGGGGACCTTGGGGGCCCCGCCACGCCAGGGCTGTCACTCACCGGCACAGATTCCCACAAAGAAGCGCGAACAGATCAGAAGTTCGTGGGAACGCATCGGCTTGGTGGAAATGACGAGGGCCGCGGCGATCATGGCCAAAAGGTTATTGACTAGGAGTGTTTTTTTCCTGGAAAACAAAAGGGATGAGAAAAGAGAGGGGAAGGAAAGAGGAAAGGAAGGGGAGGGAGGGAGGGAGGGAGGGAGGGAGGGAGGAAGGAAGGAAGGAAGGAAGGAAGGAAGGAAGGAAGGAAGGAAGGAAGGAAGGAAGGAAGGAAGGAAGGAAGGAAGGAAGGAAGGAAAAAAGAGAGATGAGGGAGGAAAAAAGGAAGGAAGGAAGGAAGGAAGGAAGGAAGGAAGGAAGGAAGGAAGGAAGGAAGGAAGGAAGGAAGGAAAAAAGAGAGATGAGGGAGGGAGGAAAAAAGGAAGGAAGGATAGAAGGAAGGAAGGAAAGGAAGAAGGAAAGAAGGGACGGAGGGAGGGAGACAAGGGGGGGAGGGAGTACCTTCCAATGCTGTCCACCAGTGGTCCAGCCATGAGAGCCCCACAGAAGCCCCCAAATGGGAAAAAGGCGACGGTGAGTCCCCACTGGAACCACAACAAGCTGAGGTCGATGCTGATCACGTTCCTGAACCGATAAGTCTCATTGAAAAAGTTTTGGATGTACTAGGAGGGAAAGCAGAGCGACACCAGTTGAGGAGTGGGCCTTTCTTTTCTTTTTTCTTTAAAAAACCAAAAAAACCAAAAAAAAAACCCCCCGGGACAAGGGAGCTTACCTTGGCAGGGTGGAAGATCACAAAAGCATTGTAACCGTACTGGACAGAGGAGCCAAAGGCAGAAATCAGGGTCACCAGGAGAAGGGGTCTGGTGAGCATCTGGGGAGGGAAGGAAGGGCACGGGGCCGGTCAGCTTTTGAGACTTCCGGCCTCCCGCCCCAGGTGCCTGCTGATGTCCCTTGTCAGGCTGGATGCTACTCACCTTTGTCCAAGGAGCAGGAAATAATGGGGGAGGGGGAGGGGGAGGAGGGGAGGTGAGGAGGGGGCGGGAGGAGAGGGAGGAGGGGGAGTAGGAGGAGGGGGAGGAGCGAGAGGAGGAGGAGGAGGGGAGAGGAGGGGGTAGGGGAGGAGGGGGGAAGGAGGGGGAGGGGGAGGAGGGGGGAGGGGAGGAGGAGGCAGGGGGAGGAGGGGGAGGGTGAAGGAGGAGAGAAGAGGGGGATGAGGAGGAGGAGGAGGGTGAGGAGAGGAGGAGGGGGAGGAGGGGGAAGAGGAGGGGAGGAAGAGGAAGAGGAGGGGGAGGAGGAGGAGGAGGAGAGGAAGAGGAGGAGGACCAGGAGGAGGAGGAGGACCAGGAGGAGGACCAGGAGGAGGAGGAGGAGGAGGAGGAGGCGGACATAGAGAAGAAAATGGAGGAGGAGAAGCTGGAGGAGGAGAAGGAAAAATGGAGGAGGAGGAGGAGGCGGCAATGGAAGACGGTTGAGGAGATGGAAGAGAAAATGGAGGAGCAGGAGGACGAGAAGGAGCAGCTGGAGAAGGAGACAGAAGCATCAATGAAAAATAAAAAGAGAGTAGAAAATAGAATTACAGGAAAGGCCTTGGGATAGGTGGAAAGGGGAAGGTGGGGCAGTGCCAGCCGCGCTTGGTGCCATCCTCAAAAGTCTGGAGAAGCCCTGGGACCCAACAGAAACGGACAGCATCTCAACTCTTCATTTGCAAGGATTCCTCTTGGCTGCGTCCTCAGCCACGGAAAACCCTCGCCTCAGGTTTACGTGACCTCATTCACACCCACCCACACACCCCTTTTCTTCCCGCAGGCACCCCAGACGCCCCCTTTCACAAACCCCAGGCTTACCCCTCCAGAAACAGCTGCATCGTCTTCTGCCATTCTTAGGTCAACCTCTATAAATCAGGCTCAAACCAGCAGACCAAGAACTAGTAGAAGGGGGTAAAAAAAAAAAATGTTACGTTTTCCAACTACCCAGATCGTCTGGATGAACTTCCTCCTCAAAGCAGTTACGGGGTCTGGTTATTTTGGGGCTGCCATTTCCAGCATCCCCCAACCAGCCACTACAAAGTCAAGGAGTTTTCCAGTAATTTCCAGTAACGGACATTCCAAGGGCAAGATAAACACGGAAGGCTGTTCTCTCCTAAAGGGGTCCCAACATTTTGGACTCCAACTGCCATCGCCCACAGTTGGTGCTCAAGTGGGGGATTATGGGCATCGGAGCCATAAGGACTCGGAGGCTTCAAAAAGCCGCATTTCTTCCCCCCCCCCCCAAAAAAAATCCTCTAGCCATGACTTAAAAATGTACTTTGGGTGGAAAGTATGACCTTAAATTATAATTCAGTTTGGTTTTTACCTGGCTCTCCCCTCTGCATTAATACCAGGAAAGAGGAAGGCGGCTACTTGAGAAAGAAACCAGGATCATAAGATTTAGCTGCGGGGATGAGGCGGAAACCCAGTTAAAGATCGTTAAACTGGGTTTCAATGGGCCGTTCAAAGCTACACAGCAGACGGTGGAGACCTAAAACGCTGCCATCTCGTGGCCATTTTCGGGGTTGCAGCCGCCAAATAATTTATTCTTTTTCTCAAGGGATTCGATTATTATTCACGCTGTTTTCTTCAGTATTAACGTTATTAATATTAATATTTCAATAAGAAGACCCGTGACAGTAATGACTGTAGTGACAGAAAAATACTGCCATCCCGTGGCCATTTTTCGGGGTTGCAATTCACGTTACTTTCACCAATGTTAACGTTATTATTAATATTAATATTATTAGAAAGCCCCCTTGCGGGACAACAGTCACAGACACGGCATAATGAACTAAAACATGTTAAAATGAGCTCTTCAAAATTACATAGACAGTAGAGACATAAACTTCTGCCATCTCGTGGCCATTTTCGGGGTTGCAGACGCCAAAGAATTTATTCTTTTTCTCAAGGGATTCGATTATTATTCACGCTATTTTCTTCAGTATTAACGTTATTAATATTAACATTTCAATAAGAAGCCCCGTGCTTAACAACAGGCACAGACACCGGAATCCAAATTAAACCACGTCAAACTGAGTTAAAATGGGCTGTTCAAAATTAATAGCAGACTGTAGTGACAGAAAAATACTGCCATCCCGTGGCCATTTTTCGGGGTTGCAATTCACGTTATTTTCACCAATGTTAACGTTATTATTAATATTAATTTTATTAGAAAGCCCCCTTGCTGGACAACAGTCACAGACACGGCATAATGAACTAAAACATGTTAAAATGAGCTCTTCAAAATTACATAGACAGTAGAGAAATAAACTTCTGTCATCTCGTGGCCATTTTCGGGGTTGCAGACGCCAAAGAATTTTTTCTTTTTCTCAAGGGATTCGATTACTATTCACGCTGTTTTCTTCAGTATTAACGTTATTAATATTATATTTCAATAAGAAGCCCCCGTGCTGAACAACAGGCACAGACACGGGAATCCAAATTAAACCACGTCAAGCTGAGTTAAAATGGGCTGTTCAAAATTAATAGCAGACTGTAGTGACAGAAAAATACTGCCATCCCGTGGCCATTTTCCGGGGTTGCAATTCACATTATTTTCACCAATGTTAACGTTATTATTAATATTAATATTATTAGAAAGCCCCCTTGCTGGACAACAGTCAGAGACACGGGATAACGAACTAAAACATGTTAAAAGAGAAGCAACCTAGAACTAAGGAGAAACTTCCTGACAGTTAGAACAATTAACCAGTGGAACAACCTGCCTCCAGAAGCGGTGAATGCTCCAAGACTGGAAGTTTTTAAGAAGAGACTGGACAGCCATTTGTCCGAAATGGTATAGGGTTTCCTCCCTGAGCAGGGGGTTGGACTAGATGACCTCCAAGGTCCCTTCCAACTTTATTATTATTATTATTATTAAAATGAGCTCTTCAAAATTACATAGACAGTAGAGACATAAAATTCTGCCATCTCGTGGCCATCTTTCGGGGTTGCAGCCGCCAAAGAATTTATTCTTTTTCTCAAGGGATTCGTTTATTATTCACGCTATTTTCTTCAGTATTAACGTTATTAATATTAATATTTCAATAAGACGCCCCGTGCTTAACAACAGGCACAGACACGGGAATCCAAATTAAACCCCGTCAAACTGAGTTAAAATGGGCTGTTCAAAATTAATAGCAGACTGTAGTGATAGAAAAATACTGCCATCCCGTGGCCATTTTCCGGGGTTGCAATTCACGTTATTTTCACCAATGTTAACGTTATTATTAATATTATTAGAAACCCCACTTGCTGGACAACAATCACAGACACGGGATAACGAACTAAAACATGTTAAAATGAGCTCTTCAAAATTACATAGACAGTAGACATAAAATCCTGCCATCTCGTGGCCATTTACGGAGTTGCAGATATCAAAGGATTTATTCTTTTTCACAGGGACCTGATTATTATTCACGTTACTTTGATCATTGTTAACCTTATTAGTAATATTAATATTTCAGTGAAGTGCTTCCATGCTGGAGAAGAAGTATGAATGCAGAAAACACTGCCCTTGTGTGATCATCTTGGCCTTTCTTAAGGCATACTACTATTATTCTTAAAATTGTTTCCCACAATATTTATGCTGTTCTTATAATGTTAATATTGCAATAAAGGATCCCAAAAATGGAAAATTGGGGGGGGGGGAGAGATAAGGGGATTTACAAGGTTGGACCATCTCTTTCTTTAGCAGGGTTTTCAGGCTTTAAGATGCAATGGACTTCAACTCCCAGAATCCCCCAGCTAACTGGGAGAACACTGGTTTAGCCACCCCAGTTTGAATCTAGCTTTCCAGCAGCAGCACCAGCTACTTTAAAATTTCCAGATGTGAACACCAGTTCTATAGATGTGCCATTTAGATATCCCAGATGTGCAGGCAGGAGAACACCAAGAGTGAAGAACGATTTGAAAGAAACTCACTCAGCGGAAGAAGAGATCAAAACTTATCTGAAACCAGACAGTAATCTGAGTACTTTTCATCTGGGTTTGTCTGATAAGATTGGCCTGAGGTTTGGGTGATATCTCAACTGTGCCCATTTGATTAATTTATTGGGGGGGGGAGGCAGGCTCAGGCATTAAAAAAAAAACCCCCCAAAACAATTAATCCACTTACCAGGTCAAAACATCAAGGCTAACCACGGTGATTAATAATGCCATAGATTTTCTTCGGCTTAAGGTTCCACTTGGCCTTTAAGATGGCCCATTTATTATTATTACGGGGAATTACCCAGCTTACGGCCACATCTGAGCCCAACATTTCTGTTCTTAAGTGAGACATTTGTTAAGTGGCTTTTGCCCCATTTTACAACTTTTCTTCCCCGTTGACTTTGCTCGTCAGAAGGTCGCAAAAGGGGATCCCATGACCTTGGGGCGCTGCGACCGTCATAAGTATGAGTCCGTTGCCAAGCGTCTGAATTTTGATCACGTGATTATGGGGAGGCTGCAAAGGCCGTAACTGTGAAAAATGGTCGTTAAGTCGCATTTTTCAATGCCGTTGTAACTTTGACGGTCATTAAGTGAAACTGTTGTAAGTTGAGGGCTACCTGTATGTTATCAGTGGCTCTCCTCCTAGTTGGTCACAACGATAAGCGTCTTGTTCGTTCCTCTTTCCCCCTTCCTTGCATGCTCTGCTACTTAGGTCCTCAATAATACTCCTGACTTATATATATTGTTTGGAGAGGGTTGTTTTTTTTTTTTTTAAAGTGTTTCCTTGCACAGCAATATTCTCCACAACTTTTGTCACTGTAGCTTCTAAAAAAAATCAATTAAAAAAAAAAAACTGAAAGGAAGGGCAACACAACAGAAAATGCCCCAATACCTTTATTGCTAGTAGTACTCAGAGCTCCATCGTCAGCCTGCAAGCAAAGATTTGAGTAAGGAAATTCAGGGACTGTTACACCAATAGGCGTGGCTCTTCTCCAGGCCACACCCCCTCCTGTGAAAGTACCCAATGCGGATCCAGCAGTGTCCCGATGCCCAGAACTGATCTTCCACAGAGATCTGAGTTCTAGCTAGTTATCCCAGAAAAATCTTAGGGAAGGAAAGAGGCTTAAAACACGTAGGGCCAAATTCTTGGTTTGTGCATCCCGATGGAATGGAAGAGCTGAGATCCAGGGGGAAAGGAGACCTACAATAAGGTGACCAATCGTCCTCCTTTAGGGAGGACAGTCCTTCTTTTGTAAGTTCTGTCCTCTCTCGAAAAGTGTCCTCCTTATATATATTTCTTCCTTTTCGATATTTGAAGACTAATCTGTAAATCTCCGTATTCGATCGATGCCGATCCGATCCGTTGCATGTGATGTGACGTATTTGTATTTGACATGACAATTCGTCAAGGCTCAGTACAGTGCGGCGAGACGCGATTATGAGACGCATGCGCTCCGCACAGGAGAATTGTTTTGAGAGTGCGCCACGTGCAAGAGTGCGCCGCGTGCAAGAGTGCGCCACACGCAAGTGGCTTTGTTTACTTCTTACCGAAACACGACACGGCATACACGCACACATTAGACTCTTCAATTTATTTGTGTCCTCCTTCTCATTGTAAAAAATGAGTCACCTTACCTACAAGCAATTCCCCCCCCCCCAAAAAAAATGAAGAAACATCAGACAACACACACGGAAAGGCAGCAACGAGGCATCCCGACAGGCCGCTGTTTGAAAACCAGCCGTCATTTCTTTTAAATCAATTCAGCTGCTTTCTTCGCTTTCAGTTTCCTTTCTCTTCTTTTTGGGCCAATTGGACCTCCATAAAAGTTTTGCCTCTGCTTTCGGGAAGCATCTTGAAAAGATAAATGAAGGTGGCTACGCAGAAGGGCCAGTAGACCAGCAGAGAGTAGGGGCCCAGGAATAACTAGGAAAGGGGCAGAATGACATGGAGAGTTTTTCTAACTTGACAAGACTTCAAAGCTCCCTTCGCGTTGTCCCGGCTGAAACGCAACTCCTTCCCGTATCGATTTTTTTAATTCGGTTTGATAGCAAATCCGCGAGCTGGACGAATCTGCTCTGTTGCCCTGGGCCGATCGCGTTCCTCACGTCTTCTCTTTCCCTCCTTCGACTACCACCCTCTGGGGTGAACCTGGTTTGCATCTAGCCCTCAAATGGGTACCGGGGGACCGCGATCTAGAATCGCAACTCTGAAAACCTCACGGGAGGTTTTGGACCGTGGAGGGCGCAGAGGCTGCCCGAGGGTCCCGTAAAGTGGTAACCCACCCACCCGCGCTCGTATGAGGACTTACCTCCAGCTGGATCAGGATCATCCCAGAGACAAAGCGAGTGACCCACAGGGCGCTGTACCCAATTGTAAAAGCCAAAGCGCGGGTCGACTGCAGGAAAAGCTCTCCCAGAACGACCACACAGATCGGACCTGGGAAGAAAGGACTTGACCAGGACGGGACAAGGTCTCCTGCCTTTAGCAGGGGGGTTAGACTAGAAGACCTCCAAGGTTCTTTCCAGCTTCATGTGTCTGCCAGGTTTTGTTCATTTGCTAGTTTTTGCCGACCCCACTGCTGACTGGGGTTTCGGCATTATTCAGCCTGTTCACCTACCTGGTCCTAGCATGTGTCCAATTAAAAAGAGAATAATGAAAAACAGGCTTAGGAAAGATACTGGATGGCTGTGTTCCTGTAGAAAGAAAGAAAGGAGGTGAGCCGGATGCTCTTGGAAAGGAGAGCCCTCTCCTTGCGCTGGCAGCCAGGCTTAAGGTGCTCCCACTGGTTGTGCCCTCCCAGCAAGGACAAGATGGAGGTGGGGGGCTTAGGAAGAAGAGGAAGGGGGAGTTCCCCACAGGAAGCAGGGAGCCGTCAAACCTGGAATTCCAGTGTGAAGGTTAAAAGGATGCAGGTCATGCTACAGATCATGAAACCCATGATTAAAGGAATTCGCCGGCCCCACGTCTCAATCAAATTGATCTAGGAAAAAATCAAGGGGACAGAGGTATGGTGGGAGGGGGATCTCAAGGCAATGGGGATCAGAGCCCTGAACTCTCATGCGGCTGGCTGGTCCCCAGCACCCTGTGGTGGCTTCCCCCCCCAAGGCCTACACGGCAGGTTAAAAACAAACCCCAGAGTTATCCGTTCTTTATTTCATGCAGGATTTGCTGCCACTAGAAAATTACAGCTTTTGCAATGTCTTCAAAAAAGGACCCTTGGATTTTGTCCAGAATAGTACAGGATCCCTGGCTGATTGGACTAGAAGACCTCCAAGTTCCCTTCCAATCCTATAATTCTATATTGTGTGCTTTCTCTGTTTTGAGAAACAGAGTTGGCAGTCCGGAGATCCCACCAAGATCCAGCCAGGATTGCAAAACAACAGCTTCCCAAGCAGTGACAAAATCCTTTGGAATGCAGTCCTAGGTTGCATTAACAGAGGGGTAGAATCAAAATCAGGCGAAGTATTAGAACCGCTCTATTAAGCCTTAGAATACTTAGAATACTGCATCCAGTTTTGGTCAGCACAGAGAAGAGCAACAAAGATGATCAGGGGACTGGAGGCTAAAACATATAAGGAACGGTTGCTGGAATTGGATAGGTCTAGTTTAATGAAGAAAAGGACCAGGGGTGACATGATAGCAGTCTTCCAGTATCTCAGGGGCTGCCACAAAGAAGAGGGAGTCGAGCTCTTCTCCAAAGCGCCTGAAGGCCGGACAAGAAGCAACGGATGGAAACTAATCAAGAAGCAACCTAGAACTAAGGAGAAATTTCCTGACAGTTAGAACAATTAACCAGTGGAACAACCTGCTCCAACACTGGAAGTTTTTAAGAAGAGACTGGAAAGCCATTTGTCTGAAATGGTATAGGGTTTCCTGCCTGAGCAGGGGGTTGGACTACAAGACCTCCAGGGTCCCTTCAAACTTTGTTTTTCTGTTATGGTCGTCTCTGCCAAGCAGAGCCATTCCCCCAAACAAACCCTTATTTCCCGTTCTTTAGATTTGCTCGGAGATCAAAATGTTTGTATTTATTTTATTTTATTTTTAATGGATGGGGGAGTGGGAGCGACACCTTTTACCCTGGGCTTTTGCCATGAAGTCAGCTGGAAAAGTGAGCAGCTTACCGAGGCGACAATGGTGATGAGGTTGATGAGATTGATGCTTAAAGAAATGATATCTGAGATAGGCTTGGATATCCCCATCACGGCGTAGACTTTGTTGGTGTAAAAGAACATCTGTGTCCAGATGAAAAAGAGGGGTTGTGATGAAGAGGACACTGGAAAACAAATTTTTTGGGGGGCAGGGAAAAGAGAAAGGAGGAAAGAAGGGTTTTGTCTGTTGCCCTTAAAAGAGAAAGGAACTTGACAAAAGTGAGATGACATTGTTTCAGTGTAAAACAAACACTGAGATCCACCCTGTGCTTGGTTTGGTTTTTTTTTTTAAAGTAAGGATTTGAGATACTTTTTTCCCCCTACCCCGTTGATGCCGGAAAGCTGACTTCCGGCCATCAACACGATGCTGGTGACTATGGGCCACCGGAAATTCTGAGTACGTAAAAATTTCCAGAGCGTCATCTTTTTCTCGTTCGCCATGAATTCGTAAAAGTCTTCTTCCTGGAGATCCTTGATCTCGTTCATCACGTCCCCTCGGGCCCTCAAGCTTCTTAAAACTGTTTGGAAAGAGGGAAGACCATGAACATGGGTGCAGAGACAAGGAACAAATTTGCACCGTACAACCAATGGGGAAAGGGTATCATTTATTTGCGATCCAGCCAGGAGGTCTTTACCAGGAGGTGTTTGCTAAAGATCAGTGTCTCTTTACCTTCTGTTGCCTTCGTTTCGTTCTTCTTCTGGATAAAAATAAACCGAGGACTTTCCGGGCAGATCAGGAGGAGCAAAATGCAAATAGTAGCAATGATACACAGTAAAATAGCCATGAGTGGGAAACCTGTGAAGGAAGAGGCATTTTGGATGGACAATTTCAAGCGCTGGGGAAATCAGGAGATTCGGGCAGTTCAAACGAGTATAAAGATTTATTGTAAGCTTAAGGTCTCTACAAGAATCTGACCAACTAACGGTCAGGGGAAATGTGTAGGCAATAAGAAAGGCATTCAAGGTGGGCTGAACTTATATCGTTTGCGTGCGTGCAGGGAATCGTGACTTATGACATGTTTGATTCCCTCCCTCAGGCTTAACCTGGTCATCTCCTACATTCTGCTGTTTTTTAGATCTGTGCCTGGCATTGTTTTTTTCTTCTTCTTCCGCTTCCTGCCCCTCTGCCTTTCCTTTTATGACATGCTGCTTAGACAGAAAGGTGCTAGTGGGCCAGGATTTGTGGGCTGCTGCAAGGGAATTATTCTGGCTCCTGCAAAAATTTGTCGCAATGAGAATTCGATCAATGCACGTACCTTCTTCATTCCCCAAAACGTGTGGAAGTCCAAGCATGTAACCTAATATAACGCCGAGGCTGAAGAAGAGGGCTGAGGCTGCTGTCATCGATCCTCTTATGGGGGTGGGAGAGACCTCTAAGAGGTACAGTGAATCACAGCAAGAAAAGATCCCTAAGTCGAACAAGGAAATTGAACGGCGATGGGGGATTTGCTTGCTCTACTACCAGTCAGGTCTTGAAGAAAGCGGCCGGCCTCTTCAGCACCCCAAATGGCAAATATCAACAAATCAGTCCCGGGAGACCAATTCCCAGCCCAAGAGTCTCGGAGGTAACCTTACCTGAAGATACCCCAATCATGAAATTGGCAAACAGGGTGAATTTGAAGAGATGGATGCTATTGGAAATGCAGAGAAAAATCGAGGCAATGAAAGCCAAGGTGTTATTAAACATCAAGAGAAACTTTCTGCAAAAGGAAAGGAGGGGGGGAAAAAGGCAGGTGTGAAAAAGGTATTAGCAACCTCATTTAAAAGAAAACTGCGGGTAGTCCTTACTTACAACAGTTCATTTAGTGACCGTTTGAAGTTATGACGACACTGAAAATAGTGACCTATGACCATTTTACACATTTACAACCATTGTAGCATCTCCATGGTCACGTGATCAAAATTCGGACACTTGGCAACTGGTTCATATTTAGGACGGTTGCAGTGTCCTGGGGTCATGTGATCCCTTTTTGCGACCTTCTGACAAGCAAAGTCAATTCACTTAACAAACATGTTAAGAGCCCTGGTGGCATAGTGGTTAGAATACATTATTGCAGGCTGACTCTGCCCACAGTCTGGAGTTCGATCCTGACCGGCTCAAGGTTGACTCAGCCTTCCATGCTTCTGAGATCGATAAAACGAGGACCCAGATCTGGGGGGGGGGGACCATAGGTTGACTCTGTAAAAACTGCTTAGAGAGGGCTGCAAAGCACTGTGAAGCGGTATATAAGTCTACGTGCTGTTGCTATTACTAAGTTAACAATTGCAGCGATTCACCTAGCAACTGTGTCAAGAAAGGTTGTAAAATGGAGTAAAATTCACTGTCTTGCTTAGCCACAGAAATTTGGGGCTCAATTCTGGTCATAAGTCAAGGACTACCTGTACAGTATAGAGTAATGCCTGGAAAAGAGACCACTAGGAGATTCCTGCCTAGCATTTGCTTTGCTCCACAGTAGAGAGAAATTGTACGTGTCCCCTTCCCCAAATTGTTTTGCCACTTCTGTTACCTGCCGTATTTGTCCACCAGGTTCGCGAACAACACAATGCCAGCGAACCCTCCCATTGGGAAGAATATGACAGCGGGCGATAAGGCGAACCAGAAGTGTTTCAGATTCTTCACTTCCTCCTTTGTCAAGTTGGCAACAAAGAGCTTAGGGGAGAAAAATGGAAAAACGAGTGAGGTGAGGAAGCAACGAAGAGATTTCCCATTTCTGGATCAGCCGGGAATTAAATTTAAAGCTTTGGGGTACAAAACAAATGCTTAAAATATAACAGCGGTCTCCGTCTCTGACTTGCCTCCCAGAACAGCTATAGTGAAAAATCAGATTTAGCACAGCACCCACGGATGGCCTTGCTAGTCAGCAAAGACGAATGTGTGTGCAAAGGATAGTGTGTGTGTGTGTGAACAGGACAGGAACCTGAGGGAAACCACACTCTTGTGCCCACCAGCTCCTTGGCACACCCTGGCACTTTTCCCTTTCAACAGAGACACACATTTTCCTTTGCAAAACACCAGCTGGAAAGACCCGTCAATTCCCGGTTTAGAAGAATGAATGAAAAAAGGAAGAGAGGGCAAACAAAAGGAAAAATCTTGGCTGAGGCAAGCCAAAACATTTGAGCAGGGTTAAGCAGGGAGACCTCAGGCCAGGGGTTTAATCAGAGCTCCCCGTGCCAGACAAACCCTAGTTAACTTTGTGAGACTTACCGAAACTTGGTGTTGCACCAATAAGAGACTGTAGCCATACTGAAAGTGTCCGAGATACGAAACCGACATAGAAACAATCAATGTACCGGTCAGCTTCAACAGAAGGAAAGCAAACAATGGTTACTGGAATGGGGTAACCGTTTCTTCTTTTTAAAAAAGTAAATTGGCTTTATATCAGGTTTGACTTGTGTGCTTCATGGACACACCGAGGTTGCTGCCGTGAAAATATATTCTGGAGTAACAAGAGGACTTCCTTTAGAAATCATTTTTAATTGTGTCCTTTCTGGGTGAGCCCTAATCTCCTCCCTCCTTGCCCTGAAGGTTAAAATAATCACAGCTCAAGAGAACAACCATCTCGGTCTCACCCCAACTTATGCCAAACTCACATAATCTCGGATTGTAGGTTTCGATTTCTCTTTGTTATCTATTCTTCCGGGTTGACCAAGAGGAACCCTGATCGAGCAAAAAGGAAACAAGCAAAAGATTCTGTCAGCGTTTCTCCCCCTGAATCCAGCCAGAGAACCTCTCCAAACTTCCTGATGGCTCCTGTTCAAAGGTAGACTGCTGCCGATCAGGGAGGCTCCACAGAGCTCATCACCAACGATGGAGGGCGTTTCTCAAAGAGGAAATTAGAGAGAAGGGAACAGACAAAAACAGGTTTCCTCCGCCTTTTCTTTCGAGAGCTTTGCATTTAATTCCTAATAATTTTAATTAATATATATAAATTCCCCCAAATTCGGGCTGGAAAAAGAAGAAAATCTAAATGCCAACTTACTGGGTTTTTTTGTGCGTCATGGCGTGAAAAGGGACCAGCCGGATCTGCTCCGCCTGATTTCGTTTCGAACGAACGCTGGAGCAGCTGATGGAGCCAATCAGGCAAAGGAGGCGGGAACATTCCGGGAGAGGCGGTTAGCAGTTAGGAGATGATTTGCATACATTTCCATATGGAATGTAACATCAGCCGATCTCCGGCAGCCCTAAGGCAAACCTGGTTAAGCATATGCAATGCTCTAAACCATTGTCGATAGTTGTGCTGTCCCACAACTGTGCTGTCCCATTGTCGATAGTTGTGCTGTATTCGCCCAGGCGAATACAGGCAGTCCTCGACTTACGACCACAATTGACCCCACAATTTTGGTTGCTAAGGGAGGCAGTTAGGTGATTTTTGCCCCATTTTACGACCTTTCTTGCCACGTGTGTTAAGGGATTCACTGCAGTTGTTAAGTTAGTAACAAGATCGTTAAGTGAATCTGACTTCCCCATTGATTTTGCTTGCCAGAAGGTGACAAAAGGAGAATTTATCAGGGTTTTTTTAAATTTCTGAGTCACTTTGCTTCTGATTCCTAAATAAATGAAGAAGACCTCCTTTCCTGCAGCCTGCCTTCAAATTCATTGGCTCCTGCGTTCTTTCTCCCGGCTTGGAAGCGGACCGGATTTTTCTTCCAACAATGTACACTCAGTTTCACTTTGCTGACGGCTGCAAGGGCATTTAAAATATTAATTTAGCCATACTTCCTTTTTGTTGCAAAAGGAGATCTATTGATATTGCAAGAAAGAAGTGGCAGAAATCCGTAAATTTCATATAAGGGAAACTACAGCTGCATTCTGCCCCTAATCCCCTCTAGAGAGTCAGGAAAATCACCTTGGCAGAAATAGGCCAGAATTATAGCTAAAAAGGGCTGAAACATTATTTTATGTCCTGGGGAATAAGATAATATTTGGAAGTGCATTCTTGCTTCACTGGAGCATCAGAAGAACAGGAGATAAAGCACAACCAGCCTTGCAAGATTCTCTTTCTATAGATAATCTCAATAATGGAAATTTTTTGGGGTGTCCTGCAGGATTGATTTTCTGCTTTGGCCTACTCGCAGGGCTGACAACCCCAATATCTCTGCTCACAGAGCTCTGCTAAGCTTACAAGCTGATTTTGTTTTTGCCAAACTACCATGTATCATTGTACACTTAAAAAAAAATACAAATAAATCCATCCAGCTTGCAGAAAACTTCTTATTTACTTCATTTTTTAAATTCCAGATCAATTTTGAAGACAGAGGGAATAAAGAGATGTCCTGTTTCTATTCAGCCATTATTTTTCTGGAATTTTTGGCAGTGCAGACCGCCATGCTCTCCTGGATCTCTTGAAATGTCTTGCCGCTGGTTTCCGGGACTGCCCGGAAAATGAAAATAAAGGTGAGGATCATAAAAGGCCAGTAAACGAGCAAGTAGTAGGATCCAAGGTAGGACTAGAGACAGAAACAAAAATAAAAAAATACTGAGATCAAACATGGCAGGCACACAAGACACACAGAGTTCCACGGTAAGGTCACCTCCATGCTAGAAAAAAAAATCCCCAAGGACTTTTAAAATATGTTTATTTACTTTTTAAACTTCCACAGGGATTACAGGTCCCTTACGTCAGGGGTCCCCAACCTTGGTGGCCTGGCCGGGGGGGGGGCAGAGGGGAACCGGGCTATGCAAGCTATGGATTGGCACGCATATGCACAGCTCAACTTGTGTCAACAGCGGGCCAGTGCACACAGGCATATGCGCGCAGCTCAACTCCAGCCCGCCACTTGCGCAAATCAAGCTGTGCATGCATAGGTTGCAAATGGGCCACAGACGGTAGTGGGCCAGCAGCCCAGAGGTTGGGGACCCCTGCCTTACGTTAGTCAGAAGAAACAGTATCGCCAAGATAAAATTGGTTCCCCAACTGACGAATCCTGCAATCACATAGGCGGATGTTCGGGATGACTGGAGGAACAATTCACCAATAATCAAGAAAAGAATGGAAGCTGGATGGACAGAAGAGAAAAAGTCTTGTAATTTATTTATTTTTTTTAAAAAACCCACAAAACCTTAACTTGGTCTTTCTCCAACTGCGAAGATTGCGTAACCCATTCGATTACAAACCTGGTCCCGTTATGTGGCCCATAAAGAAGAGGATAATCAAAACAATGCTGATGAAGGCCACTGCGGGTCTTTCGATCTGTGGGGAAGAAGGAAGCACCTGTGGGGTGACCATCAAAGCAGTATCCCTCCCCCCCGCCTGACTCCACATCTTCAACCAACTTCCTATCTTCCACAGGGTTTGGGAACCCTGTCTACAGAAAACTGGCATGAACTCTATGAAATTGACCAACTGGCTTAAATGGAAGAATTGGTGAAATTGACGGATTGGTGAAGTTGACCAACTGGATGAAATTGACAAGATTGGTGAAATTTACGGATTGGTGAAATTCACCACCTGGATGAAATTGACAGATTGGTGAAACTGACCAACCAGATAAAACTGAAAGATTGGCGCTGCTGACGAACTACATGAAAGTGATAGATTGGTGCAATTGACCAACTGGATGAAATTGACGGATTAATGAAATTGACCAACTGGATGAAATTGACAGGTCGGTGAAATAGACAGATTGGTGAAATTGACCAACTGGGTGAAATTCACCAGATCAATTTTAACTGGCTGAGAAGGTTTGTGTGTGTGAAAAGACGCAGGGATGTCAAACAGGGGGGCACACTCAAGTTGCCCTGGTGCAGAGACCAGGAGGGAAACCCACCTGAAAAGTGAAGACTAGGGCAATATTTGAGATGCTACAAATCAAGAAGCCGCTCAAAAGGAGAAACTTGCGCCCCAAGGACTCGACGGTGCAGATCTAGAAAAAAAAGCAAAGCAGAAAAGGATTGACACTTCGGGACCCTGGAGAAAAACTCCTGAGAAGACCATGGACATCCAAGAACACAAACCAATGGATCATCAAATAAATGAGCCCACAATTCTTCATCAAGGCTAAAATGATCGCGGTCTTTGCTCTTTCTATTGTGTTTTTGCTGGTTTGAAATGCTCCCTGCTGGTTGTATTGCTCTGGGGTACATCACCCCAAAGTCGGTGGGGTGATGGAGGCAGTTGATAACACGAACAAACCAGGAATCAATTGGCGGTTTGAGGTGGCTTACGGTTGTCAGAAGCATCAGCTGGATGATCACGCTTCCTACTAACGGAAGGAGGTTCACCGCTTTGTAGGACAGTCCTAAAGCTCTATAGGTCCGCTGGGCAAAAATTAAAATCTGCAATCAAGGACAAAAGAGATGCAGATGGAGGCACACGTAGGTTCTGGGTCAGGCTCTAAAAGCCTACACTGCAATTCTTCTAAGTAGATTTATCACTTGCAGACAGAATCTTTCCAAATTATAGCACCATAAAACATAGACTCTGGGTACTATTAAGGTGGAGCTGTCTTCACCCTCTTTCTCTCACACCAACTATCTCAACTGCATTGCCTCTTGCTTCTCTGGAATGCAGCTCCTCCCTTCTGGGAATCCAGACCACATTCCATCACAGTTTGCCCTTTTGTAAACTGTAACAGCTGCCTCTGTTGTCTTGGACCCCAGGAACAGTCTGAATGTGGATCCAGAAATTTTGTTCCTGGCTACAAGCCAGTGCTTGACACTTTGGGGAGGACAAAGACTCCAAATTTGAACCATGCAAAAGCAAACAGCACATCTTTTCTTTGCGAGGTTGCTCAGGGTAGTTGCGAACCGAGTTCGTTTCCACAAATTGACTTCCGGACACCAAGACCACGACGGTGATGAGATGCCACCGGAGGCTGCGGAAGCGAAGAAGTTTCCACACTGTCATGTTCTTCTGGCTGCTTTCGGCAAGGTGTTCCTGATAAAGTTCTTCCATCTCCTCCTCTACATCTTCTTCCCCTGTCAGATTCTTCAAGACTAGAGGAGGAGGAGGAGGAAGAGGGGAAGACAAGAAAATGTGCAGAGCAGGAAAGGGGCTGGTTTCCAAGCACTCTCCCCTCCATCCAACTGGTCTTAATTCTGGGGTTTTCGAAGGCTGGGATGGTCCAGGGCTTCCAGATGGTGAGAATAAAAGCTCTAACCCATAATCTGTTCACCTCTTCACCGCTTTTTCCTTTTCTTCTCAAATTTCAGAGCTCTTGGAAATTGGAGCCATACTCCAAGAGACCCCCATTCTGTTTCACCAAGAGAAGGACTCCCTTGGGAGGCAGCCTTTGGGATGATGCGTCCCAACTTCGTCAGTGCAAGGAGTGTGAGGAACAAAATTGAGGACAAAGGGTTGACATGTCTCCCCTCTTGTTAAGACAATCCTTAGGAAGGACCACCTCTGGTCATGACCACCTGCTCCCCAGAGAAACTCCACTCCTTCTGTTCCCACCAAAGTATCTGACACACCAAAAGGACTTCTTAAACAACCATCCAAAAGGTGGTTCCTTTACGGGGGCCACGATTGGCCAAGGGGCTAAATTTGGAAGGAGCCATCAGGCTCTGCAGATCTGAAGGGCAGAAGCTGGGCTAGAGGCCCGATCCTCCCTTTGGCCCAGACGTGGGGCTCGTAAGGCCATCAGGCCGGACGCGTGTGGCCGTACCTTGTCTTGCTTTCTCTTCGTCATTCCTCTGCATGTACAGAAACCTCGGACTTTCCGGAGAAGGCAACAAAAATATACTACTAAGTACAGCAAATATGGCAATAAGGCCCACCAATAATGAATAATCTGTGGCAGAGAGAGAAAGAGAGAAGGTGGGAGAACGTTAGGATGTTGCTGATCCTGCTTCAGGTTTTAGAAGCAACTTTTCTCTTCTCTCCTTCCTCTTCTCTCGCTTTGATCCTTCTGTGCTGGGACTTTTTGAGAACGGAAAGATACCCTTCCTGGCTTAGCATGACTTAAAAGTTTGCAGCAACGATAGAGGTGGAAATACTCACTTTCTTCGTTTCCCCAGATCTGGGGGCTGGTTAAGATTTGGACCAGAAGGTGTCCCCAGCTGAAGAAGAGGACCGAAGTCGTCACAAAGGCCCCCCTGAGATTCAAGGAAGAGATTTCAAGGACGTAGAGAGGGACCGAATAACTAAATGTACCTGTGGAATGAATTAAACATTGCATTACAGTCACAGCTTGCATTCTAGTGAGTGCAGAATTTAGGAGCATCTACAGTGTGTGGCTGGCCCGGAGATATGTGGGTTTAAATCTCCAGGTTAGGGAACACTGTGGTATAACAATGCTCTCATGTCCAATGAAACCTTAACTTGTTCCTGCCTGACACTCTGGTTTGGGCCGATATCATGAAACTGATCCTGGAACCAAGAAATTAGATTATCTGCAAAGGGGCCCTGGTTTACCAGCCCTTCTCTCCCCAGCCTGCTCTTCCTTGTCATTTCAAGGGTATGAATCTGACTATCGTCTCCCTATGACTAAAATCCTCAGGGTCTTCTTTAACCAGATTTATTGAAGGGGAGACAAGAGTTAGGTTGCAGAAATCCTGGCAACTGGCTACAATACATTTCCTTCTACATCCAATTTATTTCTGCATTCATTAGGGATATTTCTTCCTGGTGGATTCACTGCCCTGTTTTCTTGCTAACAGAAGTAATACCTGCATGTTCTATGCTCAGAATATTTGGAAAGTACCATCCTGATTCCTAGGCTCCCAGAAGCCCATTATGCTAGTCCAGAAAAGATTTTGAGAACACACTGAATATATATCTGCCATCGCAAAGCCAAACTCCTAAATTAAGGTACGTTTAATGCAAAGGTAAGAGTTCAGCTCTTCTATTTGGGAGCTTAGAATAAAGTGGTCATGGACTCACCTGACGTCATTCCTGCAAAAAAACGAGCAAACAGGTTGAATTCAAATTGCCGGAATATTTTATCAAAACACAGGATGGCAGACGAAAAAATACTAAGTGCGTTACTAATTAATAGGGCGGATTTTCTGAAAAAGACAGAGAAAGACACATTCAGGAAGAAGGAGTCGCAAGAATGCTATTTTTTTTTTATTTATTTTTTTAAGGGAACAGTTTGTTCATGGAATTTCAAGAGATTATGCAAAACGCTAAAATACCTCTGCGGGGAGCTCTAACATGTGTGCTGTAACCATCCAGATGTTGGCACCAGGGGAATTAGAGAGACAGGGCAGAGAAGATTATAACTGGGGTCAGTTCTTATTGCTGGTGTTAGAAGGCCCAAGCCAACGATTTTCTGAGCAAATTAACTTTTCAAAATATATAGAATGTTAGCCCAGTTGGAGGTAGCACCAGAAGGCAAGAGAAGAAGGAATGGATGGAAACTAATCAAGGAGAGAAGCAACCTAGAACTAAGGAGGAATTTCCTGACAGTTAGAACAATTAACCAGTGGAACGACTTGCCTCCAGAAGTTGTGGATGCTCCATCACTGGAGGTTTTTAAGAAGAGACTGGACAACCATTTGTCTGAAATGGTATAGGGTTTCCTGCTTGAGCAGGGGGTTGGACTAGAAGAGAAGAGCTCCACGGTCCCTTCCAACTCTGTTATTCTGTTATTTATTAAATATATATTTAAACATAGCCCCTGTTAATTTTGGTCAATTTAAACCGTGGTTCTCTTTCAGTTGATCAATAAGTTCTGGGTTAGGAGCTGAGTGGGTACTCAGGAAAGGGGTTGGCTTTACATGCCAATGTATGGCACCGATGCCAACAGAAACAGCCCAGAAATTCTGTTTAAGGTATGCCAGTACCTGCCATATCTATCTGCCAGATAGCCCCAAAGAAGCACCCCAAAAAGGCCTCCAAGGGGGATGAAAATGATGGCGATTAATATTAAGAACTTGAAAAGCATGGAGTCTGTATCGATCCCTTCGTTCTGAAGATTCAGCAACTGCAACTTTCTCTTAAAAACATAAAATGGAAAACTATATCAACAACACACAACTGTGCGGCATTTCCTCCCCAGCTGCCTCCCTCCATCTCACCTAACAACCCTGCGAGGTAGGCTGACCAGCTCGCAGTCCCTAAGGAAAACCCAGGTCCTGAGTTGCCGTTTGAAGGAATCTGGCGCAGCGATGCTAAACAAATTTTATTTTTCTTAGAAACTTTGGGACATTTTCTCCCGTTTCCCCTCCAAACAATGTGTTCGTCCGTCGGCCATTGAGGTGGGCAGGTGAGACCTCCCAGATAGAAAACCACCCTGAGTTTATTTTTTTAAGGAAAACAAACCATGGTTTCATCCTCAGAGATGGGGGCATTCCAGGAAGCAAAATTAGCTATTGCACCACAACGGGAAGGGAAGGAGAGAGGAGGGAAGGGAAGAGAAGGGAAGGAGAGGGAAGGGAAGGAGAGGGAAGGGAAGGGAACGGAAGGGCAGAGAGAGGGGAGGGCATGGGAGAAGAGAAAAGGGAAGAGAAAAAGGAAAGGGAAAGAAAAAGGGGGAAAGGGGGAAAGGGGATGGGAGAGGAGAGGCAGAAAATACCATTTGAAACCCCGATGGGGAGGGCTAAGCCAGCATCTGTGTGCCATGAAAACCGA
Source organism: Azemiops feae (assembly GCA_023970755.1). NCBI lineage: Eukaryota > Metazoa > Chordata > Lepidosauria > Squamata > Viperidae > Azemiops > Azemiops feae. The sequence continues at coordinate 262,620 of JALGBA010000710.1, read as the reverse complement.
GACACTGGGTCCACATAGAGCAACCTCAGCAAGTCTAATGCAGGGCAGCAGGTTGTGTGAATAATTGCCAACTCCCAAACCCAGGATTGCCCAGCGACACACAGCAGGGCTCACTTACCACAACGGGATTGGTGATCAGAAAGAATGCGTATCCATACTGGAGATACCCCAAACTGGCACCCACTATTGAGAAAATGAGCGGGCGGGTCAGCTTCTACGAGATGGTGCAGGAGGGGGAAAACAACAACAACACAATTCCTTGAGTGAAAAGGACAAAAACCAACGCAACACATCTTAGACCTCCCCTCTCATTTCACCCCTACAATTTCTGGCTTGGATGGGAACAAGGCTGATCTTCTGCACCTGCTTTTTTGTTAGGAAAAGCTAATTATTTTCCCCAAGTTTGTCTGCACCTCAGGCATCTCCTGGTGGTGTCTCATCCACAAACAAACCAGGGTCTATCCTGCTAAAACTTGTTTAGGCGTTGTAATTTAAAAAAATAAAAAATACAGTGGAGCGAGAGCTGAATTTCTTCAGAAACTATTTATAATTTCTCTGCCCTGTCTTGCCCTGAAGCTTAGAAATAACCACGGATCAAGATAAACCGTGACTTCAGCAGCCCCCCAAACTCACATTATTTTGGATTGTGGGTTCCGATTCTTCTTTCTCCTCCATCCTTCTGGGGAGATCGAGAGGAACACCTGATCAAGCAAAAAAAAGGGGGAAAACAAACAAATTTGTCCCATATTTACAAAACGATTCTGCCCCTGAATCCAGCCAGAGAACCTCACCAAACTGTGCTCCCTGATGACTCCTGTTCAAAGGTAGACTGCTGCGGATCAGAGAGGCTCCATAGAGCTCGTCACCAATGACGGTCGGCGTTTCTCAAAGAGGAAATTAAAGGAAAGGGGACAAACATAAGTAAAAAGGTTTTCCCCTCCTTTCTTTTGAAGATTGTTTTGAGAGCCCCGCGTTCACTTCCTAATTGTTTTAATAATTTCCCCAAATTTGTTGGCACCCTCCCGGATCCTCATCTGCTCCTCTGCCAGCCCCTTTGGAGGAGGCCAGTCTCCAGATCTGGATTTTAAGGCTAGAATTTATTTATTTTTTAAAAAGCCAACTTACTGTTTTTTTGGGGAGTATCTTGGAATAAAAGGAGAAAAGCCACAGCTGTCTTTTCTTTGGAAGGAAAAATGCTGGAGCAGCAGCGAGAGCCAATCAGGGAAAGGAGGCGGGAACATTCCGGGAAAAGCGGAATGGCAGTTAGGGAGCCCTTTTGCATAAATTTCCATCCAGGTGATTCCAAATTTCTGTTGCTAAGTGAGACTTTTGTTAAGTGATCTTTGCCCCGATTTGCAACCTTTCTTGCTACGGTTGTTAAGTGAATCACTGCAGTTATTAAGGTGGCCAAAGGGGATCACGTGACCCCTGGACACTGTCCACAGTCATAAATACAAGTCAGCCGCCAAGCGTCCGGATCTTGATCACGTGACCCTGGGGATGCTGCAACCGTCTTAAGTGTGAAACACGGTCATAAGTCACTTTTTTCAGTGTCGTTGCAACCAGTCACTAAATGGACTGTTGTAAGTCAAGGACTACCTACCTTTGGAGACCTGTTTTATAAAGGGAGGATAATTTATGAGGGTTTTTTAAATTTCTTTTTTTTAAGCATTTAGTCGAGGTGGATTCTTTATGTTTAATGTTAGATTTAATTTGATGTTTGGGCCATTTTTCCCCCTTTTTTGCACACAGTTTTTTCCCTTTTGTTGTTACTGTTGGATCTATGTTTTTTTTTTTTTTCCATTTTATTCTTGTTGATAAAACAAATAAATATGTCTTCTTGTCCTGCCTTCAGGTGCTTTGGAGAATAGGTTGACCTCCTCCTCTCTGTGACAGCCCCTCAAATATTGGAAGACTGCTATCGTGTCACCCCAGTCCTTTTTTTCATTATAGTAGACAAATCCAATTCCTGCAACCGTTCTTCGTATGTTTTAGCCTCCAGTCCCCTGATCATCTTTGTTGCTCTTCTCTGCACTCTTTCCAGAGTCCCAACATTTTTTTTTTTTAATATTGTGGCGACCAAAACTGGATGCAGAATTCCAAGTGTGGTCTTATCAGGGCAATATAAGGATATTGCAAGAAAGAAACCGCAGAAATCCATTTCTGATATAATGGGAGCCACAAGCTGAATTCTTCCCCTAATCCCCTCTAGAGAGTCAGGAAAATCACCTTGGCAGAAATAGGCAAGAATTATAGCTAAAAAGGGTTGAAACATTATTTTATGCCCTGGGGAATAAGATAATATTTGGAAGTGACTTCCTGGCTCACTGGAGCATCAGAAGAACAGGAGATAAAGCACAATCAGCCTTGCAAGATATTCTTTTTATAGCTAATTTAATGGAATAATGGAAGTAATAATGGAAATTTTTTTTTTTAGCCTTCCTACAGGGTTGATTTTCTGCTTTGGCCTACCTCACAGGGCCGACAACCCCCAACGTCTCTGCTCGCACAGCTCTGCTAAACGTACAAGCCGATCTTTTTTGCCAACTAGCATGTAACACTTAAAAATAATACAAATAAATCCATCCAGCTTGTCAGAAAGCTTCTGGTTTACTCCATTTGTTAATTCCAGATCAATTTTGAAGACAGAGGGAAGAAAGAGATGTCCTGTTTCTATTCAGCCGTTATTTTCCTGGAATTTTTGTAGGTGCAGGCCGCCATGTTCTCCTGGATCTCTTGAAATGTCTTGCCGCCGGTTTCCGGGACTACCCAGAAAATGTAAATAAAGGCGACGATCATAAAAGGCCAGTAAATGAGCAAGTAGTAGGATCCAAGGTAGGACTAGAGACAGAAACAAAAATTAAGAAAATATGAGGGGCAAGATCAAACTCGTCAGGCTCGTGAGACGCACAACGAATTCCGCGGTAAGATCACCTCCGTACTACTGGGGGGAAATCCCCAAGGAGTTTTTAAATAAATATTTTTAAAATATATTTCATTTACTTTTTAAACTTCCAAAGGGATTAGAGGATCCCTTACCTCAGTCAGAAGAAAGAGCAGGGCTGAGATAAAATTGGCTCCCCAATTGACGAACCCTGCAATCACACACGCTGACACTCGGGACGACTGGAGGAACAATTCACCGATAATCACAGGAAGAATGGAAGCTGGATGGACAGAACAGAGGGAAGTCTTGTAATTTATTTATTTTTTAAAAAAAGTAAAAAACCACAAAATCTTCCCTTGCGAAGTCTCCGTATCCCATCTGATCACAAACCTGGTCCCATTACGTAGCCCATAAAGAAGAGGATCAAAACAATGCTGATGAAGACCAGTGAGGAGCTGTAGAACTGTGGGGAAGAGGGAAGCACCTGTGGGGTGACCATCAAAGCAGTATCCCTCCCCCACCCCCCCGATTCCACACCTTCAACCAACCTCCTCTCTTCCACAAGGTTTGGCAACCCATCTATAGAATGGCATGAACTCTATGAAATTGACCGACAGGATGTAATTGATGGATTGGTGAAACTGACCAACTGGATGAAATTGATGGATTGGTGCAATTGACCCACTGGGTGAAATTCACCAGATCGATTTTAATGAGTTGGGAAGGTTTGTGTGTGTGAAAAAAGACAGAGGATGTTAAGTTGTCCCGGTGCAGAGAGCAGGAGGGAAACCCACCTGAAAAGTGAAGACTAGGGCAATAATTGAGATGCTACAAATCAAGAAGCCGCTCAAAAGGAGAAACTTGCGTCCCAAGGACTCGACGGTGCAGATCTAGAAAAAAAAGCAAAGCAGAAAAGCAAAACACTTCGGGACCCTGGAGAAAAACTCCTGAGAAGACCATGGACATCCAAGAACACAAACCAATGGATCATCAAATAAATGAGCCCACAATTCTTCATCAAGGCTAAAACAATTCTGGTCTTTGCTTTTGCTATGGTGTTTTTGCTAGTTCGAACTGTTCCCTTCTGGTTGTATTGCTTTGGGGTACATCACCCTAGGTCGGTGGAGTGACGGAGGCAGCTGATAACATGAGCCAACCAGGAATCAAGTGGCGATTTGAGGTGGCTTACGGTTGTCAGAAGCGTCAGCTGGATGATCAAGCTTCCTACTAATGAAAGGAGGTTTATATCTTTGGTGGACAGTCCTAAAGCTTCATAGGTCTGCTGGGCGAAAATTAAAACCTGCAATCAAAGACAAAAGAGATGCAGATGGAGGCATGCATAGTATTTGGGTCAGGCTTTAAAAACCCACATTGCAATTCTTCTAAGTAGATTTATCATCTACAGACAGAATCTTGCCAAATTATAGCAGAGAATTGCATGATACCAAGCATAGACACTGAGAACTATTAAGGAGGAGCCATCTTCACCCTCTTTCTCTCACGCCAACTATCTCAACTGTGTTGCCTCAACTGCTTCTCTGGAACTCATTTTCTCCCTCCTGGGAATCCAGACGGCATTCCATCACAGTTTGCCCTTTTGTAAACTGTAACAGCTACGTCTCCAACCCTCCGTTGTCCTGGAGCCCAGGAACAGTCTGGATGTGGATCCAGAAACTTTGTTCCTGGCTGCAAGCCAGTACTCGCCACTTTGACAAGGACAGAGACTCCAAATCTGAACCGTGCAAAAGCAAACAGCACATCTTTTTTATGCGAGGTTGCTCGGGGAAGTCACTAACCGTGTTTGTTTCCATAAATCGACTTCCGGAGACTAAGACCACGACGGTGATGAGATGCCACCGGAGGCTGCGGAAGCGAAGAAGTTTCCACACGGTCATGTTCTTCTGGCTGCTTTCGGCAAGGTGTTCCTGATAAAGTTCTTCCATCTCCTCCTCTACATTTTCTTCCCCTCTCAGCATCTTCAAGACTAGAGGAGGTGGAAGAGGAGGAGCAGTATAGAGTTGGGTTTTCATGCCGCCCCTGTCCAACAGGTCTTAACTCTGGAGTTTGGGAGGGCTGGGATGGTCCGGGGTTTCTAGATGGTTACAGCAAAGTCTGTAACCCATAGTCTGTTCTTCTCTTCTCCACTTCTTCCTTTTCTCCTCACATCTCAGAGCATTGGGAAATTGGGTGGCCTGGTCAGCCATACTAATAATCTTCAGGAAGGACCATCTCTAGCCATGGCCACTTGGAGCCCATCTTTTCCGTTCCCACCAAAGTATCTGACACACCAAAAGGACTTCTTAAACAACCATCCAAAACGTGGTTCCTTTACGGGGGCCACGATTGGCCAAGGGGCTAAATTTGGAAGGAGCCACCAAGCTCTGCAGATCTGAAGGGCAGAAGCTGGGCTAGAGGCCCGATCCTCCCTTTGGCCCAGACGTGGGGCTCGTAAGGCCATCAGGCCGGACGCGTGTGGCCGTACCTTGTCTTGCTTTCTCTTCGTCATTCCTCTGCATGTACAGAAACCTCGGACTTTCCGGAGAAGGCAACAAAAATATACTACTAAGTACAGCAAATATGGCAATAAGGCCCACCAATAATGAATAATCTGTGGCAGAGAGAGAAAGAGAGAAGGTGGGAGAACGTTAGGATGTTGCTGATCCTGCTTCAGGTTTTAGAAGCAATTTTTCTCTTCTCTCCTTCCTCTTCTCTCGCTTTGATCCTTCTTTGCTGGGACTTTTTGAGAATGGAAAGATACCCTTCCTGGCTTGGCATGACCTTAAAGTTTGCAGCAACGATAGAGGTGGAAATACTTACTTTTTTCGTTTCCCCAGATCTGGGGGCTGGTTAAGATTTGGACCAGAAGGTGTCCCCAGCTGAAGAAGAGGACCGAAGTCGTCACAAAGGCCCCCCTGAGATTCAAGGAAGAGATTTCAAGGACGTAGAGAGGGACCGAATAACTAAATGTACCTGTGGAATGAATTAAACATTGCATTACAGTCACAGCTTGCATTCTAGTGAGTGATTAAAATCCTCAGGGTCTTCTTTAACCAGATTTATTGAAGGGGAGACAGAGTTAGGTTGCAGAAATCCTGGCAACTGGGTACAATACATTTCCTTCTACATCTAATTTATTTCTGCATTCATTAGGGATATTTCTTCCTGGTGGATTCACTGCCCTGTTTTCTTGCTAACAGAAGTAATACCTGCATGTTCTGCGGTCAGAATATTTGGAAAGTACCATCCTGATTCCTAGGCTCCAAGAAACCCCATGGCCAGGCTTGTCCCGACTTGAGCATTTAGGAACGAAAGACCCTCAACTCCATTTCTGAACTGACAGGATTATTTTTACTAAAGTCAAGTGGCTGCAGCATAAGTAAAGGTAGATCTGAATGTTCCTGCACAAAGCCCGCGATTTTCCCTCTTCCCTCCCTCATCAGTGTCCGATGATATTCAAACTACCGGCAGATGTTTTGGGAATGGTTTTGGAGGTTTGGTTCCTCTTTTGTGGAGCTTTGCATTCCATTCTCACGACTGCATCCTTGATCAGCCGGTCTGTTCCAGATTGACACTTCTGGTTCCTGTCACCCTGTCATCCCCTTTCCCATCTCCCCAATCCTACGTACTCTTTACTTTCCTAATCTCTCCTCCTTGCATTTTATGGCAGGGTGCCAGTGAAGTATGCTGAAGATGGCAGACCTGACATCCGTTGTGCTAGTCCAGAAAGGATTTTGTGAACCCACTGAATAGATATCTGTCAGACTCCTAAATTAAGGGAGGTTTAATGCAAAGGTAGAGTTCAGCTCTTCTATTTGGGAGCTTAAAATAAAGGTGATCACGGACTCACCTAACTCCATTCCTGCCAAAAAACGGGCAAAAAGGCTGAATTCAAAGCGCCGTAATATTTTATCAAAACAAAGGATGGCAGACAAAAAAACATTCATTGCATTACTAATTAATAGGGTGCATTTCCTGAAAAGACATGGAAAAAGACACATTCAGGAAGCAGGAATCGCAAAAAATGCTAATTTTTAAACTCCTGAACTACCAGCAGCATCTTGATTGTCTTTTTTAAGGGAACAATTTTCAAAACATATAGAATATTAGCACAGTTGGAGGTAGAAGGACGATTCTAGCTTACTTAATTCACTCTGCTCAGGGGCATTTGGGTATGTCTAATTTAATGAAAAGGAAATTTCCTAACAGTGAGAACAATTAATCAATGGAACGACTTGCCTCCAGAAGTTGTGGATGCTCCATCACTGGAGTTTTTTAAGAAGAGATTGGACAACCATTTGTCTGAAATGGTATAGGGTTTCCTGCTTGAGCAGGGGGTTGGACTAGAAGAGCTCCACGGTCCCTTCCAACTCTGTTATTCTGTTATTTATTAAATATATATTTAAACATAGCCCCTGTTAATTTTGGTAAATTTAAACCGTGGTTCTCTTTCAGTTGATCAATAGGTTCTGGGTTAGGAGCTGAGTGGGTACTCAGGAAAGGGGTTGGCTTTACATGCCAATGTATGGCACCGATGCCAACAGAAACAGCCCAGAAATTCTGTTTAAGGTATGCCAGTACCTGCCATATTTATCTGCCAGACAGCTCCAAAGATATACCCCCAAAATGCCTCCGAGGGGGACGGCAATGGTGATTAATATTAAGAACTTAAAATACACAGAGTCTGTATCGATCCCTTCGTTCTGAAGATTCATCAAGTGGATCCTTATCTTAAAAACACAAAATGAAAAGCCGCATCAACAACACACGGCTGTGCTGCACTTCCTTCCCAGCTGCCTCCCTCCATCTCACCTAACAACCCTGCGAGGTAGGCTGACCAGCTCGCAGTCCCTAAGGAAAACCCAGGTCCTGAGTTGCCGTTTGAAGGAATCTGGAGCAGAGATGCTAAACAAATTTTATTTTTCTTAGAAACTTTGGGACATCTTCTCCTGTTTCCCCTCCAAACAATGTATTCGCCCTTTGGCCATTAAGGTGGGCAGGTGAGACCTCCCAGATAGAAAACCATCCTGGTTTTTTTTCTTTAAGGAAAAGAACCCATGGTTTCCGAAAGGTGCTTTTTCAAGAGGCAAAAGGAAAGGAAGGGAAAGGGGAAAGGGGAAAGGGGAAAGGGGAAAGGGGAGGAAAAAGAAGGGGGAAAGGGGAGAGGAGAGGAGAGGCAGACAATACAACTCCGATGGGGAGGGCTAAGCCAGCATCCGTGTGCCATGAAAACCGAGACACTGGGCCCACATAGAGCAACCTCAGCAAGTCTAATGCAGGGCAGCAGGTTGTGTGAATAATTGCCAACTCCCAAACCCAGGATTGCCCAGCGACACACAACAGGGCTCACTTACCACAACGGGATTGGTGATCAGAAAGAATGCGTATCCATACTGGAGAAACCCCAAACTGGCACCCACTATTGAGAAAATGAGCGGGCGGGTCAGCTTCTACGAGATGGTGCAGGAGGGGGAAAACAACAACAACACAATTCCTTGAGTGAAAAGGACAAAAACCAACACAACACATCTTAGACCTCCCCTCTCATTTCACCCCTACAATTTCTGGCTTGGATGGGAACAAGGCAGATCTTTCTGCACCTGCTTTTTTGTTAGGAAAAGCTAATTATTTTCCCCAAGTTTGCCTGCACCTCAGGCATCTCCTGGTGGTGTCTCATCCACAAACAAACCAGGGTCTATCCTGTTAAAACTTGTTTAGGCGTTGTAATTAAAAAAAAAAAAATACACTTGAGCGAGAGCTCTAATTTCTTCAGAAACTATTTATAATTTCTCTGCCCTGCCTTGCCCTGAAGCTTAAAAATAACCACGGATCAAGATAAACCGCGATTTCAGCAGCCCCCCAAACTCACATGATTTCGGATTACGGGTTCTGATTCCTCTTTCTCCTCCATCCTTCTGGGGAGATCGAGAGGAACACCTGATCGAGCAAAAAGGGGGAAAAAAAAAAACAAATTTGTCCCATATTTACAAACAATTCTGCCCCTGAATCCAGCCAGAGAACCTCACCAAACTGTGCTCCCTGATGACTCCTGTTCAAAGGTAGACTGCTGCGGATCAGAGAGGCTCCATAGAGCTCGTCACCAATGACGGTCGGCGTTTCTCAAAGAGGAAATTAAAGGAAAGGGGACAAACATAAGTAAAAAGGTTTTCCCCTCTTTTCTTTTGAACATTGTCTTAAGAGCTCCGCGTTCACTTCCTAATTGTTTTAATAATTTCCCCAAATTCGTTGGCACCCTCCCGGATCCTCACCTGCTCCTCTGCCAGCCCCTTTGGAGGAGGCCAGTCTCCAGATCTGGATTTTAAGGCTAGAATTTTTTTTTAAAAAAAAAGCCAACTTACTGTTTTTTTGGGGAGTATCTTGGAATAAAAGGAGAAAAGCCACAGCTGTCTTTTCTTTGGAAGGAAAAATGCTGGAGCAGCAGCAAGAGCCAATCAGGGAAAGGAGGCGGGAACATTCCGGGAAAAGCGGAATGGCAGTTAGGGAGCCCTTTTGCATAAATTTCCATCCAGGTGATTCCAAATTTCTGTTGCTAAGTGAGACTTTTGTTAAGTGATCTTTGCCCCGATTTGCAACCTTTCTTGCTACGGTTGTTAAGTGAATCACTGCAGTTATTAAGGTGGCCAAAGGGGATCACGTGACCCCTGGACACTGCCCACCGTCATAAATACGAGTCAGCCGCCAAGCGTCCGGATCTTGATCACGTGACCCTGGGGATGCTGCAACCGTCTTAAGTGTGAAAAACGGTCATAAGTCACTTTTTTCAGTGTCGTTGCAACCAGTCACTAAATGGACTGTTTTAAGTCAAGGACTACCTACCTTTGGAGACCTGTTATGTAAAGGGAGGATAATTTATGAGGGTTTTTTTTTTAATTTGTTTTTTTTTCAGTATTCAGTTGGGGTGGATTCTTTATGTCTAATGTTAGATTTAATTTGATACTTGGGTTTCTTTTTTTCCCTTTTTTGCACAATTAGTATGTTAGTAGGTTTTTCTGTTTGCATTTTATTCTTGTTAATAAAACAAATAAACATATGTAGCGGAGGGGAGAGCTAAAGCGGCTCAAGCTGATCGGGGGGGCCTGGGGAAGAGTGAGTGGGAGCTGGGGGGCTGCCGGGGGCTTCTGTGGGGCAGGCCTGAGGGAAAGAAGGGGGCAGAATAGGAGAGGCTTCTATGGGGCAGGCCTGAGGGAGAAAAGGGGACAGGATAGGGGAGGCTTCTGTGGGGCAGGCCTGAAGAAGTGAAGGCTTCCGGTTCCGGATCGCGACACCAGCAGTCGCACGGAGAGATCTCTCTCTCCCACCGGCTGGTTTCCCTCCGTCGGTAGACCCTTAATCGGGTCGAAAGTCGCCCCGTAGAGGCGACCACCGTTAGAGGAGGCTCCTGCTCGACTGGGGAAGAGCGGCGGCTCTCCCCAGTTCGAGCTTTCTCCTTAGGGCCGCCGGAGGAAAAGATCGTCCTACAAAATGGACGGTCACTTCGTCGCACCAGCTGAAAGCCAGAAGAACATCTAAGCGAAAGAACCCCCGTGGAGAATCCGGGTGAGACCTTTCCTACCCCCTTTTGCTTTATTAGTGAGGAAGCAGCGTGTGAGATTTACCAGTTAATTTTGATACTATTTAAATTTTGGAATACTGAGGGGACCTGAAAACATTTTATTTTTGACTATTATTGTTACAACTACGTATTCATTATTTTGAACCCTTTCTTCATCTTTTTTAATACGAAAAATAAAAAATCTATTATTTGGAAAGAAAAAAAGGATTTTTTGGTTTGCTGAGGACATCTTGTGTCGAAAAGTGGTACTGCAACTATATTTTTTTTTATGACTGGGAATGGCTATGACCCTGAAAGAGTCATAACTACAAGATAACGATGCAGCTGGCCTACTGAAAATTGAAGGTGAATGCTTGCTTGATTCTTATGAAGCAGAGCCTTTCTTAAAGATTAAAGATTAAAAAGCCTTATTATTATCGATATGGAACTTAATACACAACTGGACTATGAACTTATATTGGAAACAATTTTAGAAGCTGCAAAGGATGTGAGCTCTTACTTTCAATCCCTTTTCTCTACACTGAGAGAAACTGTGGAAACCACAAAACAAACTAATTTTATTCAACTTCCAACACAACCTATCGAGAAGTCTGATGACTATACAACAACTTCAACAGAGATGTCTGAAGCATCAATACCAACATCAACAGAGACTGACACTCAGACACAACTTATTGAAAATCGAGAAAAGGTGGATAAACAATTGGCAAATATAACATGGAATAAAACAGCTTTTACCATCCAAAGGCTATTAGAAGAAAGGAAAGAGAACTTTGACCAATTTGAAGCGTTAAAGAATATGGACCTTTTAATAGTGTGGTTTGATTATGTAGGAACCTCACTATGGAAACCACTATGGCATAGAAAGAAGCCTAGAGTTAGATTTAAAAATGTATTTTAAAGTTTTATTTAATGGGATTAAAAAGGCTTTGATTTCTGGACTGACTTAACAACTAATGGAATACGTGAAATTTTTAAGAGGATACCCTTTGTAATATTACTCTGTTTTAGATATGATATATATTGGAGAAGTAAACTTTATCTACTGGTTTAAAAAGATTTTTATATAGAGGCATTGATAGAATATATATTTAAATTAGATAGAAATTTATTTGTTGGCCTGATATCTTTATTTTAAGAGAATTATTTGGAAATAAAAGGAGAATAAGAGGGATGGGTGATAAGAGAAAAAAATGGTATCAATGAAGAAGATATGAATGTGTTGTAAGAACAATATACCAGATATAATTATGTAAAAAAAAAAAAAAGGGCACCCGAAGTGTTAATAACATGTCTATTTAAGGCTAATTGAAATATAGTAATTGTAAGTTAGTAAAGCTTAAAAACAGGATTTGGATTTTTTAGAATTGAAATGTAACTGATATTTGATAGGACCGTTTGAAACTTATATAGAATTTATTAATTTGAATATGTAAAATTAAATGAGGGAATTAGAGAGGGAAGCTTAAAAGACTTGAGTTGACTTATATATCTGTGATTGTTTTTCTTTCTTTTGGATGTTTAATATACCCACCTCCATGGTGGTTCCTAAGCACTTTAATGTTATCCCTGCACCCCTATAAAATCTAATAAAATATATTTAAAAAAAAAAAAGAGTAAAGGGGACAGGATAGGGAGGCTTCTATGGGGCAAGCCTGAGGGAGAGAAGGGGACAAGATAGGGGAGGCTTCTATGGGGCAAGCCTGAGGGAGAGAAGGGGGCAGGACAGGAGAGACTTCTATGGGGCAGGCCTGAGGGAGAGAAGGGGGCAGAATAGGAGAGGCTTCTATGGGGCAGGTCTGAGGGAGAGAAGGGGACAAGATAGGGGAGGCTTCTATGGGGCAGGCCTGAAAAAGTGAAGGGGACAGGATAGGGGAGGCTTCTATGGGACAAGCTGAGGGAGAGAAGGGGACAAGATAGGGGAGGCTTCTATGGGGCAAGCCTGAGGGAGAGAAGGGGGCAGGACAGGAGAGGCTTCTATGGGGCAGGCCTGAGGGAGAGAAGGGGGCAGAATAGAAGAGGCTTCTGTGGGGCAAGCCTGAGGGAGAGAAGGGGACAAGATAGGGGAGGCTTCTATGGGGCAGGTCTGAGGGAGAGAAGGGGACAAGATAGGGGAGGCTTCTATGGGGCAGGCCTGAAAAAGTGAAGGGGACAGGATAGGGGAGGCTTCTATGGGGCAAGCCTGAGGGAGAAAAGAGGGCAGGATAGGAGAGGCTTCTATGGGGCAGGCCTGAGGGAAAGAAGGGGGTAGGATAGGAGAGGCTTCTGTGGGGAAAGCCTGAGGGAGAGAAGGGGACAAAATAGGAGAGGCTTCTATGGGGCAGGCCTGAGGGAGAAAAGGCAGGATAAGAGAGACTTCTGTGGGGCAGGCCTGAGGGAAAGAAGGGGGCAGGATAGGAGAGGGTTCTATGGGGCAGGCCTGAGGGAGAAAAGGGGACAGGATAGGGGAGGCTTCTGTGGGGCAGGCCTGAAGAAGTGAAGGGGACAAGATAAGGGAGGCTTCCATGGGGCAAGCCTGAGGGAGAGAAGGGGACAAGATAAGGGAGGCTTCTATGGGGCAGGCCTGAGGGAGAAAAGGCAGGATAAGAGAGACTTCTGTGGGGCAGGCCTGAGGGAAAGAAGGGGGCAGGATAGGAGAGGCTTCTATGAGGCAAGCCTGAGGGAGAAAAGGCAGGATAGGGGAGGCTTCTATGCGGCAAGCCTGAGGGAGAAAAGAGGGCAGAACAGGAGAGGCTTCCATGGGGCAAGCCTGAGGGAGAGAAGGGGACAGGATAGGGGTGGCTTCTATGGAGCAGCCTGAGGGAGAGAAGGGGATACAATCGCCTTCTATGGGGCAACTCAGAGGGAGAGAAAGGGGCAGGAGGCTTCTATGGGGCAAGCCTGAGGGAGAGAAAGGGGCAGGATAGGAGAGGCTTCTGTGGGGCAAGCTGGAGGGAGAGAGTGTGAGTGACAGGGAGGCAAGCAGAGGAATGAACGAAGGAGCAGAGGCTGTGGAAAAGGAGAGCCCAGCAGGCAGTGCAAGAGAGGGAAAAGAGAGAGGGAAGAAGGGCCGACCGGCCACTTGATCACCTTCCCTTCACTTGACCCGCTTGCTGGGAAAAGACTGACCACCACCCCAAGTGACCCAGGCAAGCAGAGTTGCTTGAGCGAGGGACCACTGTGGACCGGCAGCCATACCAAGAGCGCCAGGAGAACCCGGACTCCAGCAACCCTTACGGGCATAGCGCTACCCATGTATAAACACAAAGACACACTGCAGAGTGCATAAAATCATTTCCCGTAGCTTGCACCAATACAATTAAATGCCTTTTTTGTAAACAAGTACTGAGTTTGAATGGAAAACTCCATTCGGGGACCTTTCCTCCTTGTTAAATAACTAGGGTGACATATTTTGGTTTGGACCAGGATAGGGTAAATGGAAGCTTTCCCCCCCCAAAAAAACTTTACTTTCGTCCTTCCTTCAGGTCTCCACATTGCAGCATGTTTTGAGCTTTTCCACTTTTTCTAATTTGCAAATCAGTTAATTTTAATAATCTGGACTTGAGATGGGGTGCTGGAGTCTCAGCAGGTAGTCCCGTGCCGGCTTATTCAATATGCTGATTGTTAAATAACACGCTTATTAAATCCTGCTTTTTATCCGTGTCTGGCATCCTCACATGGAGGCCGAAATATGGATGACCACACTGTTAAATTCCAAGTGCTGATCTGTCACTCCACTTCCTCTTTCTTTCCTTTCCCTTCCCTTTGTTTTACTTTCTTATATCACTTCATTTTGCCTCCCGCATCTCATTTCTCTACCGTTTTCGTTCCTTCATTGAAACTGGCAAGGATTTCTAGCAAGGCAATGCAGAACAAACTGTCACGTCTGCCAGGATAGTTCTAGGTTGCTTCTCTCCTTAGTTAGTTTCCATCCATTGTCTTGTCCTGCCTTCTGGTGCTTTGGAGAATATGCTGACCCCTCTTCTTTGTGGCAGCCCCTCAAATATTGCAACAATGCTATCATATCAACTCTGGTCCTTCTTTTCATTAAACTAGACAAACCCAATTCCTGCAACCGTTCTTCATATGTTTTAGCCTCCAGTCCCCTGATCATCTTTGTTGCTCTTCTTTGCACTCTTTCTAGAGTCCCAATATTGTGGTGACCAAAACTGGATGCAGTATTCCAAGTGTGGTCTTATCAGGGCAATATAAGGATACTGCAAAAAAGAAACCGCAGAAATCCATTTCTGATATAATGGGAGCTACAAGCTAAATTCTTCCCCTAATCCCCTCTAGAGAGTCAGGAAAATCACCTTGGCGGAAATAGGCAAGAAGTATAGCTAAAAAGGGCCAAAACATTATTTTATATCCAGGGGCATAAGATAAGATAAGATAATATTTGGAAGTGACTTCCTGGCTCACTGGAGCATCAGAAGAACAGAAAATAAAGCACAATCAGCCTTGCAAGATATTCTTTTTATAGCTAATTTCAAGAATGGATTTTTTTTTAGCTTTCCTGCAGGGTTGATTTTCTGCTTTGGCCTACCTCACAGGGCTGACACCAACATCTCTGCTCACACAGCTCTGCTAAATTTACATGCTGATCTTTTTTTGCCAAACTAGCATTATAGCACTTAAAAAAATAATATAAATAAATCCATCCAGCTTGCAGAAAGCTTCTGCTTTACTTCATTTTTTAATTCCAGATCAATTTTGAAAAGAGAGGGGGGAAAAGATTTCCTGTTTCTATTCAGCCGTTATTTTTCTGGAATTTTTGTAGGTGCAGGCCGCCATATTCTCCTGGATCTCTTGAAATGTCTTGCCGCTGGTTTCCGGGACTGCCCGGAAAATGAAAATAAAGGTGAGGATGATAAAAGGCCAGTAAACGAGCAAGTAGTAGGATCCAAGGTAGGACTAGAGACAGAAACAAAAATTAAAAAATACAAAAGGCAAGATGAAACTCGGCAGGTCCATGAGACACACAGAATTCTGTGGTAAGATCACCTCTCTGCTGGAAAAAAAATCCCCAAGGAGTTTTTAAATAAGTATTTTTAATACATTTCATTTACTTTTTAAACTTCCTTACCTTAGTCAGAACAAACAGAATGGCTGAGATAAAATTGAGTCCCCAGCTGACAAATCCTGCAATCACACATGCCGACGCTCGGGACGACTGGAGGAACAATTCACCAATAATCAAAGGAAGAATGCCAGCTATAGGGAGAGAAGAAGGGAGGTGTTGTATTTTTTTTAAAAAAAAAACAACAACCACCACAAAACCTTCCCTTGGTCTTTCTGCACCTGTGAAAACCCCGTATCCCATCTGATCACAAACCTGGTCCCGTTACGTAGCCCATAAAGAAGAGGATAATCAAAACAATGCTGATGAAGGCCAGTGAGGGGTTTTCAGTCTGTGGGGAAGAAGGAAGCACCTGTGGGGTGACCATCAAAGCAGTATCCCTTCCTCCACCCGACTTCACATCTTTAACCAACCTCATGTTTTCCACCAGGTTAGGGACTCCTATCTACAGAAAACTGGCATGAACTCTATGAAACTGACCAACTGGATGAAATTGACAGATTGGTGAAACTGACCAACCGGATGAAATGGAAAGATTGGAGCTACTGACGAACTGCATGAAAGTGATAGATTGGTGCAATTGACCAACTGAATGAAATTGACGGATTAATGAAATTGACCAACTAGACGAAATTGACAGGTTGGTGAAATAGACGGATTGGTACAATTGACCCACTGGATAAAATTGATAAGATTGGTGAAATTGACCAACTGGGTGAAATTCACCAGATCAATTTTAACTGGCTGGGAAGGATTCTGTGTGTGAAAAAACACAGGGATGTCAACAGGGGGGCACTCAAGTTGTCCCAGTGCAGAGAGCAGGAGGGAAACCCACCTGAAAAGTGAAGACTAGGGCAATATTTGAGATGCTACAAATCAAGAAGCCGCTCAAAAGGAGAAATCTGCGCCCCAAGGACTCGACAGTGCAGATCTAGAAAAAAAGCAAAGCAGAAAAGGATTGACACTTCGGGACCCTGGAGAAAAACTACTGAGAAGACCATGGACAGCCAAGAACACAAACCAATGGATCATCAAATAAATGAGCCCACAATTCTTCATCAAGGCTAAAACGATCCTGGTCTTTGCTCTTTCTATTGTGTTTTTGCTAGTTTGAAATGCTCCCTTTGGTTGAATTGCTTTGGGGTACATCACCCCAAAGTCGGTGGGGTGACGGAGGCAGTTGATAACACGAACAAACCAGGAATCAAGTGGCGATTTGAGGTGGCTTACGGTTGTCAGAAGCATCAGCTGGATGACCACGCTTCCTACTAATGGAAGGAGCTTCATAGCTTTGTAGGACAGTCCTAAAGCTCTATAGGCCCGCTGGGCAAAAATTAAAACCTGCAATCAAGGACAAAAGAGATGCAGATGGAAGCACATGTAAGACTTGGGCCAGGCTCTAAAAACCCAAGCTGCAATTCTTCTAAGGAGATTTATCACTGGCAGACAGAATCTTTCCAAATTATAGCAGAGAATTGCATCATAAGCTTAAACTCTGGGAACTATTAAGGAGGGGCCGTCTTCACCCCCTTTCTCTCACACCAACTATCTCAACTGCATTGTCTCTTGCTTCTCCAGAATGCAGCTGTTCCCTCTTGGGAATCCAGACCACATTCCATCACAGTTTGCCTTTTTGTAAACTGTAACACCTGCCTCTACCCTGCTGTTGTCCTGGAGCGAGAAACAAACTGGATGTGGATCCAGGAATTTTATTCCTGGCTACAAGCCAGTGCTCAGGCATTTTGAGGAGGACAAAGACTCCAAATTTGCAAAAGCAAACAGCACATCTTTTCTATGCGAGGTTGCTCGGGGAAGTCACTAACCGCGTTTGTTTGCACAAATCGACTTCCGGAGACTAAGACCACGACGGTGATGAGATGCCACCGGAGGCTGCGGAAGCGAAGAAGTTTCCACACAGTCATGTTCTTCTGGCTGCTTTCGGCAAGGTGTTCCTGATAAAGTTCTTCCATCTCCTCCTCTACATTTTCTTCCCCTCTCAGCATCTTCAAGACTAGAGGAGGTGGAAGAGGAGGAGCAGTATAGAGTTGGGTTTTCATGCCGCCCCTGTCCAACAGGTCTTAACTCTGGAGTTTGGGAGGGCTGGCATGGTCCAGGGTTTCTAGATGGTTACAGCAAAGCCTGTAACCCATAGTCTGTTCTTCTCTTCTCCACTTCTTCCTTTTCTTCTCCTCACATCTCAGAGCATTGGGAAATTGGGTGGCCTGGTCAGCCATACTCCAAGACCCTCACTCTATTTCTGGAGGACGCCCCCAAGAAGCAACCTTTGGGATGATGGCTTCCAACTTCATTAATGCAAGGAATGTGGGGAACAAAACTGAGGACATCTCCCCTCTTATTAAGATAATTCTCAGGAAGGACCATCTCTAGCCACGGCCTCCTGGAGCCCACCTTTTCCCTTCCCACCAAAGTATCTGACACACCAAAAGGACTTCTTAAACAACCATCCCAAACGTGGTTCCTTTACGGGGGCCACGATTGGCCAAGGGGCTAAATTTGGAAGGAGCCACCGAGCTCTGCAGATCTGAAGGGCAGAAGCTGGGCTAGAGGCCCGATCCTCCCTTTGGCCCAGACGTGGGGCTCGTAAGGCCATCAGGCCGGACGCGTGTGGCCGTACCTTGTCTTGCTTTCTCTTCGTCATTCCTCTGTATGTACAGAAACCTCGGACTTTCCGGAGAAAGAGCCAACAATATAATACTAATTATAGCAAATATGGCAGTAACGCCAGCCAATAATGAAAAATCTGTGGCAGAGAGAGAGAGAAAGAGAGGGAGGGGGAACATTAGGAAGTTGCTGATCCTGCTTCAGGTTTTAGAAGCAATTTTTCTCTTCTCTCCTTCCTCTTCTCTCGCTTTAATCCCTCTGCACTGGGACTTTTTGAGAATGGAAAGATACCCTTCCTGGCTTAGCATGACTTAAAAGTTTGCAGCAACGATAGAGGTGGAAATACTCACTTTCTTCATTTCCCCAGATCTGGGGGCTGATTAAGATTTGGACCAGTATGTATCCCCAGCTGAAGAAGAGGATCAAAGTTGTCACCAAGGCTCCCCTGAGATTCAAGGAAGAGATTTCAAGGACGTAGAGAGGGACGGAGAAACTAAATGCACCTGTGGAATGAATTGAAAATTGCATTACAGTCACAGCCTGCATTCCAGCGAGTGTAGAATTTAGGGGTTTGTCCCGTTTTACGACTTTTCTTGCCACAGTTATTAAGTGAATCACGGCAGTTGTTAAGTTAGTTGCACGGTTGTTAAGTGAATCTGGCTTCCCCGTTGATATTCGAACTAGATGTTTTGAGGTTTGCATTCCATTCTCATTGCTCCGTCGTTGATCAGCCGGGTGGTGCGTTCCAGATCGACACCTCTTGTTCCAGTCACCCTGTTATCCGCTCTCCGAACTCCGCAATCCCACTCTTTTACTCCCCCAATCCTAAACTCCTAAATTAAGGGACGTTTAATGCAAAGGTAGAGTTCAGCTCTTCTCTTTGGGAGCTTAAAAAATAAAGCGGTCACAGACTCACCTGACCCCATTCCTGCCAAAAAACGAGCAAACAGGCTAAATTCAAATTGCCGGAATATTTGATCAAAACACAGAATGGCAGACGAAAAAACAGAAAGCCCGTTAATAATTAACACGGTGGATTTCCTGAAAAGACACGGAAAGAGACACATTCAGGAAACAGAAATTGCAAGAGTGCTATTTTTTTTTTTTTTTTTAGTCCTGAACTATCAGCAGCATCTTGATTGTCTTTTTTAAGGGAACAGTTTGTTCCTGGAATTTCAAGAGATTATGCAAAACTAAACTACCTCTGCGGGGAGCTCTAACCTGTGTGCTGTAACCATCCAGATGTTGGCACCAGCGGAATTAGAGAGACAGGGCAGAGAAGATTAAAACTGGGGTCAGTTCTTATCACTGATGCTAGAAGTCCCAAACCAATGATTTTCCGAGCAAATTAACTTTTCAAAATATATAGAATATTAGAATATTAACACAGCTGGAGGTAGAAGGAAGATTCTAATGTACTCCCTTCACTCCTGGGTATGTCTGGTTTAATAAAGAGAAGGATTAGGGGTGACATGATAACAGTCTTCCAATATTTGAGGGGCTGCCCCAAAGAAGAGGGAGTCAAGCTATTCTCCAAAGCACCTGAAGGCAGGACAAGAAGCAACGGATGGAAACTACTCGAGGAGAGAAGCAACCTAGAACTAAGGAGGAATTTCCTGGCAGTTGGAACAATTAATCAGTGGAATATCCTGCCTCCCGAAGTTGTGAATGCTCCAACACTGGAAGTTTTTAAGAAGAGACTGGACAGCCATTTGTCTGAAATGGTATAGGGTTTCCTGCTTGAGCAGGGGGTTGGACTAGAAGAGAAGAGCTCCACGGTCCCTTCCAGCTCTGTTATTCTGTTATTTATTAAATATATATTTAAACACAGCCCCTGTTAATCTTGGTTAATTGAAACCTTGGTTCTCTTTTCAGTGGATCAATAGGTTCTGTGCTCTGGGGCTTAGGAGCTGAGTGGGTACTGAGGAAAGGGGCTCACTTTACATGCCAATGTATGGCACCGATGCCAACAGAAACAGCCCAGAAATTCTGCTTAAGGTCTGCCAGTACCTGCCATATCTATCTGCCAGACAGCTCCAAAGATACACCCCAAAAAGGCCTCCGAGGGGGACGAAAATGCTGAATAATATTAAGAACTCGAAATGCACGGAGACTGCATTGTTCCCTTCGTTCTGAAGATTCAGCAACTGTATCTTTATCTTAAAAACACAAAATGGAAAGCCGCATCAGCAGCACAGAACTGTGCTGCACTGCCTTCCCAGCTGCCTCCCTCCATCTCCCCTAACAACCCTGCGAGGTAGGCGTCAGCTCGCAGTCCCTAAGGGGAAGGGGAAAGGAAAGGAGGGAGGAAAGGAAAGGGGAGGAAAAAGAAGGGGGAAAGGGGATGGGAGACGAGAGGCAGACAATGCAATTTGAAACCCCGATGGGGAGGGCTAAGCCAGCATCCGTGTGCCATGAAAACCCGAGACACTGGGCCCACGCAGAGCAACCTCAGCAATCCTAATGCAGGTCAGCAGGTTGTGTGAACAACTGCCAAGTCCCAAACCCAGGACCGCCCAGAGACCCAGAGCAGGGCTCACTTACCACAACGGGATTGGTGATCAGAGAGAATGCGTATCCATACTGGAGATACCCCAAACTGGCACCCACTACTGAGAAAATGAGCGGGCAGGTCAGTCTCTACGAGATGGGTGCAGGAGGGGGAAAACAACAACAACACAATTCCTTGAGTGAAAAGAACAAAAACCAACGCAAGACATCTTAGACCTCCCCTCTCATTTCACCCCTACAATTTCTGGCTTGGATGGGAACAAGGCTGATCTTCTGCACCTGCTTTTTTGTTAGGAAAAGCTAATTATTTCCCCCAAGTTAGTCTGCACCCCAGGCATCTCCTGGTGGTGTCTCATCCACAAAACAGGGTCAATCCTGCTGAGTTATTAGGAGATTCCTAAAAACCTGTCTAGGCACTGCAATTTTTTTAAAAAAAAAATAAAAATACACTTGAGCGAGAGCTCTAATTTCTTCAGAAACTATTTATAATTTCTCTGCCCTGCCTTGCCCTGAAGCTTAGAAATAACCACGGATCAAGATAAACCGCGACTTCAGCAGCCCCCCAAACTCACATTATTTCGGATTACGGGTTCCGATTGCTCTTTCTCCTCCATCCTTCCGGGGAGATCGAGAGGAACACCTGATCGAGCAAAAAGGGAAAAAGAAGCAAAAAATATTCTGTCCCTTTGTTCATTTTTCCACCATATTTACAAACGATTCTGCCCCTGAAGCCAGCCAGAGGACCTCCCCAAACTGTGCTCCCTGATGACTCCTGTTCAAAGGTAGGCTGCTGCGGATCAGAGAGGCTCCATAGAGCTCGTCACCAATGACGGTCGCCATTTCTCAAAGAGGAAATTAAAGGAAAGGGGAGAAACATAAGTAAAAAGGTTTTCCCCTCTTTTCTTTTGAAGATTGTTTTGAGAGCTCCGCGTTCACTTCCTAATTGTTTTAATAATTTCCCCAAATTCGTTGGCACCCTCCCGGATCCTCACCTGCTCCTCTGCCAGCCCCTTTGGAGGAGGCCAGTCTCCAGATCTGGATTTTAAGGCTAGAATTTATTTATTTTTTAAAAAGCCAACTTAACTGTTTTTGGGGGGGAGTATCTTGGAGTAAAAGGAGAAAAGCCACAGCTGTTTTTTCTTTGGAAGGAAAAATGCTGGAGCAGCAGCGAGAGCCAATCAGGGAAAGGAGGCGGGAACATTCCGGGAAAAGCGGAATGGCAGTTAGGGAGCCCTTTTGCATAAATTTCCATCCACTTTCAGGGACCGCACATACTTTTTCCCAGCGCTTTTGTTACGGAAAGTTTTTTCCAACTTTCCTGTGTATCTGAGCATCCCGGTGATCTCCAGTTGGTCTTCCATCCCAATTCTAAGCCTATTTAGTTGCACTTTCTTCCCAGCCTGCCAAGATCATTTTTTAATTACTTACCTAATTTAAATACCCCCATTTTTCCATGAAATGGTTGAATTAAGTGACTGAATACTTTATTTGGGCAAGTGTGATGGAACACATAAGGAATTTGCCTCCGGTGCAGACGTTCTCAATGGGAGTCAAAACCAAGAAATCACAAGTTACCCAGGGAAAAATGGTTACTTAAATACAAGAAGGTTGTGAAAAACATTTTAAAAAACTTAGCCCACCACCGAAAGTGAAAGCGTGAAAAACTTTCACACATCAACACTTACACACTCAGACACACTTTTGAAGCAGCTTTGCCATTTTCTCTAAATTGAACTGCTGGAAGAAAACAAAATTAAAGCGGGGGGGGGGGGAGTCAAAGAAAGAAAAAAGCTCCATCTATTCAAGGCTCGTTTATTTTTAAAAAAGCACACACTTCTGTTCAAAGGCCATCTTCGACAAGGCGGATGGAAAATTAAATCTTAATCTGTACATTTAAGAGTTCTGTTGCATCGTTGTTTAAAAACACACAAACACGCAGAGAGAAGTGAGGTATACAGAACGAGAGAAAAAAATCAGCCTGGCCCAAAAAAAATAATAATGCAGCATTTATTCGAAGGCAAACAAAGCAGCGTCCCCAAAAATTGGGGGTGTCCACTGGAACCAGACATGTGGGGGTCCATCACTTTCCTGGGAGGGTTGCGATAAAATAGAAATTAACCGATATGCACCCTGTTACAGTCCTTCCAGATGGGAAGACTGTACCGCCTTCAAGTATCCATCTTGGATGCTTCGTTTCAAGAAGAAATTTGTAGGCAACTGCTTGACTCCAACGTCCATCCCTGATCAGGCTAGTTGAGGATGATGGGACCTGTAGTGTCTCTCTCTCTCTCTCTCTCTCTCTTCTCTGATTTCCAAATAGGGTGTTGACAGCCACGCCTCTTCTCTCCCTCTTAAACGTGGGTAATCTTGTCCCTTAACATTTAATTCAACACTTTCTCCTCTTATTCTTAACGCTTGAGTTAAAAAATAAAAACATGTCTTCGTAGCGTCTTTAAAAAAAAAGAGAAGAAAAAAAACAAACCACGCCCTGAGAAAGTTAATTTGGAGTAAGACCGATCCAGCCGTTGTATGGTGAAAAATTGAACGTTTTTTCTTTTTTCTATAAAAAAAGTTCAAAAGTCTTATTATGTTGTTGTTGTTTTTCTTTCCCAGGTGAATGAATATCATCCATCAGAGGCATCTTGGTTTCCTGTCTGAACAAAACAACAGACAAGGATCAATGAAAGGGTAAGTTTTAGCAGAAAAATCAGAAGCCACATAACACAATTAGCGTTATGGGTGGTCCTCGGCTTGCGACAGTGCACTTAGTGACCGTTCAAAGTTACAACGGCATTGAAAAAATGACTAATTTCTATATTTTTAGCAAGCCTGGTTGCCTGGCAGTGAGTGGGTTTTATTTGCCAGAGGTGAATAAATTATCCACAAGCCGTTTGTGGAAATTCCACTTCGGACTCCAGAGGGAAATCAAATCGGTATGAAAAAAAACAACTAGAAGGGAAACTAGGAATTATATCCAGGGGGGAAAAAAGTGCTGTTTTGTAGTTTGGATGGTATTTCAAAACTGTGAGCATCAAAGAGCTAACTTTAAATTTTTATCGTTTTTATCGATTTTATTTTTCTATTAGGAGCCCTTATCGGTGACTGCCTGACTTCTGTAGGTGCTCTACGCTAAATAAATAATTAGGAGTTCCGATTTTCTCCCCGAATCCCAGGATTTTTCTGGTTTTTTTTTGTTTTTAAAAGCTCACCTTGCAAAATGAGGGCAAACTAGAAACACTCATGGTGAGAATCCCACCAGGCAAAGGGGTGATTTCCATCACGATACAGGCCAGGTTCAAGGGCTGGATACGTCTGCCCCTGTGCTATTGCTGCCTCGCAGCTCCCAGTCTTTGCAAAGGGGAGCCTCAGCCTGGAAGCTGCTCTCCAAACTCGGCAGGGGAGGCTCTGGATTCGAGTATCGCCAGCAGCAGAAGAAAGAAAAGAGTTTATTCCGGACGACTCGGGTGCAAAAGACAAACAGGATGCAATTTGCAGCTCCTTGAAAGGTGTTTCCGACTCCCTGGTGGGAAAAGGAGAGAAATTTTGTTTTATTTTATTTGCTTCCGAGACAAAACAGGTCTCCTGAGCTTTGAAACAGAGTGGACTTCAATTCCCAGAATCCTTTGCTGCACATCTGGAGGCAGCTGGATGGGGAAGGCCCATCCAGGCCACCTGTGATTGTCTGGAAACTCACGTGAAGCACCACCAGCAGCCAGTTTTGGTCTGCAGGAGAGCCGGAAAGGGTCAGCACGAACCGGATGGTGCTCCAGACACGCAGAAAGATGAAAATAATCGGGATTAAGGTCAGCTTCTTGTCTGCCACGGATGCTGCTCCTGGGTGGGAAGATGGGGCCCTGGACAAAATGGGCCGATACTCGGAGAGGGCTGCGTGCTGGGGAAGAAAAGAGGGAACCCCCGTTAGATGGTATATTTATTTTGGATGTTCCTCTTGCTTTTCGTTTTAAGATATTATGAGCTGCCCATTGACTACATGAGGGGGGGGGAAAACTATATAAATTCAATAAGTAAATAAAAGATAGATAGATAGATAGATAGATAGATAGATAGATGATAGATAGATAGATAGATAGATAGATAGATAGATAGATAGATAGATAGATAGACAGATAGAGACAGAAAGATAAAGACAGACAGACAGATACATAGATACATACATAGAGACAGACAAAGACAGACAGACAGACAGACAGACAGACAGACAGACAGACAGACAGACAGACAGATAGATAGATAGATAGATAGATAGATAGATAGATGGATAGACAGATAGATAGATAAAGACAAAGATAGAGACAGACAGACAGACAGACAGAGGCATAGGGAGGGAGGGATGATATAGATAGATGGATGGATGGATGGATGGATGGATGGATGGATGGACGGACGGACGGACGGACGGACGGACGGACAGACAGACAGACACGGATGGACGGACATAGGGAGGTAGGGAGATAGAGACAGAGATGATTGATAGATAGATAGATAGATAGATAGATAGATAGATAGATAGATAGATAGATAGATAGATAGATAGATAGATAGATAGATAGATAGATAGATAGATAGACAGACAGACAGACAGACAGACAGACAGACAGACAGACAAGACAGACAGACAGACAGACAGAGACAGACAGACAGACAGACAGAGACATAGGGAGGGAGGGATGAGATAGATAGATAGACAGGCAAACAGACACGGACGGACAGACAGAGGGAGGTAGGGAGGTAGAGAAAGAGATGAGATGAGATAGGCAAATAGAGAGAGCAGGTAGAGACAAAGGGAAAAGAGAGAGAGAGAGAGAGAGAGAGAGAGAGAGATGCGTGTGAGAAAGAGGAGGGGCTACAGTAGGCAGAGATAGCATGGAGTAAACAAGGCCATTTTCCAGAAATGTTTACTAGATTACTAACATTCATTTCATTCCATTTGGATTTTAGAACATAAAGGTCTGCAATCCAGGGTTGTGTGCCTAACACCCCAAACCTGCCAATGTGACTTTGTGTTATGCCCACATTCAACCGTCTCTCTCTCTCCCCCCCCCTCTCCCCCCCCCCGTAAGATTCAGCCCCGGCCTTGTTTACAGCCAATTTGCTCGCTCTTTAAGACAGCAAATAGAAAGCTGCAAAACGGGGGCGGGATGCCTTCCCTGGAATGTGATGAATGCAAAAAAAAAAGCCTCTCGCAGCTGCTCTGGGTTGCCAACCCTGGGGCTGTTGGGGAAGGAGGAACCGGGGACTGGAACCATCCTGCACGATACATTTCCGTTGCTAAGCGAGACAGTGCCCCATTTTACAACCTTGCTTACCACAGCCCTTAAGCGAATCACTGCAATTAAGTTAGGTCTCAAAAGAGGATCACGTGAGCCCGGGACACTGCGACCGTCCTGAAGACGAGTCAGCTGCCCATCGTCTGGATTTTGATCACATGACTGCAAAAGTCGTAAGTGTGAAAAACGGTCATAAGTCTCTCTTTTCAGTGCCGTCGTAACTTTGAACTGTTGTAAATCGAGGACCGGCTGTATAAGCTCACCCAGGGCTGATCACCTTCTGGATACCCACCGCTCGGTTGATGTGCTTCTTTATCAGGATGTAAAAAACCGGCAAGGTCACGTAAGCGAGGATTTCCCACAGTTTCCCTGCCAGCAGCATCCAAAGGAGCCGATCCTCTGCATTGATGTCAATCCAACACCAGCCCACCGAGACATCCGACGCGTCGTAGCCGATTTTTTCCAAGGCCACGGCGGCCGCGGTGATGCCAAGGGGAACCCCCCAGCTGCAAAATAGGGGAGAAGAAGGAGAAAGATTTGGAGCCACCGAATTGGCCCTTGCAAGCGAAAGATCTCCCTTTCTGAGTTTGGGGAACGACGCCCTGTGAAGGTAGGACGCCGGAACGGAAGATTAGATTGTGAAATTGGCAGAGCTTGCTCGAATAGTAAAGCAAAAAAAAAAATAAAAAAATGACAAAAGAGTTTTTTTAAGCTTTACGTGGGTTGGACTAGATGACCTCCAAGGTCCTTTCCAACTTTATTATTATTATTGTTATTATTAAATAAATAACTGTTAGTTGAAAGAAAACTAAATGGATGATTTAATGGATTTGGGGATTGAAAAGGGATAAAGAGGAAGGGGAAAGAGTAACTGCTTAATAGGGCAGAAATAATTCTATAGTTTAATATAAATAGTTTATTACATGTATCTGTCACTCGCCTTCCAGCAACTCTGGGCAGTTATTATTCACCTTTTTGGTTTTTCTCTACGTTATCTTCTTAAACTTTTTTTTAGCGCCCTAATCTGCTTTTATTACAAAGAAGCCATTTTAATAGTGCATCAGAAATAATAATAATTTTCAGTCCAGAATTGCTTTAGAAAACAAGAGTCCCGCGCAATTTTTTTTTTTTTTTGCGCTTCTAACATGCCCAGGCTGGACTCCAAAATAGTGAAACCGGTTGCACACTCTTGTCCAATTTAATGCAGATGTGAATGAATTAGAATGAATACCTATGCCGCAGAGAGTCTCGGAGCGTTTTCTAAACCAATGTCGCTGTCTAAAATTAGCTCCAGTTGTAAAATAAACCCCCCCCCCAGCTATAAATACACTGTAGTCACAAGCAAAGAGGCTGACATTTCACTAATGCAATTTTGTAGGTTATTTGCAATATAATCCCTCTTCCAGGCCGTCCCTGAATAGCCGAGGAAGCTAACCTCCCTGAATTACATTTTGCATTTCTGAACCATTGGACCCGTTGCTCTGCAAAACAGCATGAAAAAAAAAAAAAAAAAAACCTCCTTAGAAGGGGCCCAACTCAAGTGAAGACTGCAGAGGTGGGATTCCACCACCCATCAACGCAAACCCAGAATCCTATGGATGGGAGGTGTAGTCCAAGAGCCCTGGTTCCTTGGTGAATTTCTCCTTCCGTGGTTTCTGGATCTGGCCACGGGTTCAGGCAGGCAGGCAGGCAGGCAGGACCGGTAATCGTGCAGAGAGGCAACGGGCTGGCTCATTAGCCCAAAAGCCACAGATTCCTAGCTCTCGGCACCACTAAAAGGCTGGATTTAATTCAAAGTGAAATATCAACCAAAGAAAATCGAACAGGCCAGCATCTGGGATTCTTCTGTTCTCCTTTTCATATCCCACACTGCATCCTTTGATCACAAAAATATATATATATAATAAAATGCATTCGGACCTGCCGTGCAATGGAGGCTTTGGGATCAATGCAAACTTGGAATTTACCCCTTGGAAAATTTTCCGTTCTCAAACTCTTGAGCGTTTCTCCAGGTTTGGGATCACAAGTCCTATCAGCCTCAGCCCACACAGCCCCTTGGGAGGGGATGATGGGTACCAGGCCTCCAAATATCTTTAAATTCCCCTCTCCCTGTTCTTTCTTAAGATAAGCCAAGGAGCAGACAAGCACCCTTAATGTCACATTTGGGGGGGGGGATCAGCTGGTGCAAAGTGACCCCCCCAACCCCCCAATCAGAGTGAAAAACGTGGAAATCGGATGCAGAGTGCAGACGCCCCCCCCCCTTCGCTCACTTGCTCAAGACTTTTTCAGAAGTGTGCGAAGGTCACAGGTCTCCCTTGTGGCAGTGTTTGCACAACCACTCCAGATTTGTTGTCGAGCATCCTTGCAGCCTGAGGAACTCAAAGCCATCTGATATATAACAAAGGAGGCATTCCGGAGTGCAAACACGTCTTATTTGCAATTGCTCCACCACAAATACCGTTTAGGGCATCTTAAATATATATATATATTCATTTATCTGCCCAATTCCGGGCAGTCCTCGGCTTACGACCACAACTGAGCCTAAAATTTCCGTTGCTAAGTGAAACATTTGTTTGGCCCCGTTTTGCGACCTTCCTTGCCACCGTTGCTAAGCGAATCACTGCAGTTGTGAAGTTAGTAACACGGTTGTTAAGTGAATCCGGCTTCCCCCCCCGTTGACTTTGCTTGTCAGAAGGGGATCACGTGACCCCAGGACACCGCAAATCGTCATAAATATGAATCAGCTGCCAAGCCTCTGAATTTTGACCACGTGATCTTGGGGGATGCTACAACAGTCACAAGTCTGAAAAACGTTTTTCATTGCCGTTGTAACTTCGGTCACTAAATGAACTATCTGTATGGGATAGAAGCCACGCAGGAGAAAAGGCCCAGTTAGATTGGATCAGACCAATCAGAAAGATTTGGGATCTTATGTATACAGGTAAGCCTCGTTTTATGTCCATTTGTTTAGTGACTGTTCCAAGTTACAACGGCACTGGGGGAAAAAATGACCGTTTTTCACAGTTTACGACCGTTGCAGCATCCCCACGATCAAAATTTGAATGCTTGGCAATTGGCTCATATTTATGACGGCCGGGATCCGGTGATCCCCATTTGAGACCTTCCGATTCACTTAACAACCAGATTCATTTAACAACCCTGTTTCTAACTCAACAACTGCAGTGAATCACTTCACTGTAGCAAGAAAAGTCCCCAAATGGCCCCAAACTCACTTAACGGTTTCGCTTAACAGAATTTAGGGGCTCCTGTGCAGTCGTAAGTCGAGGACTACCTAAGTAGCATTATTATTTCCACCCCAGTTTGTCAGACATAAAACTGCAACTTTAAGCATCCCCTTTGCTCCAGCTTGCTACAAAGAAGCTACAAGTATTTTTAAACAAACGTGGTTACATGGGAACGTGGGACAGGGATACCTCTGGAGACCTGGAAGCATCGGGCATCTCTCAGCTCAGTCCACCTTGCAGGGGTGTTAAGAAGATGCAAGGAAAGAGAAAGGAGGACACACTCAAGTGTGTTTGTTTTTGCACCAAATCAGAGGATTAATTTTGCAAAAAAGAAAGAAGTCTGGCCTTTTGACAGCAAAAGCTGGTTTTTCTGGGGTTCCTGAGGTTTTATTTACAGTACTTTTTTAAATTAACATTGTTGGTTCGGAAAAACAGGTTCATCTCTCCAAGAATTGTAGTCTCGGCCACACCCAGCTCACAAAGAGCAAAGAGAGGCAGAATTTGGGGACCACAGCTCCATCATCCCTGACTTTGGCTGGCTGTGGCTTATGGGAACAAAGAGGCAGGCTGTGTGTGTGTGTGTGTTGCATTTTACAAGGCAAGACAAAACCACTTTGATTTGAGCTGGGGAATTGGAAAAGGAAGAACGTTTTTTAAAAAACACACACCAATAAAGATTATTTATTCATTGTTGGCCCCATTCTTAGCGTTTGGCGAGGGTTAAATGCAGCCCTTTTCTTGGGCCAGCTTCTTCTACCCCAAGGGGCATCGCAAGGCGCTAGTCCTCTGCAATCCTGCTTATGGGGAGGGGACAGGAGGTAGGGAGATGGAAGACTGGACACAAACACACACACACACACACCCACCAGGTAGAGAGGAGACGGGGGGGGGGGAAAGAGGCCACCCACCTCACCTCACCAAGTGGAAGAAGCCGAGCAAGCCGGCGGAGCCGGTGGAGCCGCGGACTATGGCGAAGTAGAGGTCCAGGGCGATGGCCACGGTCCAGAAGAAGGAGCTGGTGTTGGCGAAGGTGGAGAGGGCGCCCTGCGCCACGCAGTCCCAGGACGTGGCCTCGAAGTCCTTCAGCACCCCGTAGGCGTAGGAGGCGGCGGAGAGCAGGTCGGCCCCCGAGAGGCAGGAGAGCAGCTGGCGCGGCCGCGTCCGGAGCTCGGGCCAGCGGGCCTGGGTGCCCAGCAGCAGGCAGCAGCCCAGCACCGAGAGGGCGCAGGAGAGGAGCACCACCCCGCGCTCCCAGGGGGAGACCAGCGTGGCGGGGGGCTCCCGCAGGAGCATGGCGGGGAAAGGGTGGGGGGCGAGAGGGAAAGGGGAAGGAAAGGGAAAGGGGCGAGCGAGGAACGAAAAGGGGTCTCCGGAGCGCAAAAGCCGCGCTGCCGACCTTCCCCCTTGCTCTCAAGGCAGCTCCGGGGCGCGGCTCCCCTTCCCTCCGGCTGGGAGGGTGGTGGTGGACGGCGCCGGGTTCTGCAGGGCGGAGGCACCGGAGCCCCAGCCGGGAAGGGCCCGACGCCCCACGGCGCGCCACACACACACACACCGGTGACTGGCGTGACTCCTCCTTCGGGCCGCTCCGCCTGCGCTCTGGCGCTGGACGGAAGCCTTCCCCCCGCAAAGGAGAGGGCGGCTCCTGAGCATGCACAGAGCGCGGCCCTCCTGCAAGCCCGGGGCTCTGCTGGGGAGGGTCTCCCAAGGCCCTCCCGGGATTGCCAAAAGGTGGGGCGGCGGGGCTTTAAAGAGGGTGGGCCGCTCAAAGAGCTGGGTTTCCCGCGGGAGGGGGGGAGGATCGCTGCTGTGTCTCTGCAGGAGTCCCTGCCCTGGCCCGAAAGCTGTGTCGGGTCTGCGCGGACGGGAGTTTACTGGGATAGACTGGCAGATGCCGATCCAATCGTGGATACAGACTTTGGGGGGGGGGCGAGAGGAGTGTGCCTGTGCTGTCTCTGTTCTGTAAAAGGCGCTTTTTTAAAAAACCCTGTCCTGCTGGAATGCAGAAAAGCAGCCCTGGCTACGATTAAGCTTGAAATATTCTGCCTTCCATCTCAGTTTCCTGAGCGTAAACCCGATTAGAAGACAAGGAAACGTTTGATTTGCTCGACAGTGTGTGAATTTGACAGGACTTCATGCAGAAAAGGGGCACTGAGATGCCGCGTTTCCAAAACCGGCATAAACTGGGATTCATTTCATTTTATTCATCCGAGCGTGAATGTGTCAAACATTTCTCTGTCAAAACTCCAGCCTACAGACTTTTGCTTTTCCAATCTGAATTGCCCATTGTGCTAAATAGTGATTTATTTACAGGGGTTTTATTTAAAAAAACTGTTTTATTTAATAAACAGTGGTTTGTTTAAAGACCTCATTCACACAGCACCCTAATGGCAAAACAACCGTATCATTGGGGTGACATGATAGCAATATTTGAGGGGCTGCCACAAAGAAAAGGGGGTCAACCTATTCTCCAAAGCACCAGAAGAAGGCAGGACAAGAAACAATAGACGGAAACTAATCAAGGAGAGAAGCATCCTGGAATTAAGGAGAAACTTCCTGACAGTGAGGACAATTAACCAGTGGAACTGCTTGCCACCAGAAGTGGATGCTCCATCACCGGAGGTTTTTAAGAAGAGACTGGACACTTGTCTCAAATTGTATAGTGTCTCCTGCTTGAGCAGGGGGTTGGACTAGAAGACCTCCAAGGTCCCTTCCAACTCTGTTATTGTTATGGACGCGGATAAAGGTACAAAGAGAAGGAAGGATAGCCCCTCACTCGGAAACTGGGTTAAAGTTCCCAACTTTCTCCCTTCTGTCTGCTCCTAAGTGTTCGGCACCCAGCCTGGTCTGCCGATTTTGAATCAATGAACCTTTTGCTGGCAGGATGCTAAACCACAGGTAAAGCTCAATTCCCTTAAGTCAGACTGACTGGTCTTAAAAAAAAGCCTAAGGGAAAATAAAATAGAAATATGTCAACACCCTCCAAGGCTTGGGTGCAAAGCACCATGTTTTCCTTATGTCTAGGTTTAACAAAGTTGTTTTCCCCATAACAGAGATCTGTTGGGTTCAACGCCCGTTTATCGCTTTTTAGAAAACCCAGGGAAACAACAGAAAAGCTGAGCCAAAATTCACTGCTTTCCTCTCAAATCGGGAGCTTGCGGCCTTCGCAGCTGCCCGTTTCCTGTTTTCCCACACATTTTCCATCTTCCTGATCCTTCTAGGGAGAAAATGCTGTTTCCGGCAGGCTTGCAAACGTGCAGCACTTCTGAAGCAGTATGCTTGCTGATTGCGTCTTCCGTCATCACATTCAACAACCAGCTAAGACACTGCCAAAGAAACACTCACAAGGGTGCCGTTTTCCACCTCCTCTTGCTTTCCTCCGATGATGCGGCCCCTGTGCAGAGAGAAGGAAAGAGACGTGGTTTGAAAAGGGAAAGGCTGCAAGGGAAAAAACGAGAACAACAAATGGTTAAGTTAAACAGGACTAGAAACTTGATTCTGATGCCCTGGATTTGAAAGCACCTGCGGTAAAAAGCCATCAGGTCGTTTTAGGAAATCATTTTCAATCTGCCCTCCTTTTTTTTTTTTCCCACTTAGGCCTCCAGCAAGGCCACATCTGTCCACTAGCCCCGCTGAGCTATGCCTGCAAGGCCCCTGGACACCCCTAAAACACTTCCACGTGAGAATAAAAGCGATGCTGCTGGCACCTGGCAGATCCTTTTGCTGGATCCTGGAAGGGATCTGCCCAGGAATCCTTTCCAAAAGTACAAAGCTCAGATCCGAGGCCATGTGGGATTCCTAGGAGTCATAGCTGAATAATCACAAACTATCCTGAGTCCTGCAAGAATTAGAGATATGGCAGGAGAGAGGAAGGAAGGAAGGAAGGAAGGAAGGAAGGAAGGAAGGAAGGAAGGAAGGAAGGAAGGAAGGAAGGAAGGAAGGAAGGAAGGAAGGAAGGAAGGAGATGAAAACAATCTGAAATAGGAGAAATCCTACTAATGTTATCTGCTATTGCATTCAAGAGGGCACAAAAGAAAAATTTACTTTTCTTTAAGGAAATCACAACCTGGGCATGTGGGCCAAGTTTCTAGACATCAACGTTGCAAAAAACCCAAAAACATACCTCCCGTATCCAGCCATCAGGTTTCTAGTCCTCAAGGTGGCAAAAAAAGTATGAACTAATACTCAGACTTTGAGTACTGTAAAAGGGGGGAAATATCAGACTGATGTCTCAGCTGTCAGAACAAGGCCAAACAATAAATAAAAGGGAGATAAGAAAAAAAAAGTAGGCCTTTGACACCTTCAGTTGCAACGCAAAGAAATGGCAATGATTTTTCCTACTGGGCAAAGCTATTCAAATATACCCAATAAACAAACTTAACTGGCAAAAACCACTTTTTTATTTAATGTTTGGTACCTACGTGTAGCACAACAAACCTCAAAATCCTTTGTATGAATGCCTTCTTTAACCCAGCCACAAAAAATATCCAAGTTTAGTTATTTAGACCAACAATGTTTAGAAAAAGTGAAGATCTCAACATTGAAAGAGCACAAGAATGTAATTTTTGTTAGAAAGAAAGAGAAAGAAAGAAAGAAAGAAAGAAAGAAGAAAGAAAAAGAAAGAAAGAGAAAAAGAAAAAGGGAAGAAGGAAGGTATGGAAGGAGGGAGGGAAAAAGAAAGGAAGGAAGGAAGAGGGAGGAAGGGATAAAATGGAGGGACAGGGGACAAAATGAAGGGAGGGAGGGGATAAAATGGAGGGAGGGAAGGAAGGAAGGAAGGAAGGAAAGGAGAGTAGGGGAGGGGATAAAATGGAAGGAGGGAAGGAAAGGGGGAGGGAAGGAGGGAATAGGAGACAGGGAAGAAGGAGTAGAGAAAGTCAGAAAGAAAGAAAAGAGAAAGGAAGGGGAAAAACAGAAAGAGACAAAGAGGTAGAGAAGAACTGGAGAAATAAAATAAAAAAGACAAGAGGGAGGAAAGGCAGAGAGTTGAGCCTACCTCTTTCAGAAGCATCTTTCTCCTTCTCCTTCGCAGGTGGGACAAACCCCAGTCCGGATTTGCCCCACCACAGGCCACAGGTCTGGCAAAGAAGCACCCTCCTCCCTCTGGGTGGGGCCTCTCCCAGGTAGCCTTTTAACCCAGTGTGGTCACACCAGTGTGTGTGTGTGTGTTTGTGTCTCTCTTTCTCTCTCTCTCTCTCATGCACACACGCTACACAGCAAAGACCAACCTTTGACTGGCGTGAGCTGTCTCCAGCCACACCTGTCCAGATCGTCCAGAGCTGGAAAAAGTGACAAGGGTGTGTGTGTGTGTGTGTCACACAACTCACTTTGTTTGAATGTCATCTTTTGGCTACATCCTGGTCCAGGCTGCACACAGAGAAGGCAGGAATGCAAAAGTAAACCTAAACAGATTCCGCAAGCTGCTAGTCCTTTTGAATCGATCTTCTTTGGGGTTTTTCTGCCTTTAGACGTAAGTGAGTTTGACCTGAGTTTCCAGGTCGATTTTATTCTGGAAATCCTTTTATGTGGTAAGGAGACTTTAAAAGTTCAGGGTGCTGTAAACCTTGGGGAGAAAGAGGTTTAATCCTCAGCCAAACAGCTCCACCGAACGAACGTCCATTCTCGGTAAAATTATTTCCCCAGGACAGGTGAGAGGTAGAGAAATAAATGGGAGTGAGCAAAGGGCAGCTCACACCCTAAACACACACACACACACACAGGAGTGAGTCACTGGCAGCCAGGAACCAGCAGCAAATAAGAGAACCCGGGCTGTTAGGGACCCACAAAAACGCACGAGCATTACGCAACGTTGACAAGAGATTGCTGACTAATGGAGTCATTCCTAAGCTTTGCACCCCTGTGGCCAGCAAAAGGCTTCAGATCCAATAAAATAGACTTGCCGTGCAAGCCACAGCTCCTGCGGAGTGTTCCTGTTGCATCTCTGTAGGATAACCCGTTCTGGGCTCACTTTCCTCTTAAGAAAGCACTGGGGGGGGGAGTTTATCTGGGATCATCCAGTCATGAGACAACAGACTTCCTCCACACACACCCCATTTTCAAAGGAGTGTGCCCGTCGCCTCCCTGGGTTCATTTTTGCCAGCTTCCCACTAAGAAGGCTTAGAAGACCTGGAGGGGACTAGATTCCAAAGAGAAGCACAAGATCAGAAGAAAGCTGGAGTGGGGTGGAGGGATTCACGACGACAGATGACTGGTTTAGCTTGGATTTTTTTTTAGGAAAAACTGTGCAAAACGTAGTATCTAAAAAGAGGGAGTCTTCAGATGAAACAAGAAGAAATAGAAACATCAAGACGGGATTAAGTTATAAACTACCGTTCTCCTAATTACAAACCCATTATACATTCTCCATGTGGGATACGATGCAGAACTTAACTTAAATCGAGAGACTTTTTCCAGCTTTTACTCAATAAAACAGACCAGCGATGGGTTAAAAGACATCACATCAAACTCACATTCTGCAACTTCGTTATTACGCCTGGCTTAATTAGAGCAATCCTTTTTTTCTCTCTCTCTCTCTCCTCCTCCGAATCAAATGGAGTTTGCAACCAACGACGTGTTTGTCCCGGAACTGGGTTCGCTGCCATCTCGTCCGTGGATTATGGGACTTGGAATCCAGCTGGTCTGGAGGGGGGGGCGGCCTTGCACCCCGACCGGGGAATTGGGTGGGTGTCTGAATCCTGTCTGAAATTTGGAAGATGGCTGCATTGTCCCTGGGTCACCTCTGCAAAGGAAGAACGCTTTTTCGCTCTCTCGCACACTCACACAAGCACCCACAAATGCACAAGGGACAGTTGTAAAGTGGACTTACTTTCCAGGAAAAGGAGGATCCTGAAAATGCATCCCGGCACTGGAGTTACACAGACGTTGTGATGAGGCTGTGTGTAGTCTGCCTGATCCTTAACATGTCTAGACTAGCCCAAGCAAAATCAGCTTTTTTTTTTTTTTCTTTTTTAAAAAGCAAAAAGCAAAACCAAAACTTCCCTCTCCAGGCTGCCGATGAGCAAACGAGCCCCACTGAGGATCACAGGAAGAGCTAAGCAGTTCAGCCGAGGCGTCACAGGAACAACAACCCAGGTAGGTTGGCCACCCCTGCAAAAAATAGAAGAAAAGAGAGAGAAATCCTTGGTGGTGGATTGTAGAAGGCTCCTTTCCCCTGCTGGCTTTTGAGTCACCTTTTCAGGCGAAAAGCTACGGTCAGACAAGAAAAGGAAAGGCAACTGATCTACCTCGCAAGGTCGTTGTGTCGGATTCCAACGGGGTTGGGAACGATCGCTGTGCGCGTTAAGACGGCACCCGCCCTGCAGGTCACAACCCCTCTCCAAAAATCAAGAAATTCACCTTCCGCGGAAGCAGATCGGGTGGAAGTTTGCACGGAGTTTAAACAGCTTCTGACGGTAACCCGGGGACCGGGTTCAATTCTCACTCTGTGAAATGAAGCAACGCGGATCCGAAGGAGCGCAAAGCCCACCCCAGGGACTGGCACCACGTTTTGGATTTCTGACCTGCAAAAAAAAAACCAACCTCGGACACCAGACGCCGCAGCGAGGGGGAAATAGTGAATTTGGCAACTCCACGTGGATGCTGATAAGGCAATGAATATACCTAGGCTGGAAAAAGAACCAATTATAGGGAAAACACAATAAAAGTTGTGTTGTTGGGGTGTTTTTTTAAAGAAAGAACCCAAAGAGAGATTTCTCTTTCAGCTGGGTCTCTTGTGATGGAGATTACTAGCAGTTACAAGGATCTTATTTTATTTTATTTTTAAAAAGGAATTTTTTTTTATAGAAATAGACACAGTTGGAAGGAGGTTGAAAGCTGATGTGTTCAAAAAGACTGGGGGGAAAAGCCAGATGCCTTGATAAAAGCCGGCAAAGGAAAAACACGAGCATCGTGTTTAGTGGCAGTCTACCTTAGAAGAAGAAAAAAATCCAGCTATACAGCTTGCTGGATACCATTGAAAAGAGGAAGGGGGTCCAGACTGAATCCTTGGCGGATTTAAACACAGAAATAGGTCTGTGTTTAGGCTGATATAGGGAGAACAAGCTGCTGTATTTGGATTTTTGGAATAATTTGGAAAAACATCCTTTGGCTGAAGCGTGGGAAAGGCTGCGGTGGTGACATCGCAAGTCCCCCAAATCATGATTAGCCATTATTTGATTTCAAGATCCTCCAATTCACCCATCCGTGGCTGGGCGCTTTATGAATCCTCGCAAATTCTGAACAGAAAGATTTGTAATTTCCCTCTCTGGACTACAGACCAGCATCGAGAGTCACCCTATAATTTTCCCCTCCCATTTTGATAATCCAAAGTTTTCCGAATAAGATCCCAGAATCCTAAATGTGCCAGCCAGGTTGGGAAAAACCCCTCAGATGAAAATGAAAACTGCACAACCGGTGCAGTTTTGGAAAACAGACTCAAACCAGTTCCTTCGGCACGGCCGCCACCTTCTCCGAAAAGGTTTTCCCCCTCCAGCAGCTCTAAGAACCAAACGCTTGAGATCGCTTTTCTCTCCAGGCCAGGGAATTAAAACCGTGAGTCAAGGAGCTAGGTCTCACTGAGGTCCAGCCAAAACCGCCGGGGCCTTGCAGACTCATTCCTTCCAAGCGGCCGGAGTGAGAAATTCAGAGCATCAATACGGTCCAACTTTACTTAGCGCCTTAAAAAAATCCATTTGCGGGATGACCCATTTCCTGGGTTTTTCAAACCGTAAACTAAGCTAATTGAGGTTTTGCAGGAAAAAAAAGCTGAAAATAGACAGGTTGGGGAGGGGGGGTGTCCCTCGGAATCTCAAAGAGAAAAAGGGAAAAGCGACATCATTGAGTGAGTTTTCACAACCAGCCAGAATTTGAAAGGGCTGATGGAGTCCTTCTTTTTCAGCAGTTGGGACGTAACTTGGCGCTAATTTTCCCCTGCAGTATTATTAAAAAAAAGTCTCCTCTTTTGACTTTGGAGCACAAGTGCACACGCCACACACACACTGCCCTGTGCCAAGACAGAAGGAAGCTTCCAATTCAAATGTCGAATCAAAGCAGCAGGGGCCAACAGCCCAGTCCTCCTTTCCTGCGTCTTTCCAGTCTTGAAAATGGAAATATATATATATATATATATTTCCAATAAGAGAAAAAACCCTTTCCCGTTTCCCAGCCTTGCTGACACATCCCGCGCCGCTTCTCTCTTCCCCCAGAGCAATTTTACTCACGAGAA
This sequence comes from Azemiops feae, assembly GCA_023970755.1. NCBI lineage: Eukaryota > Metazoa > Chordata > Lepidosauria > Squamata > Viperidae > Azemiops > Azemiops feae. Next base: position 224,218 of record JALGBA010000710.1, on the reverse strand, counting down.
ACTCACCTTGGGTCCTGCTGCAACTTCTCCTAAGCACCAACTGCTGGCCAAGTGTGGCTTCCAATCTCTCCTGGCGCCCCCCCCTCCCCCTGGCTCTCCGATTCTCCGCAAATATTTCCGCTTTCGAACTCGGCACCCTGACGAAGGGGCTTCTTGCTTCTTTCTCCCTTGGGTCTCTGGAAGGAGAGAAAGGACAAGGTGGGAGAGAGAGAGAGAGAAAAAAAGGGCAACTTCCAAGCTGCAAAAATGAAGCTGGGGTGGGAGGTGGGGGGGGGAACAGAGGGCAGGATGGAATATGGTGGAGGAGGATGAAATTTAAATCACATCACCAGAGCCGCAAGACACTGGGGTGGAATTAAGAGTGACCCCCAAGAAGAGGTTGAATTGGATGCCTGCTTTTTTTTCTTCCTCTCCCCCCCCTGGTTGAAGAGAGGATGAAAGCAGAATTAATTACACCCCCTTCCCCTCCTCCCAAAAAAAGAGAAAGGGGAAAAAAAAAAAAAGCAAAAGTCACTTACCTCTTAGGGGAGAAGAAGGAAGAAGCTGCCCGCCTTAGCCAAGCGCGAAACTTGCTGCATTATTCGGTTCCCCGAAGAAAATGACATTGTCCAGGCAAACTGCTCAGCTCAGCACACTTCCAACAGTGCCGCAGCCGTGTAAAACCGGTGCTGCAGGATTTTTGCACATCAAGATGTGCAGGAGGATCTTAAAGGGGAAGGCAGCTACTCCAGGAAGGTCAGTCTGGAAAGAAGGAAGGAAGAAGAGGGGGGGGAGGAGGAGAGGCATCAGGAGGGGGAACACCATGCAGGCACCCTCAAGGTCGAGCCGCCGGGGAGGAAAACTCCCATCCCTGCCCCAGTTGGGTCTTTTCTGTGCTCCTTTCAAGCATCTTCCTTGGGGAAGTGGGGGAAAAAAGGGTCTTTTGGGTTATTAAGTGTGCGCTCGACCTGCGCACGGCCTGGCTTGGATGAAGAAGGGGGATCCCTTGCCACAGAAGCACTGCCGCAGCCTCGGGTGATCCCGTGTCCTCTCGGCTGCTGATCCCCTAAAAAAAAAAAAACTGGAAAGCCCTTTACGATAAGGATCTTGAAAGTAGCGGTGGCTCTGGAAAGGATTTAACATTTCCAATGGCTATTATAAAAAAAAAAGGGGGGGGGAAGCTTTTCCCTCTGCTGTTGGACAGGGGGAAACGCCGCTGTCTGACACGGTCAAGATACTTGCGGAAAGACTTTAAACCAACAAACCAACATCGATCCTGGTTTAGATGGTGGCTTGTCGGCGTGACTGCTTCGGAAACACCACCCCTCCCGTCTTCCAAGAATAAATGAGAATTATAGAGTACCAGGGGGCAATCTGGCGAACTGGAGTGATCGGGACCACCAAAATGGACAAAATGGTTAAACTGGATCTTTGCCTCTGAAATTAAGATTAGGAAAAGGGGGTTTGTGGCCCCAATTGGCCATGATACGTCTGAACGACCCTCCTTGCCTCATTCTCCCCAAATAAATCAGTTATGAGGTAAAGAAAGAGCCTTCTGTGAGTTTGCATACTGTGCTATAAACCACGGTTGAATGAGACACAAACAAGCTATGATTATCACAAAGGTTCACACATTACAGAAACCACACAACTTACTGGTAGTCCTTGATTTACGTCCACACAGGGGATGGCCATGCGATTCCCTTTTGCGACCTTCCGACGATGGGGAGGTCAGATTCACTTAACAACCAGGTTACTAAATTATCATCATCTGATTCAGTTAACAACGGTGGCAAGAAAGTTCGTGAAATGGGGCGAAACAAATGTTTCACTTAACACAAAACAGAAATGTTGGGGCTCAATTGTAATCATTAACCTGTATAACACGGATTGACAAGAGTTGAGGAACAGGCTCCCGAAAGAATCAAACCCACATTCTCACCAACAAACCTAGATTCCCCAGCGCCAGACAGCAGAGGAAAAAAAGTCCATCAAAACATCCGGAATTGTTTCAAGACTTGTATAATACAGAATTCTACCAGGGTCTCTCCCTATAAGACTGATCGCAACAAAAAGTTTTGGAGATCACACAATCCGTTGTGCGACACCGAGTCACGTTTTTCAGTGGAACTACACATGGTTCCTTAAAGTAGGCCTTATTTTTACACAATCACATCGGCAGGAATTTTCACCTAATCAAGCCGTCCCGTATAAATAATCCAGCCAGGCGTAAAAGGAACACAGCTTCATTTTTATTAATTTTCAGGCGTAGCTCAGATTTGCCCATCAAAACCCAGAAATTAACCGTAATCCGATGAATGTCTAATTGAGAAGTAGGTTGTTTCTGTTCCCTGCAGATTTATGCCCTAAGTTAAGTATGCAGTAGGTGGGTATTAGTAGCCTCTGAAAATAGACTACAGGTAACCCTTGACTTACAACCCTGTGTTTAGCGACCGTTCCAAATTATAATGGCACTGAAAACAGTAATTCATGACGAGTCCTCACACTTATGACCTCATGGTCACCTGATCGAAATCCAGACGCTTAGCAACTGGCATGTATTTATGACCGTTGCAGCATAGCATGGTATAGGATTTCCTGCTTGAGAGGGGGGCTGGACTAGAAGACCTCCAAGGTCCCTTCTATTCTATTCTATTCTATTCTATTCTATTCTATTCTATTCTATTTACTATATACTATATACTATATACTATTCTATATTCTATTCTATTCTCTATTCTATTCTATTCTATTCTATTCTATTCTATTCTATTCTATTCTATTCTATTCTATTCTATTCTATTCTATTCTATTTACTATATACTATATACTATTCTATATTCTATTCTATTCTCTATTCTATTCTATTCTATTCTATTCTATTCTATTCTATTCTATTCTATTCTATTCTATTCTATTCTATTCTGTCATTCTATTCTATTCTATCCCAGGGTCACGTGATCACTACCTGGGGCCAGCAAAGTCAATGGGGGGAAGCCAGATTCGCGTAACAACTGCATAATTCATTTAACAACTGCAGTGATTTGCTTAACGGCCATGGCAAAAAGGATTGTAAAATCGGGCATATCTCACTTAAGAGCCACCTGGTTTACCTGTAAGTAAGGATTACCTGTACATGCATTGGCAAAAAATAAAATAAAACTGCACAATTAATAGACGAACGTAACCTAGCCCCTTAAAATTAGAATTTTTCAAGCAACTGGGGTACTGTTCACCTCACACACACACACACACACCCAGCTCTCCTAGCCAAGAATAATTGGAGCTGAAACTTGCAAACCATTTCAGAAAGACAGGTTGGAAAAATGACTAACTCCTTAATTAGCTAAATCTCGCCGCTTTAATTTAGATCTTCGTGTGCTTAGTCGATATCCGTGAGAAATCGGGATTAGATGAGATGAACAGACAGAAGAAAAGAGAACGAAAAGATTTTTGCCAAATGGGAAGACGGGAATAAAGCTGGATAAGATGGTTTAATATCTGGGCGCACACAATGAATGCTTTTTGGCTTGTAAAATGCTTGATAAGATTGATAGCAAATTCACACTTAGGTAGTCGTCGCCGAAATATAGAATTAAACGAGTGTATTTTGCAAGGGTGGTGAACGAAGGAGCAAGCGGAAAAATGAATAAAAGTCTCTTTAAAAAGAGGGAAACACACACACACACCCAATCCCCTCCACACACACACACACACACACCACTCTGCTATCTGGGTTGTTGCAATCATTACAACACACACAGAAGGAAATCTAAGATTCTCGTTTTTTCCCCCAATCTGCTGAAAGTGTGAAAATCAGAAAAAATGCAATAGGGGAACGTTTAAAATGGATAAAATTGAGATTCTATAAAGAGCGGCAGAAATTTAGAACCATTAAAAAAACAACGATCTTGCAACTTTGCATTAAGCTAAGCATTAAAGAAGATACTTAAGACAATTAACAATGTTCTACTACAACTCCCATCTTCTCGGGCCATGGAGATGGATGACAACCAGATGCCCTCCTTGGGTAGGTCACAAATTCACAAAAAAAAGTTTTCACTTTTCCAGTCTGACGTCCTCTGGCTTTGCCACCCTGCAATTCCCAAACTTTCTAGGTTTTGTGGGGATGATTGTCTTTGTAGTCCCTAGAAGGCAGGCTGGGGAAACTTTTGCTCAAGTGAAAAAGATAAAAGAAAGAAAGAATAAAAATCCGTCACATAAAGGGTTGAGGATAGGCTCCGATGAAAGATAGGGGGGGGGGGAGGAGAAGATTGATATCAGTTTATTGAAGTTTAATCTCACTCTGTATACAGGAAGTCCCCGACTTACGACTACAACTCGGCCTCAAATTTCTGTTGCTAAGCGAGACGTTTGTTAAGGGAGTTTTGCTTCCATTTTGCACGCTTTCCTGCCACCGTTTTTATGGACTGAAGAGTGTAAGAGAGCCTCCTGGAACCGAGGCAGTCTATCTTACAAATCCAGCCACTGCAGTTGTTTAGTCGCACGGTTGTTAAGTGAATCTGTACTTCCCCACTGACTTTGTTTGTCGGAAGGTCGCAAAAGGGGATCACGTGACACACACACACACACGGGACACTGCAAACCGTCATAAGTACGAGTCAGTTGCCAAGGGTCTGGATTTAGATCACCTGACCCCGGGGGAGGCTGCAACGGCCGTAAGTGCGAAAAACGGTCATAAGTCTCTTTTTCAGGGCAGTTGTAATTTCAAACGGTCACTAAATGAATTGTTGTAAGTCAAGGACTTACCTGTGCTGTCCAGACCATCCTATTTTCGAGAAAATTGGCAAAACGTACCTACAGGTTTTTTTTTTTTTTGCAAACTACACAAAACACACATTTGGGCAAACTCCACTCCCTTTTGCCCTGGCCCTGTCCCCTTCGATTTGCAAAAGTTTTGAATTTCACAAAATCTTCCTCGGTAGCTAAGCTTAAATTTGTGAAATTGTGAAATTGCCCTTGGGTTGCCGCCGTGGAAGCGCCTTTAAAAAAAAATCTGCCCTTTTCAGACTGAAAAATGATCGATTTACAGCCCGTGAATGCCCAGCAGATTGAAAGGTCAATACTAACGCTAATAAGGGTGACAAAACCGCCACCCGTCAATTGCAAAAGGCAGCTTCGCTTGGAAGAGCTGACATCCTGCCACAATCCTTCTAAATATTATTACACAGCAACACCTGCCTGTCTATCCATCCATCCCAAGTTCTTGGGAAGGACTCGATCGGTGGATTAAAAACGCAAAATCCGGTCTAAATATCTGGCTAACAGCGTGACATCTAGTCCTCCACTTACGACCACAATTGAGGCATCTGAAATATCTGCTGCTAAGCGAGGCAGCGCTCGAGTTTTGTTCCGTTTTAGGACGACGAAAAGAATTAGAATTCAGATTCAAATGTAAAAAGGCCGTGTCCTGCTTTCCGGCACCCCAATTTGGAGCCACAGCAACTGGATTGAAGAGTGTAAGAGAGCCTCCCCGAACCCAGGCAGTCTATCTTACAAATCCAGCCACCTGTTGTTATTGGGGTTTTTTTTTGGGGGGGGTGGTTTCAATGCTTAAGGATCTGTGTAAGCAATCAGGGTTTGTTCCTCCAGGCCAAGAAACCACCTTCCTTGCGAGGTAGGTAAAAAAGGAGGACCCAGATTGTTGGGGGCAATTTGCTGTAAACCGCTTAAAGAGGGCTGTAAAGCACTGTGAAGCGACATATAAGTCTAAGTGCTATTGCTATTATTTATGCCTTAAGGAGAGACTCAAACTCGCTGAATCTCTGCTGTGAACAAGCCACAATGCAACAGCTTCGCTCTTCCTAATCTACACTGCTCCTGGGGATGCCTAGAGCAGGGCTTTTCAACCTGTGGTACGCATACCACTTGTGGTACATTAATGAGTTGCAGGTGGTACGCAGCCCTGCCTAGCCAAGTGTAGTGGGGAAGGGAAAGAGCCAGCACAGGCAAAGACTTACAGTGAGAGTCCTCTGGAGCTGCAGATTTTACTTATAAATGGAGCCATTTGGGGAGGCTGCCTTAGCCGGCAGCCAGTACTTACATTTTTTTTTCTTCCTTAAGTGCCAGCTGGGCTCCTTACTTTCCTTTCTAGCCAGTAGCTAATTCTTAAAGGGGAAGTGCCTTTTTAAGCTAGTTCACTCAGCAGCTTGTCTTTTCTGTCTCTGGAGGCCTTTCCTTGTTTGATCAATATATGGAAGAGGAAAAATATGGGGGGGTTCAAATTCTTCCTTCAGAAGGAGATGGGAATGAGAAAAAGGGAGGCAGGGAAGGGAGGCAGGGAAGGAAGTCCCGCCTCAGCACTTGGCCACCAGCAGCTCTGCCATTGACTTTGCTTGTCAAAAGGTTGCAGAAGGGGATCACATGACCCTGGGACACTGTGACCATCATAAATATGAATCAGTTGCCAAGCATCCAAATATAAATCACACGACCCTGTTGCTGCAATGGTCATAAGTGTGAAAAATGGTCATAAGTCATTTCAGTGCAATTGCAACTTTGAACAGATTTTTTTTTTTGTCACCAAGTTTTTGACACCTTGCTAGGTGGTACTCGAATATTGCCATATCCTAAAAGTGGTACAGTCGGTGAAAAGGTTGAAAAGCCCTGGCCTAGAGGCCTATTCACACATGCACATCCCTCACTGGCTTGGACAGATCTGGAATCCCTGCATTTATGCAGGATCTTGCTGTGCTTTGCCTCTGGGGCACCATGGCTGGGATGGGGCGTTTGCCAGCAGGCTGTCCTGCCAGCCCTAGGATGCAGCAAAGCAATGCCTGGAGAGGACAAACAGGCCCCCTTTGACATGGGGGCCTGGCAAGCTTGGCAAAATTTGGGCCAGGAGACCATTAGATGCTTCTGGCATCCAAGGCTGGTTGCTGGAGACCGACTGAGCTGAACATTTCAGCTCTGTTCTAAGTCCTGGCGTAGACATTTCCGGTCAGTTAGAACAATTAATCAGTGGAACAACCCGCCTCCAGAAGTTGTGGGTGCTCCAACACTAGAAGTTTTTAAGAAGAGATTGGACAGCCATCTGTCTGAAATGGTATAGGGTTTCCTGCTTGAGCAGGGGGTTGGACTAGAAGACCTCCATGGTCCCTTCCAACTCCGTTATTCTGTTATTCTGGCTTGGCTTTTCTTGCATTTATCAATTGGTTAATGCAAAATTACGGCGTAGCCTGGTTACTGGATCCTGCAGGGTCTGGAATTTGGTCTGGCGCAGCATTAAAAGGGGAATTCGTAAATAATTCTGCCAGATGTCACGGGGCTGGGGAGCATGGGAACTGCCTCCCAAAACATCCGGGGACCCGGGGCAGGAAAGGAAAACAAAGAAAAATCCTTGCCTTTTGCAGATGGGCAAAAGCGTCCCAAATCCACGAACAAGTTTGTCTCAAACTCGGCTTGTTTCGGCACAGCACCCGCAGCAAGCAGCTTTTGGGGCACTTGCCTCTTGGAATTTAAAATGTCAAGCCGGCCTGAAGCCACGGCTTGCTGTGAGACACAAATCCAGCCCCCCTAACCAGGTCAAAAGAAGAACGGAGCTGCCTTGATTCTCGGCCTGGGTCCCATCACTGCAGAAGAAATCAGCAAATTTCGGGAACAGCCGCGCTCAGCAGAACAAGCCGCGGTGTTTTTTTTCTGGCTGGAGAGAAGCAGGGGAAGAGATCCAGGTGTTTTGACAGCTGCAAATGCAGCACCTGGGCTGCAAAGGACGTGACTCTCCCCCCAGGCAGCCCTGCATGGCGGTTTGTCCCTTAAAACTCCCCAGGGCTGCTGGTTTTTGTCACCCCGAAATGAAAAGAAAAAACAAAACAGTCCCAATATGCTTTAGAGAATGAAAAAAAAGCAGAAGTTATGGGGGCTTCATCACTGAAGACTTTTAAGAAGAGACTGGACAGTCACTTGTCTGAAATGGTGCAGGGTCTCCTGCTTGAGCAGGGGGCTGGACTAGAAGACCTCCAGGGTCCCTTCCAGCTCTGATTCTGATGGAAAACCTTTGAGACCCGCAATTGAAATACACGGACAACAGCCGTGTTGCAATAGCTCCTGTTTCAAAGGCCAGAAAGCGCACAAACTGTGCAACACAATAACACAAAGGGGGGGGAAGGACACCCAGGTGGCTTATACAGGTAGCCCTCACTTCATTTAGTGACCGTTCCAAGTTACAACGGCACCAAAAAAAAGTGACTTGTGATCGTTTTACACACAATCATTGCAACATCCCCAGGGTCACGTGACCAAAATTCAGACAGCTTGGCAACCGATTCATATTTATGACGGTTGCAGTGTCGTGTGTGTGTGTGTGTGTGTGTGTGTGACGCGATCCCCTTTTGCGACCTTCCGACAAGCCAAAGTCAAGGTTGGGGAATCCGGATTCACTTAACGACCGGGCGACTAAATTAACAAATGCAACGACCGGCTTAACAACGGCGGCAAGAAAAGTCGTAAAATGGAAGTCGCAAAACTCGCTTAGCGAACGTTTCGCTTAGCAACATAAATCTGAGGCTCGGCTGCGGTCGTAACCCGAGGACTATCTGTATTGCACCAAGGAAAGACCGCCTTCGTCTCTTATTAGGCCAATCCATCCGCTTTACGAGCACAATCGGGACTAGAATTTCCGCTGCTAAGCGAGGCGCTTGTGAAGCAGGTGGCGCCCGATTTTATGAGCTTTTTTTTTCCCCGCCACCGAATCACCCAAACCTGGTTTCCCCCATTGACTCTGCTTGTCGGAAACCAGCTGGAAGGTTGCAAGCAGCGATCAAGGGAACCCAGGATGCAGTAACCTTCATCAAGAGGTGTCGGTTGCCAAGCGCCTCAATGTTGACCAGGATGCTGAGGAGGCTGCCACAATTGTAAGTATAAGGATTGGGTGCCGGTTTTTCCAGTGCTGTTCAAACCATCGCTAAACGAAGATCACGCGAGGTGTTAGTACCGCTTTACAAAACCCTAGTGAGAAAAGAAGAAATAGGGGAGACATGATAGCAGTAGTCTGGTATTTGAGGGGCTGCCCCAAAGAAGAGGGGGGGTCCACCTATTCTCCAAAGCACCGGAAGGCAGGACAAGAAATAATGGTTGGAAACTGACCAAAGAGAGAAGCAACCTGGAATTAAGGAGAAACTTCCTGACAGGGAGGACAATTAACCAGTGGAACAGCTTGCCACCAGAAATCGTGGGCATCACTGGAGGTTTTTAAAGAAGAGGCTAGACAGTCACTTGTCTGAGATGGTATAGGTCCTCCTGCTTGAGCAGGGGGCTGGACTAGAAGACCTCCAAGGTCCCTTCCAGCTCTATTCTATTCTAAAGAACGACCTGTATGGTTAGGGCAGAGAAACATAACCGAAGTGGTGAAAACTCAGCTGGCGTTTTGCAGAAAATCCCGGAATCCGCTTCCATAGATTGTGTACACCGTAAGAATTACGCAAGCATGAAAAACTGCGTGCCCAGAAGGAAATAAAACAAATCTTTCACAATCTGGGTGACTTTATAAAGACAGGTGGGCTTCAACTCCCAGAAGTCCCCAGCCAGCCTGGAATTCTGGGAGTTGAAGTCCACCTGTCTTCAGGTTGCCAACTTTGAGAAATGCTGCAAGAAACCATAGCCGGATATGCAAGGCCATGTAAATCCAAGGACTGCTTACAAGCAAAGCTGGCGAGCTGTGGTTTATTCAGCAAACCACAATTTAGTGATGTACATCGTTGGGAGAGCCAGATGACTGTCTATTGATCTTTTTAAGAGAAGGGCGGGAAGGGGAGGGAGAGAGAGAGAGAGAGAGAGAGAGAGAGAGAGAGAGAGAGAGAGAGGAGGGAGGGAGAGAGAGAGAGAGAGAGAGAGAAAGAGAAAGGGAGGGAGGGAGATAGAGAGAGAGAGAGAAAGAGAGAGGGGGAAGGAGAAAGAGAGAGGAGGGGAGAGAGAGAGAGAGGAGGGGGGAGAGACCCTGTAAAAACCAGCCAACCCCCCCCCCAGTTGATTTAATTTAAAAACTCCTCAATTTCATATCCCTAATCACCCCTCCACCTAATATGCCTGGGCACAGTGGAGAAATGCTTTATTTTTTTTAAAAAAATAAACAAACCATGGTTTGCTGCAAGCGTGGATGTGCAGTCAGCTCACTGAGTTACGAAGGGAAAAAAAATTGATCCCTTAGGAATAAATGCGGTGGCCGAGAAACCCAGGGGCTGGATCACAAGCGATTCCAGGGGGGAGGAAAAATGGATCTACAAGCACAGGAGCCAATGCCTGGGGGGGGGACGGCGGGGGGGGGCAGACAACTGCAGTAAAAACAACAACACCCTCACCTTTAAAAGTGGGGCCTGGAGGGGGTGGTTGCAAATTGAGAGGGGCAGCAAATGGCGCTAGCACCTTCCTCCAGGTGAAAACAGTTGCTCCGGGCCAAAATACACACTTGGTGTCCGAGAGCGTGCAAAAAAAGCACACTTGGGTGTCCAAGCACCCTCTGGGCTAAGGCAGCCAGAGTGGGGAGGGGTTGGAGGGTCTGTAAGGATTCCCTCCACCATCCTTTTCCTTACACTACAAACCACTGAGAGGGTTTTTTTTTTTTTTTTTCATTCCCCTTCTGGTGCTTTAATGCAGGTTTTTTTTTTTTTAAAGGTAGTATCTGCTCTTTTTTTTTTGGGTTAGGCAGTCCGGCCAATCAGAGAACTCAGCGTAATCCATCTCAAAGCTTTGGGCACATTTAATTTAATATTTTTTTTTATTTTTGGTTTCAGATTGCTGTTTCCAGAGGACAATGCAGAATTCTACAAGAGGCCTGCAAGTTATCTTCCCACCAGCCTAATTATTTGACCTTCGGGAACGGAACTGGTAGATACTTGAGTGGAGTTTGTGGGCGACACCGCGCCACGCAATCACAGTTTGTGCAGGGCGGCCTGGCTGGGCACACGGGTCCCGCCGGGGGCTTGTTCAGCCCCAAACGTGGTTCGAATGAGCGTGCAACGTGGGAATTGTTCCTACGGATTTCTTTGCAGCTTGAGGCAAAAGGGTGAAGGACAGCAGCGCTGTGGGCAGATTGGGGGGGGGGTTACAGCTCAGCCTGAGAGGGGGAAGCCAGCCAATGGTGGCTTGCTTAAGAACCATGGTTTAGGGAAGGACGTGGTGCAGGAATCCAGGAACAGAGGAAGGAAGAGAAAGCGATTCGGTTATAAGAGGGCTTTAAATGCTCTTTGCCAGCCCCGTGCGAAAGAGTTGGGATTTTGAGAAAGTGAAAAGAGTGCAGAAATAGAAAAAGCTCCAGGCTTTTCCACTTAAAATGGGTAAGATGATGAGAATGGGGGGGGGGGAAACGCGCAGGGAACGAAAAACTCAAGATTTGGAGTTTTTAATAAGTAAGTCACGGAGTGGGGCCACCGAAGGAGAAAAAAACAATTATTTGCAGAGCCACGTAACCCCAGACAAAAACGCATCCCGAGCAGTGGGGTCAACTTTTCTGGTTAATCCTTAACATTGGAGCATCCTGGTAGACTGCCTCTGGATAAGGAGGCTCTGGGAGGACTCCGTGTGGATACTTAGGCATCCTATCCCCTTTTAAAGCCATTCGGCTGCCAGCCCAGGCCAAAGGCTCAGAAAGTCCATCCTGTTCCTCAATTCCCCCCCCCCCATTTCTGGTACCCGACTCTTCCTCCTCCTGCTGGCCAACCTGCGGCCCTGCAGACTACATCTCCCATAATCCCCCAACCCCTCCCCCAAATAAAAAGTCTTAGACACCCTCCCCCCACATCTCCCCACCCCTGGATGCCACTTTTCCGGATTCCTGAGACCCCCCAACGATCTTCCCACGCCTGACTTCAACTGTTGATTTTTCTCCCAACTGATTTTTTCCCCAGGGGGGAAAAAAAATTGAAGAAAAGAAAGAAAGAAGGGAGAAAAAAAAAGTAAGAATAAGTGGGCTGCCGGAGGACCCTGACTTCCCTCCCCCCCATTTTTCAGCTCAGCCGGGCATGCAAAGCAGGGCAAAAGAAAGGAAGGACCAAATATAGGAAATAGGAAGATTCATTCTCTCTCTCTCTCTCTCTCTCTCTTTTTCCGGCATGCATCCTGCTTCTGCAGCAACGGTGTGTGTGTGGGGGGGAAGTGTGTGTGTGTGTGTGTGTGTAAGCACTCTGCAGCTTCCCTTTCCCCTCTGCAGCGAGACTGCATCAAAAATCGGGGGGGGGGGTTGGAGAGAATCAGCAAAGCAGAGCCTAGCTATCCCCGATGCTGTTGGGGGGGGGGGATTTGATTCATTCAAAGCCGTCCCAGGCGTGCATGCAGGGAGGCATTTTCCTCGCTGACTCCAGAAAATCGAAGCAGGAGAGAAAGTGTGTGAGGGGAGAGACAGGGTCTGCTCCCCGCAAAGCCCGCCCCTCAAGGTCAGCCCCTTGAAAGCAAAAGTTGGCCTTCAGGAAAGGGAAAGTAAGGTGGGGGGGCGTGTGTGTGACAGAGAGAGACAGAGAGAGACTCCTTGCCTGAAACGAGAAGAAATAAATCTTAAAAAGGAGCTACGAAATTTAGGGCAGGGGGACCCCCAGTTCTAACCAGCGCGTCCGACTGGACTGGAAAAGTTTCTGGCATGAAACAAGCTTCCCCCAGCCAGCCAGCCCCCTCCTCCCTCTGTCCCACCACCCCAATTACCTGCCACCTCGTTGGGACGCTGTCTTCTTCAGACGGTGCTTGAGAAGTTCCCGGGAGGCTGGACTCCTTACGGTGACTGATAGCCACTGAGGAAGATCGGAGGAGAATGAAAAAAAAAAAAGAGAGAGAGAGAGAGAGAAGAGGAGGGAGGCATTAAATAGATTAAAAAATTCTATTTTTGGAGAGGAGGGGGGGAGATAATTGCTTCCGGTGAATGCCAGCCTCCTGCAGCCCAAGGGCTGCAAAGAATCCGCAGGTGGGATTTCCATCAAGTCTAACAAGGTTAAAAGTGGGATCCCTTTGGGGGGGCAGACAATCTGCTCTTAAGTCCTTAATGCTCTTCTTCCTTCCTTTTTAAGAAGAGAGCGGGCAACCATTTGTCTGAGGGGGTATAGGGTCTCCTGCTTGAGCAGGGGGTTGGACTAGAAGACCTCTAAGGTCCCTTCCAACTCTGGTTATTCTGCCATTCTTCTCCTGTAGGCAACTGAAGCGGGTGCTAGAAGAACTTAAGGACCCATCTTTTAAAAGAACGTTTCTTGATCCGCCGGGCCGAGAGATGGGGTTTTGCTGAAATTCAAGCTGGTGGAAGGGGGCTGTTTCCCCGAGCAAATGCACAAAGGGTTGTGTTGCGACATTTGGACAAACAGAGGCTGGGAAGCACCTCAGAAAGTATTGTGATGCTGCCGTTTGGCACATCTTAAAGAGTTGGGCCAAAGCCTCACGGAACAAAAGTTCTAAAAGAGGAACCGAATGAAAAAAAAAAAATCAGAGAGGGTCACCTGCAAAATCCTTATAAAAAGGGTTTAAAGCCTATCAGGCAGCACAAACGAAGGAACCGCTATCGAATAATTTAACATATAAGATGTCTTCTATATTAATATATAAGCTTGGAACCCCAAATAATCCACATCCCAATCAATTGGCAATCCTGACTCTTGCTTTGATTGCCAGCACAGACAATAATATGAGAGAGAATAACAGAAATAATAGAATAACAAGACTTGGAAGGGACCTTGGAGGTCTTCTAGTCTAACCCCCTGCTCAAGCAGGAGACCCTATACCACTTCAGACAAATGGTTGTCCAATCTCTTCTTAGAAACTTCCAGTGATGGAGCACCCACAACTTTTGTTCCACTGGTTAATTGTTCTCCCTGTCAGGAAATTCCTCCTTAGTTCTAGGTTGCTTCTCTCCTTGATCGGTTTCCATCCGTTGCTTCTCGTCCTGCCTTCAGGTGCTTTGGAGAATAGCTTGACTCCCTCTACTTTGTGGCAGCCCCTGAGATACTGGAACACTGCTATCCTGTCACCCCTCGTCCTGCTTTTCACCAGACTGGATGGTCAGTCTCACAGTCAACCAGATCTTCAGACTAGATCTGGCATTGTTTTCTACCTATTGAGTCCTTCCCAAGGATTTGGAATAGGCAGCTGTTCTTGTCAAAGTGCGAAATTGTGATTCCCAGCTCCAATACAACAAGGGTGTGTTTGTGGTGCCTTAACCCATCTAGAAATTGAAGGAGGCAGGAAGGACAGGGAGACTTGCCATATTTAATTCATTGTTACTATTGGTTTTTTTTTTTTTTTTTTTTTTCCATCCTGCTGGAACTGCAGCATTTCTCAGCTGCAGAGAATGCAGCTCTGGACATGTTAGCTGGCTGCGCAGTTCACTGCAGTCTTCTGCAGGCTGGTGGGGGGGGGGCTTGCAGACCCACCGTCTCATTGCTGAAGAGGTCGAACGGCTTTCAAGGGTTCCTAAGAAGAAGGAGAGAGAAATTCAGGGCTAGCAATGCAAGGTCGCCCGTTAACCACAAACCGTGATATATTTAATACCCTGCACAAAGCTGGCTGTTGTGGCCGGCCAGCCATAGTTTAAGGCACAACTTCTTAGGGAAGCCAGTGCATCGTGGCTTGTTCAGTTAAAGGTGGTTAAATCAATCCCGGTTTCCTAAATAAAGGGAGAAATTCATCTGAACGCTCCATTTGGCATTTGTTCACACAACATTCCTTAAAGATAGGCCTGGAAACCCGACCTTTAGTGTGGTCCCCTTATTCCCTGTAGGATTAAGCTACAAGGGCTAGCTTGGTTTGCAGTATGTGTCTGGCCCTGAATGATGCTTTGACGTCCACAGGGTTATACTTAACAATGCACTAGACCACAGTGAGGTAGAGTTGTATAACTAGCAAATCTGAACGCAGCAAGTTATGCCAGTTGCTCAGGAGGCAGCTCAGAGCTGCTAAACGCTTCTTGGGGAAATAGGGTCAGAAGGCAAATAAAGAACATGTACAATATTTGATTTAATAAATAAAATTTAGTTTTATTGGAAACTTAGTTAAGGGCCTCTCCCACCAACTGGAAGGCGCTACCCCAAGTCCACTAATCCCCCCCCCCAGATCCCCCGGGATTGGATTCCCATAACCCCCTACCCCACGCGCTGGTGGATGATGGGATCTGGAATTCCATACCTGCGTCTGGTTGGCAAGCAAGTAACGCAACTGCTACGTAAATACGCAAACCGCTTGTTAGGTGGATACTTTCATATCTGGCCCCAAGTTTATACTTTGTTGCCGCCGAATAAATACACGGAGGAAAATGAGAATAAAAATAGAATCGAGGAAGACTCGCTTGCCCGCCCGCTTCGTAATCGGTCGCTCCGGCTCGACGTGAACCATAAGCTTTTTTTACCCCCCTCCCTCGTACTTGCCATTGGGAAGAGGAGGCGGAGCTGCCCGGCCAAGAGAAGGCGAGGGAGAAATCTCCGCGTTGGCGCCGTCTCCCGGATTCTGCCTTGCGCTTCTCCAACGCCGCCCGTGGGAGGGAGGTGAGTGGGTCTTTCCTGCGTGGGCCGACAGCAAAAATGCAAGGGGGGGAAGGGAAGGATGGGCTGGCCAAGAGGGAAGGGGGCCTTCTTCACGTTCTCCTATTGCAAAAAAAAATATTATTATTTAAAATCTGGGCATGCATTTCCCCTGCGCGCTTTGGAACAGGCGCTTTTGCAAAAGGCGCCCGCTGGATAGGGGCGCAGCCACCTTGCGCGGCTGAGCGTCGTCGAGATCCGTTCCAAAATCGACTCGCAAGCCCACTTCCGCCTTGCCTGCCAGCAAATCGCCTCTTGCAGGAGCCTCTTGCAAGGGAGAAAAGCGCGGGGGGGAGGACGGTTGGATGGGGCGCAACCGATTTTAGGGGTGCCCCCCCTCTTCCTCCGGATTTGCACCCGGATCTGGAGTGGGGGAAGCTTTCCCTGAACAATGCACGACCTGCCCCCCACCACCACTTTTCCTGGCTTGTACACACAACCCCCCCCCAATCTTCCCCTAAATTTCTCTTTAAAAAAAAAAAAATACTCCTTTCTTCCTGTTTTAATTTCTT
Source organism: Azemiops feae (assembly GCA_023970755.1). NCBI lineage: Eukaryota > Metazoa > Chordata > Lepidosauria > Squamata > Viperidae > Azemiops > Azemiops feae. The sequence continues at coordinate 208,227 of JALGBA010000710.1, read as the reverse complement.
CCCCAAATCTAGGAATTCCACCCTCAAAAAAAATAATAAAAAGGATGGAATTTTCTTTGTGTATTCTGATCTCTGTTAGAAATCTCCTTGACGTCTAACTCTAACGCACCTTGTGTGCAAAAGTATTCCATTTAATATGTCAGCAATTAACCAGCCATCCACTTGGCTGATCCTGGTGGATTTATTTGCACATCAGCAGAAAGTGGCCGTCTCACAGTTGCGTTTGGGATCTCTCGGCAGGACCGACAAACTGGTTTTTCCGCTTAAGCTGGAAACAGGTTAGAGGCAAAATTTCCAGTTTCAGCAAAAACGGTGCCTGAATTTTCCCACCTGCTTCCAGGCAGAGAGGCTTCAGGAAGGCTGACTCTTTCAAACTGGGGTTTGCTGAAAGCGTACTGCAGTGTGTGTGTGCATAGACAAAGCCTTGTCCAATATTGTGTGTGTGTGTGGGGGGGGGGTTGTGCATGGCAGAAAAGCAGGGGTTGTGGTGCCAAAACAGGCTGCGTACTGGATGTGTTTATTTATTTATTGCAAATGTTTGTGGCAACACTTGGCAACTCGCTCTGAGAAAAGCCGGGTCGTGGTGCCAAAACAGGCTGCGTATTGGATTTATCTATCTATCTATCTATCTATCTATCTATCTATCTATCTATCTATCTATCTATCTATCTATCTATCTATCTATCTATCTATCTATCTATCTATCTATCTATCTATCTATCTATCTATCTCCCTATCTCCCTACCTATCATCTATCTATCTATCTATGTATTGCAAATGTTTGTGGCAACTGTTGCTCCAAAACCTCAGCGCAAAGGGCAGTTTTTAAGGTGCCCAATCCTTTTGCTGGCTCTAAAACAAACAAAAAAACATTTTTTAAAAAAATTTGTCACTTTTCTGCCCATTCAGAAGGGAGCAGCTGAAATGGGGGTAAAATAATAATAAAAAAAAAAACAGAACATCCGGGCTGCAAAGATGGGCTGATTTTTTTTAAACTACGTTTGGAAATGAACCCATTTCTGGGTGAGCCTGTGCAAAGAATCAAACGGACTAAAGTTGCATAGCAGCTTAAACAAACAACTACTAAACAAGGGTTCAATTTAGCAATCTAATTAAGACTATTTTCCACACGTGGCCAGTGACTTTTCTTGCAGATCTGAGTTCTATGTGTCGTGTGAACCCAGCCTAGATCAGTGAAGGTGTGACTGGACTTTCTAACTGCTATTTAATATATTTCTTTTCTTTGCCTTCTGAGAAGGGTGGCTTCTGCACCAGGAAATGCTGATTTATTTTTTAATCTGTGGGATTTTTGTTTGACTAACCGTTGGACTGTTGGAGTGTTGAAAGCGTTTTTTTTTCTTCGCTATGCAAAAGAAAGTTGTCAAACAAGGAAGTATTAATTGCCAGTTTCTGTATAAGGCTGATTTACATAAATTCGAAGTACATAGAATATACAATTACAGGAAGGAGAGATTTGGATTGAACCTCAGTGGAGGTGTTGACAAGCTCCTGGATAAGTATCAAACTAAGATTGGATCTTTGCTAGTAAAAGATGATCCTGCCTTTTGTTTCCTACATCACATCTGTGCAATCGTCTAGATTTAAAGGGGTAGGCAACCTTGGCTCTTTTATGACTCGTGGACTTCAACTCCCAGAATTCCTGAGCCAGCCATGCTGAGGGGAAAGGGAGAGGTTTCCATGCTTAGCCATGCCGGCTCAGGAATTCTGGGAGTTGAAGTCCACGAGTCATAAAGCGGCCTAGGCCAGAGGTAGGCAACCTTGGCCCTTTTATGACTCGTGGACTTCAACTCCCAGAATTCCTGAGCCAGCCTGGCTCAGCTTGGAAACCTCTCCCTTTCCCCTCAGTGTGGCTGGCTCAGGAATTCTGGGAGTTGAAGTCCACGAGTCATAAAAGAGCTCTAGAATGTACTGTAGTTCATTTAGTGACCATTCGGAGTTACAACGGCACTGAAAAAAAGTGACTTATGACCGTTTTTTACACTTACAACCGTTGCACGTCACGTGGTCAAAATTCAAATGCTTGGCAACTGACATGTACTTGTGACGGTGTCCCGGGATCACGTGATTCCCTTTTGCGACCTCCTGACAAGCAGAGTCAATGGGGGAAGCCCGACTCACTTAACGACCGTGCTCCTAAGTTAACAATTGCAGTGATTCACTTAACAACCGGGCAAAAGAAAAGTTGTAAAATGGGGCAATGCTCGCTTAACAACTGTCTCGCTGAGGGACAGAAATTTGAGGCTCCATTGTGGCTCGTAAGTCGAGGACTGCCTGTGTGCAAATTTTCAACACATAGGATTATAAAGGAATAGAAGCAGTGAAAATCCTGCTTGTCTCTTTTGCGCCAGGAAACCTGTTGACCTACCAAGCACGAACGAAGCTTACAAGAAATGCTTTTTTGTGAAATTGTGGAAATTGTGAAAATGTGAAATTGAACTCTTGCCTCACAAGGGGGTACAAAGTTGATTTTGAAACGGTCCAAAGCCTTAAGTCCAAAGATGCAAATGTTGTTGTTGTTTTTTTTGCTTCCCGATTTTGAAAAAAGACTTCGTTTTCTATTCCTCCCTTTCTTTCCAGAGCGCTTAAAGATGCTTTTTCAAGGGACCCTGGCCGTCATCTTGTTCTGGGGGATTTTCCCCACCGAAAGCAGGGAATCTCGGGGCCACGTGTCGGTCATCCTCCTGGGGGCCACGGGGGATCTGGCCAAAAAATACCTGTGGCAAAGCCTGTTCCAGCTTTACCTGGACGAAGCGAGCAACGGGCACACTTTCACTTTCTATGGGGCCACTCAGCAGGAGCCCGAGGTGGGGCGAAAGCTGATGTTTGAGCCCTTGAAGAAGCTGGCCTGCTCGCCGGAGGTGCCACCCGACAGATGTGCGGTGCTAAAGGACCAATTCTTGAAACTAACGGAGTACCACCAGCTCAAAGGGGCGGAAGACTATGCCAGGCTCAGCCAGGGCATTCAGACCAGCCTTGCTCAGGAGGAGTTGGTGGAAAGCGGCCGCATCTTTTACCTGTCTGTGCCGCCGTTCGCCTACGCCGAAATTGCCCGGCACATTAACAGCAGCTGCAGGCCTCCCTCCGGCGCCTGGTTGAGGGTGGTGTTGGAGAAACCCTTTGGCCACGATTGGTTGTCTGCGCAACAGCTGGCCGAGGAGCTGGCGGGGGTCTTCCGCGAAGAGGAGATTTACCGGGTGGATCACTACCTGGGGAAGCAGGTGAGGTGGGAGGAGGCTCTGACGGGCTTTGAATTGTCCACGGCAACATCTGGATGGAAGAGAGGAGGAATCCTGGTTGGATCGGGAGGGGGACCCAGCAGCAAGGGGTGGGGGTGGGGTGACGCTTTTTAAGAGGCGTGACTCTGGCTTTTGCCCAGATCTCTAGAGGCGTTGGAAGTTCAGCGCCCATCATCCCCGGCCAGAGGAGCTTGTAGGGTGATTAAGAGGCTTATTTATTTATTTAGATGATTTATATTGCCTACTCGCTCAGCGGTGACTCGGGGCGGCTTACGGGAAATAAAAGCACAATACAAAAAGAAATAAAAATAAAAAGAATAGTATAGTATAGTATAGTATAGTATAGAATAATAGAATAGAATAGAATAGAATAGAATAGAATAGAATAGAATAGAATAGAATAGAATAGAATAGAATAGAATAGAATAGAATAGAATATGGAAAGAACAGAATAGAATAGAATAGAATATGGAAAGAAGAATAGAATAGAATAGAATAGAATAGGAGGAGAGGAGAGGAAGAGAATAGAATAGAATAGAATAGAATAGAATAGAATAGTTGGAAGGGACCTTGGAGGTCTTCTAGTCCAACCCCCTGCTCAGGCAGGAAACCCTTTACCTTTCGGACAAACGGTAAATGTCTTTTTTGACCTTCTTAGAGTAGGAAAACGAGGGTGATTTTATTTAATTTGGGGTTCACTCCCCCCCCCCGTGAGCTAACCCACTGCAGTTGTGTGCGGGAGAGTGTGTCGGGGAGTGAGTGTGCAAAAAGACAGAACGGGGAAACCAAACCGCCGTGCCAGGAATCCAAGGTTGTCACTTCAGTTTTGTTGAGTAAGGTTTTTTTTTGTTTTTTGTTTGTTTGTTTTTTCCGCGTCTCGGCCTCCATCTCTGCTTGGCTGCCAAATTCCAAAATTTCCCCACACGAGGCTTTTAATTTGATAAGCTGGCAGCGAAGCCTGCAATTTTCACGTCTCTTCTTCTTCCAAGTTCCCCCCCTCCCCCCCTTTTTTTTTTTCTGGTTTGAGAAGGATCCGTCATTCTGCAAGGCAGGGGATCTTAAGCAGGCGGGGATGGAAGCATGTTGCTGTTGGCTGTCGGAGAGAGATCTTGCCTGGAAATCGGATAATTTGGCTTTAACGAGGGGCCCAAAATTGGGATTTTCAGTTCTACAGAAATCGAGAGAAAGGGGGCCTCTGGGTACGTGCAGAGTGCGTTTAGGATGTAAGGGAGGGGTTGATTGGGTATAGACATAGAAAAGCGCAACCAAAGCCTGAAATTTTCTGAGTAACTTAAAGAGTTTTCTCTTTTCTTCAAACACATACATATATTTTTGCTTTCAATCAGGTCGTCCTCAACTTACGACAGTTCGTTTAGCGACCATTTGAAGTTACAGTAGGACTGAAAAAAAGTGACTTACGGCTGTTTTGCACACTCACGACTTTTGCAGCGTCCCCAGTGGTCACGCGATCAAAATTCAGACGCTGGGCAACTGACTCCTGTTTACGACGGTCGCGGCGTCCCTGGGGGTCACGTGACCCCCTTTTGCGGCTTTCCGACATGCAAAGTCAATGGGGGAAGCTGTCACTTAACAACCGTGTTACTAACTTAACAATTGCAGCAATAAAAGTCGTAAAATGGAGCAAAACCCGCTTAACAAATGTCTCGCTTAGCGACAGAAATGTGATCGTAAGTCGAGGACTTTACCTGTAACGTAGAAGTTTAGCTTCCTGAATGTTTGAATAGCGCTCCGAACTAATCAGGATCCAACTTCTAGCCAACTTCTAGCCAATTTCTGACGGGGAGGGGGGGGAATTAGGAAACCGCTCTGCAAATTTGCCCCCCCAAATTTTACGCACAACAGAGCCTGGAGGACTGAACCGAATGCAACTTTTATTAACGGCCTAATCAATAATTTGGAGCCCTGGATCGGAAGAGAATTTGATTAGACCTTCGAATTTAAAGGTGAAATTGATCGGAGTTGGGTCTTTGACACCCAATTGGCTTGCAAGATCCATCCCTAGAAGAGGGGGGTTTCCGGTATGTGGGGTTTCCCCCCCCCAAAAAAAAAATATGCAAATTTTTCCCCTTCTTCTCCCCTTCTTGAAGGTGGTGGCTCACATTTTACCCTTCCGGGATCAGAACCGAGAAAAGTTGGACCCCCTCTGGAACCAGCATCACGTGGAACGTGTGGAAATTGTTCTGAAAGAGACGGTGGGCGTCAAAAGTACGTCGGCATCAGTTTGGGTAGGGAGGAAGGATCAGAGAGAGGGAAGCGGACGTAACGATTTCATTATTAATGTAAATGAATTCTCCGCCAGCAATACTGATTTCCAATTTTATTTTGTTTTTTTTTCTGGACGCTTCAGCCTTTCCACGCTGCGGTTCTCTTTTAAGTTTTCAACTTAATTTCTTTTTTTTTTTTCCCATTTAAGTTAGCTCCTTATAGTTTGGATCGGCTGCCTTCAGCAATTCATTAAACTCTCTTTATTTTCTCTCCATCCGGGGATTTGCCCTTTCTTAAGCAGGCCGGGTAGAGCTGCGGAAAACAGTCCTGTGTTTAATTTGATTTGGCTTTTCGTTTTATGCATGCCGGTTGCTTTCCACGGTTAAGAGTGGAATTCCAGTGGCCTGAGTCTTAACGAGAGGATATCCTGTGGGATTGTGGAAATCAGCCCTTTATTAAAAACCATGAGGACTAGTGACTTAACCTTAATTACACAGGAAGAGCCCTGGCTGCATGACAAAAGCGCCTTCATTTTGCCCGTGGAAAGTCAACAGAGAGATAGCTTGGGAAACCTCGGGAAGTCGCTGCGGTGGGCAAAACTCACAACGCCGCTGTTTTCCTGCACCCAGCACCCAGTTCTCATCTGATGCGTTGGCTCCCCGCCAGCACCATTTTTCTGCAGTCTCAGAAATGCGTCTGGGCTGTGCACGTTGCCAGCAGTGCATTATGTTATTAAAAGCAACAAGCGTCCATTTCCTAAAATAATCATTTTAAGCTTGGCAAATTCCAGGGTTTTTTTGTTTTTTGTTTTAAAGCTGGCTGGAGGAACAAGGAGGAAAATTCTTGGTGCGTTGCACACCGGTTTTGCTCCTGCAAGCGATCGTTGTTGTTGGAAGGACAGGAAAATGGGCTGTGTGTTTGCTTGCAGTATAGCCCTTAATCTTTTTTTTTCTCTCTTTTTTTTTTTGAGTTGGAAAAACTGGTTGGGCAAAAATCTTTCCCTCTTCCTGGTGCAGTTACAAACCGGAGTAACAAAAGTGATTTTTCTCGCCTTTCTGAAGGACACTGCAGCAGGAGAGTCTGTCCAACTCCACTGGCTCGTTTCTCACTCTTTGCTGAGCTAGATGGCCTTTAGGGGTTCCCAAAAGCTAAACAGGGATGGGCCCAGGTACCGTAGGCCTTGAACAGGAGGCCACCAGGTGATCCCACAGTAGGGTGCGGAGGCCAAAGAAGCATCCGGGAAGAGAGCCGGGGTGCACAATGTTTCCTGGCTTGCCGAGCGGGTCGAATAATTTTGCAAATGGCCCGCCTAAGCGCGGAAAGCTTTTAATTCTGCCGATTAATCGATACCGCGGTTATAATGTGGGCTCAGCTCTCTGGCTGGGGCTTCTCACAGCCACCGTCCCTGCTTTGCCCAGATCGCACGGAGTTTTACGAACAGTACGGGGTCCTCCGCGACATGCACCAGAACCATCTCACCGAAATCCTGATGTCTCTCGCCATGGAGCTGCCGGCCAACCTCACCAGCGCGGGAGAAGTTCTCCGTAGCAAACTTGGCGCTTTCTCCTCCTTGCGAAGCTTGGAAAAAACCAGCGCCGTGATTGGCCAGTACGAGGCGTACGGCGCCCAGGTGAGGGAGGAGCTTCAGAAAGGGCAGGACCATTTCACCAAAACCCCAACGTTCGCAGGTAAATCTGACACCCAAGGCAGGTGAGGGGGGGGGAGAGTCCCCTTCCTCTTATTTTGAGAATGCCAGCCGGAAAAAAAACAATTTTTATCAATTCGTTTGATAACAAGGACCAGAATTTCCTTGAGCATCACAACGGCCCTGTAAGGTAGGTGCGAAGTTCCTGTTCAGGCCCACAGTTGCCCACAGAGCAGGCTGGCTCAAGGAAGGATGGGGACAAATAGGAATTTCAGTCTCCCTCCAGGCCTTCTCTTTTAGGGCAACACCATCTGAGTTTCCATCACCTCGGCATCTTCCACCTGGGAGCAAAGCGTTTGGACTCCTTTCCAAGGCTGGATTGTTAGATATTTTTTTTTAAAAAAAAAAGCACTTTTCTTGAAGGATTTCGAACTGCTGGATGGAAGGGGGGAAAAAATAAAAGGAACGGCGATCTTCAGAACAGTTAAATTGTTATTTATTTGCCAGCTGAAGAGAGGTGAAAATCAAGGCGCAGTTTGTATGATCTGGAAAAAAAGATAAACTTAGAGCGGGCTAGGACATGGGATGGGGGTTGACACGTATTTCCCCAATTCGTGGCCCTATAGAGACATAAGTGCAGTCCTTTGATGTGGTTTTGTCGGCTGGGGATGATGGGGCTTGTAATTAGGCCCCGCTTGGGAGATTTTTGGGGCCAGTTGAGCAGAATGGTTATTTCTACTTGGAAAAACCATGGTTCAATTCATCAGCGGTGGTTTTATCTTGGAGGCTAAACTATAACTCCCGCGAACTTGGTCTTCCCGATCTCGGTGGGGAGGGTGTGCATCCGTGGGTCAGAAGCCCCGTAGCCACCCATTCTCTTTATCATTTTAGGGGTGCTGGTCCATTTGGACAACCTACGCTGGGAAGGGGTGCCTTTCGTCCTCACCTCCGGCAAAGTCCTCGACGAACGGGTCAGCTACATCCGGGTCCTCTTCAAAAACCAGGCGCACTGCGTCCAGACGGAGAGCGCCTGGGAGGCCGAGCACAGCCAGTGCAAGCCGAAACAGATCATCTTCTACATTGGGCAGGGAGAGCTGAATTCACCCGCCATCCTAGTCAGCCGTAACCTCTTTAAGCCAGCCATGCCAGGCGGCGCCTGGAAAGAGTTCCTGGATCGCCCTCAGCTGCGCCTCTGGGGGCAAAGTCTCTCCGACTTTCATGCCTATGTCCCCGCGGTCAAGAGGGAGGCTTATGCCTTCCTCCTCTCCGCGATCTATCACGGAAAAAAGGAATCCTTCATCACCACGGAGAATCTGCTGGCCTCGTGGGCATTTTGGTCCCCATTGCTGGATCAGCTGAGCCGCGAATCACCCCGCCTGTATCCCGGTGGTCAGGAAAATGGGCACCTGCTGGATTTTGAGGTGGCTGGCCAGGAGGTGGCTTTCCTAGCCAGAGAGACCCTTCAGGTGATCGACCCTGAGGAGAAACACACAGCAGACAGATTCCAGACCCTGCTTTCCTCATTTCGAGAGAGCCGGTTGATTACCGCCTGGGCGGACGACCTCATTGGCCGTCTGGCGTCCGACATTGAAACCACGGCGGTGGCCGCCATCCGGAGGAGCGGCGAATTCCACTTGGCGCTTTCGGGCGGATCGAGCCCCTTGGCTTTGTTCCGACAACTCAGCAGGCACTGCTACGGCTTCCCGTGGAAGCAGACGCATTTGTGGCTGGTGGACGAGCGCTGCGTCCCGCTGGCCGATCCGGAATCGAATTTCGGCCACCTGCACCAGCACTTACTCCAATATATCCGGATTCCTTACTTCAACATCCATCCGATGCCGGTGCATCTCAACCGGAGGCTTTGCGTGGAGGGCGACCGAGGCCCGGAGCTGTACGCCAACGAGATCGGGGCCTTGGTGGCCAACTCCAGCTTCGACTTGGTTATCCTGGGAATGGGCACCGACGGGCACACGGCCTCCCTCTTCCCAGGCTCGGCAGGCCTCCAGGGGGATAAAGACGTCATTTTCGCCGAGAGCCCCACGAAACCTCACCAGCGCATGACGATCACTTTGCGGCTTATCAACAAAGCCAGACAGGTGTCGGTCTTAGTTATGGGGAAAAGCAAACATGAGACTGTCTCCATTGTCAGCCGGGCCGGGAACGAGCCCCGGAAATGGCCAATATCGGGCGTGAAGCCCCAAAAAGGCCAGGTATCCTGGTATATTGACTATGAATCCTTAATGGGGTGATCTTTCTGAAGCTGTGGGTCCCCCCTTAACCTGGCATTTCTCAACAGTGTGGGGTGAAAATTGGGGGATGAATTGAGACCAAAAAAAAATGCCTTTTTTTTTTCTTTTTCTTAAGCGGTTTTTCTTCTCATTAAATTGTCTAATAACAGCCAGCCAGGTTTTCTCACCACCCAGGAAGTGGCTTAATTCCCTGTCTGTCAAGTAGCTTTGATTTGGGGAATCCTTTGTAAGCTTCGTTGAAAGAATGTGCAGTCCTCCTTGAAGGCTTCCTCCCTTATTAATTTATCTAATTCTGGTTAATTGAGCCATCAGAGATGGCATTCACGACCACACCTTGTGGCGCTGAGTTCCGCTGGCTCGGATTGGCCTCTGGAAGCCTTCAGGTGGAAAATTGGGAGAGGTAGGAAATATTTGTCAGTTCTTTCTACCTTCCTGGTCAAGGAACAATTTTGCTGTGTGCCTCAGTTCTCCCCCCCCCACCACCACCACCAGGAGTTTATATATTAAAACAACCTACCTCACAGGTCTATCTGCAGTTTAATCCCAGGTAAAAATATATATTCTGCAATGCAAAGACATCTGCTGTCAGAAATTCAATTTTGGGATACAGTTATGCAAACTGAGCGGGTAGATTTTGTTCCTTTTGTTTTGGTTTTGGCCTGTAGAGGCTGGGCTGAGTTTAAGAGATTGCATCTGTACCAAACAAAGTTTTGCCAAACTTTGCTGGTGCCCCTCCAGTTCAAATCAGCACAATTCTGCTTTAGATGGGAGATTTATCTTGCAATCTGGTTTTGATTTGGTGTCAAAACCGTTGCTAAAACTGAGTTGGGGGCAAATGGAAAAAAATAGAGAAATGTAATTCGACCACCAGGTGGAGCCATTTCCTACTTTTCAGAATTTTTATTTTCAGGATAAAAGGTTTTGCAAAAAAAAAAACGACAGACAGCAAATAATGCGTGGGTGGGGATGATGGGGACTGTAATCCTTCAAGGCTGGAGGGCAGCAACTTAAACAGAAGGCTACGCTAGCATAAAAAGATGGGACAAACCAACCTTTGCTTCTTCTGAATTTAAACCAGAGATGGATTATGTTTGATGGAATTTCTGCAATAATAAGAAAGTGCCTTAAAGAGCTATTTCCTGCTATGGTATTTTGAAGCTTGGCCACTTAAGCTGTGTGGACTTCAACTCCCAGAATTCCCCAGCCAGCCTGAGGGATTCTGGGAGTTGAGGTCCACACCACTTCAAGTGGCCACCTTTGAAAAAAAAACTCTGATTTAAACAGGTGTTTTCCACTTGTGATTTTGAAGACTGCTGATATTTTTACACGAAATCTTCCTTTGTCCCAAAGGATCGGTCTTCGGTATTTATATGCCCGAAACGAGTTTTAAAATTTTGTAAAAAATAAAATTGTAATAAATCATTTTTGTTCTTGCGTTCTCCGGCTGTGTCTTTGGTTTGGCTTCTGGTAGAAAGGTCCTTGGGACTACGGTCGCTTCCCTTCCACTAAGCCCGGGTTGTGAATGGTGTGTTTCAGTTTAAAGCAGCCCAGCTGTTGTGCCTCAAGTACACACAAAGCCTGTCCAGTGTTGCGTGGGCGGTTGCGTATTTCTGTGCAACGGTGGGGAAAACGTAAAGCCTTGTTTGCGAGAAAAAGCACTCCGAAGGTCAGCAAAATGCTGTTTCCTTGAGTCAGATTGGCAGCCGCTGGTGACATCCACAGAGTGTTTGTGCTTGGGATTGGCCGGCTGGTCCACGCAAGAAAACAACAAGCTTTGCTGGTACACAACAGTCCTGAACTCACAGCTGCTGGGAGATAAGGAAGAACAAACCCATTTGTGCCAAATGGAAGGAAAGAGACTTAATCTCTGACGCTGGTGCACGGCTAGGGTGACGGGACAGCCTCACCCTCTCGACGCACCATCCATAAAATGGGTATATTTCTACTTCCCTGCCATCACTTTACACTGGACTTCCCCAAGCTGGTGCTATCCCAGCAGTCCTAGATTTCTGCTGCTGTAATATTGGCAGAGATATACTGCCTTGGACCATGGAGGTTTTGCTAAAGAGAGCAGCCCGGAAGTTTGCTAAGTGTCTTTGGGCCCACCTCGCAGGGATGATGTGCAGATAACAGTGGAAAGGCAAGCATTTTTTTCGAGAAAAAGGGTATTAAGGCCACAGAGAAGTGATTCACCAGTTGAATAGCACTTATGTTGAGATTTGCCGGTGGCTTTTTTTTTAAAAAAAAGGCATGTTTCCTTCTTAAATCAGTTCACTCAGGGCTAGAAACTTAAACTCCCCGTTTATGTTTAACTCTTAGGAACATGCAGTCAGGTCAGGTCATTTTTTCCCCTTAATATTCCCAACAGAGCCTGGGAAAAAAAAAAGTTTTGGCTTTGTTTTAGGGTCCAGCAAACCATTTAAATGCTTTTGAGAAGCAGGAAGTGTTTAAAAGTTGCTGGTTTTTGTTTTTTTTAAAGGAATCTGCCACCTTTCACTGCAGGAAAAAAAAAACCCCAAAACTTCTCAATTTAAATTAAAGGAATGATGATCTAAATGTAACTTTTCCTTGGAGGAAGATGAAAGGAAGGCTGGCAACATTTGTGTGGTGTTTATTTACAAAGGCCAGCGAAGTAGAGCCAAACACATTTGTTAAGTGTGAAAAATAGTCCTAAGTCACTTGTAATCCCAAAGATGCTTTTTACAAACTGGACTTTTTTTGTTTTTCTTTGAAGACGTTTCGCTGCCCATCCAAGAAGCTTCTTCAGCTTCCAGAGCTAGAAGCTTCCTGGATGAGAAGCGAAAGGTCTTCAAAGAAAAAACAAGAAAGCCCAGTTGCCTCTCGTGGGGAGAGAGAGAGAGAGAGAAAAAGGGATAACACTGACCTGGATGACGGAGAATCTCCGCAGCCAAGTCACTTGTGCACTTGTACGTCTGAACGGTCACTAAACAAGCTGGTGGAAGTCCAGGCACACCTGGACACCCGAGTAAAGGGGGCCGCCCTGCCTCCTTGCAACCGTCCCATAACACGTGTCCTTCTCCACCTTTCTGGGGGGAAAGCACGCTTCCAAGCCGGCTTCCTCGCCAGCAAGTCGGGCGGCAGTTGCAATCCCCGCTGGTCTCTTGCGCGGGCTGCTCGGGATCCCGCTGCGCTTTGCAGGCAGAGGATGCGTAGGCTGTGTGTGTGTGTCTTGTGTCTCTGCGTGTGTATGCTTTGCAAGCAGAGGATGCGCAGGGCTGGGTGTGGGTGTGGGTGTGTGGGTGTGCTTTGCAGGCAGGGGATGCGCAGGTGTGTGTGTGAGTGTGTTTTTCACCCGGTCGCCCTTAAGAGGAGGAGCGGAGCCCGGGCGGGGAGGGCTCAAGGCTCACGTGATGCGACGCGCTGCTATTAGAGTGCTCGGCGCCCCCGCGGCGGACTTCGGCCTGCGGGCGAGCCGCCGGGCCGATCAGCTGTGGCTGCCGCCGCCTTCTCACGACTCGCGAGTCGCGCGTTCGGGATTACATCTTCTGCACGCCGCGGCTCCAGCTGTCGCCCCGAGGCCGGTGCAGGCGGCCGGCGAGGAGGCTAATGCAGCTCGCGCGGAGGTGAGCAAAAACTCCCGGGGGCTCCACTTCGCTTTACAGCCTTCTCCCCCTCTCTGCTCCGGATTAAGTTGGGTTTGGGAGGGGGGAGGAGAGAGAGCTTCGCCTAGTTTTGCGGGGGGGGGGGATTGGGGAAGGGGCGATCCTGAGAGTGGGGGTGGGGGAGAACGAGATCTGGCGAGGAGGGGGATGAATTAGCAATTAGCAATTTCTCCCCCCCCCCATCTGAGATGGTATAGTATAGGTTCTCCTGCTTGAGCAGAGGGCTGGACTAGAAGACCTCCAAGGTCCCTTCCAGCTCTATTCTAGTCACCCTGGAGGGGATAAGTGATCTCTTGCGGAAAGCGCCGGCTTTGGATCGCGACTAAGCTGCGCGCTTACTTCGCTTTGGCAGCGTTGAAAGCGCATTCCTACAAATGACGCTCCTCCGGTTTTTTTTGGGGGGGTGGGGTGGAGGGCGAGGCCTGCCAACCTTGCAAGGTAGGCCTATGGGGGAGGAGGCGCTCCCGGGGGCTTCTGCCCCGTTCCCAAAACCTTGGAATATTTCGTTTGAATTGGGCGGAGTTGCAAACACTGTTAGGGGTGGCATGGGGGAGGGGGGAATGCCTGATATTACAAAGTTAACCCAATCTAGGGTTCACACAACCATTGGACACTAAGCCAGAGGAGGAACAAACTGTGGGGCTAAAGCAAGCCAGGTTTGGATCATGTGAGCTCCCTGACGTGGGTTTCTGGGTTGTGCGAATCCACAGATGGAGGAGGTTGCGTGGAGGTGCAGCAGTTTGAAAATTCTGCACAAATTCCGCACTTGGGCTCTGGAAACTTTTTAAGGAGGGGATAAGGGAGAGCTAAACCTCCCCTTTCTTTTGTGCTAGAGCATTTTAGGGCCTGTAAAAACAACCACATTTCTTGCTGTTCATTGAGCGAAAAGCTCATTTGCCTTATTAGCCGAAGAAGGGAGTTTCAAACTTGCCTGTTGCACCTCTGATTGAGTTCCCGGCGAGACCGATAACGGAGTAATGGAGTTCCCTGCCTCTTAATGCCTGTCTTCAGGACCCTATTTTAGGGTTTTTTCCCCCTGGACTTTAGGTTCAGCAGCCTGTGCAAATAAAGGGGGGGGGGAGGAATATTCCTGCCCCTAAAATTTGCAATTTCTGATCTGCTGCCTTTTCAAAGCCATTCAAACGTTTTTTAAAATATTGAAGGGCCTAGTCTAGTGGTCAGAATGTTTGAAATTGAGCTGGTACCCCTTTAAGATGCGATCACAGTTTCTGCTAACAATTAGCTTTTTCAGGGCTGCATAGTATATCAGTGACTAAGATAGGAAGTAGCAGGCCGGCAGTTTAAACCAGCCTCACCCATGTTTGTCATGGCTTGATCAGCTGATTTATAGCAGCTTGTTGTGTCCAGTACAATAATCTTGTAAGGTAGGCCACTACAGACTTTTTGTTTTAGTAATGCAAAGTACCTGAAATGTGAAGCTTGTGAAGCTTCTTGCTAATTTGGGAGCGTATTCATTATGGTTTATTCAATAAACCATGTTGAAAAACAGCTGGGAGTCGTATCTTGGCTTATTTGTCAAATGGTGGTCGAAAAGGAGCCGTGGCTTTGTGTGATGGGTGGACCCCACTGATTGTGGCTTATTCAGAAACCATTTGTGTGTGTGGGGGGGGTAAATCTAGCCAGTTCTGCTTCTCCAACAAGCTATGTTCAGAATAAACAATGGTTTTCTGTGATGACCAAACCTGACTTCTATTTTAAAACGTGCCTTTGAGTTCCTAATATTTTCTAATTTCTTATATTTTTAGGGTGGGAGGGATTTACGCAAATAGTTTTTCTTTTTGAGTTATTACATTTATATGCCTGTCTTTTGCATATATTCCCTTGTTTACTACAATTCCCATCATTCCCAGCCAGTGGGATCCTCCTCTGCAAGTTCCTACAGATGGAAAAACTGCATAGCAAAGAAGGATTTTAATAGGTCAGGAACCACAAATGTTTATCAACAAGAAACTCTGAATTAAGTTAGTTCCTGCAGCATGCTAAGCCATGGTGTACAAACACAGCTATGCAAGCCATCATTGGCTGCAGTCACATTCTCTAAGGTCCAAACAATGCAGTGTTGTGGGGAGAGCTTCCCCGTTGCCTCTCTGCGTGAGTCCCTGCTCTGGGCTGGCTTCTATCCTGTTTTGGAGCTGGGGAAATGGAGGGTGGATTTGATCTTCATGCTGCAAAACTAAGGTAGGGAAGTTGTATCCTTCAGAGGACATTGGGTGGCAGGGAACGATGGGGGTTGGAGTCCTGCAGCTCGAGGCACCTGGAATGTGCCTCGAGGGTGTGGATGATCTTTTAGAACCGAAACATGGATTTAAATGCCCACTTTGTTTGCAGAGGATGGGCTGGCAAAATATCCTGCAAATCCAGGTTGGCAAATAATATGTGGACGCATTCTGGTTTGGGGTGGATAAAACCCTAGTTTAGGGACTATGTGGACTTTCCTAGGTTATTTTCCAGGGCCTGCATTTTGGGGAACCGAAGGGAATAAATGCAGCTGGATCTCTTTGCAATGAACGGATCTAGAAAATAATAAATACTACAGGTGTAATTAAACAGCTTCAAAGTCCAGTACAAAAAAATACCTATTTGTGGCCTAAATTGCATTTGGTAGACGCCGTAAGGCAGGGTCTCTCAACCTTGACAATTTGAAGGGGTGTGACTACAACTCCCAGAATTCCCCATGCTGGCTGGGGAATTTTGGGAGTTGTAGTCCAAGTGGCCAAGGTTAGGGAACCTGGCCATAATCCACCAGTTGGTGCAATTTTTAAGCCAGGCATCCTGATTTATTGACTATATCAACTATAGTGTTTTTTTTTTTAAAGGAAGTCTTGAAATCTACCAACCCACACAGTGTTTGCCCCAGTTGCAGCTTCCTTGGAAGAATCAAATATTTTAATTTTGGAGGACTGATAATGCAGGCCCTTGAGGTTCAACCCGGTGGAATTTCAGCCGAAAATCAAAATTAGGGAGGCAGGCAAGGACGGGCCTGAGAGAGATTCTTCCCTCCAAGCTGATTTTACTCTCTTTGCTAAGTTCCAATCATTGATCTTGATTTGATTTGGCTATTTCGGAGGTAGTTCCCTCCTTTCCCACTTTTATGGCCTTCTTAGCTTCTCAACTGTTTGCTGTGAAGTTGGATAACATCAAAACATGGTTATGCAATTTTTTTTAAATAGCACGTGAGCGCTTGCTATTTTGTTTTTCTTTCTTTCTTTCTTTTTTTGCTTTGGGAGGTGGCATAGCTGTTGGCGTAGTTGGTTTGGGGTTTCAATGGTCTGTCTGGCAGCCGGAAGTTTTGCTGAGTAATTTGCACCCTGCCCCAGCCCTTTCCCCCCCAAACAGATGTTGATCACCTGCCACGAAGGAAGCGGAAGATCAAATCTTGCCATTTAGCTGGAATGCCAACCTGATTTAAATGGGAACATGTGAACTGGATTACCAAGCCTGAATGAATGTGAGGAGTAAACCTAGGAATGGTGGTTTGCAGCCCGTGGGGGATAGAAGCAAGCTGTGGCTGGAAGGGTTCCAAATTAGCCAGATGTTGCTGGACTATATTTCCCAGCATGCCTACAAAGCATAAGGATGGGAGTTTTTGTTGGGTAAAAACTGCCAAGGCATTTCCGGGGTGATCCTAGCTCAGGGGTCTTCAAACTTGGCCCTTTGATGACTTGTGGACTTCAACTCCCAGAATTCCTCAGCCAGCGTGCACGCTGGCTGAGGAATTCTGGGAGTTGAAGTCCACAAGTCATCAAAGGGCCACGTTCCCTGTCCTAGCTGATTTTAGTCATTGTGGTTTAGTATGAATTGTGAATCTAGGTGGGATGGGAGAGGATAACCTTTAAACTAGGATAAAACCTAGGTTTGTGGAAAGCTTTGGGCCACACCAAGCCTTCCTCCCTTGAACTCAGTGCTGTGTTATTTGCCAACCATAGTTGTTGACTTTGTAGTTGGATTCTGCATGAATTTTGCATGCAAAGCAGGTGGATTCTTCCCTTAAAAATCAATTGGGATTCCACTCCTTTATAGATTATGAATAAGCCAGGATATAAACAGGAATGTAGGAAGGCAGCCTTTGGAAAACACTGGGTTGAGAAAGACGTGATTAGCATAAGGTTGTTATCTAATGATGGGAGGCAGAAATTTCCTTGGCACGTTGACAGGGTGTCTTCGGCAATGTTTAAAAGATGAACTTGAACCGTGATTTAAAAAAACAAACAACCCTGGTTAGGAATCTGGAGGGTGCTTCTTCCATACAGCCTTCCGCTTCCTCTTTTTTTGTGAATGGGGGAGAAGTTGAGCTCCACCCTAGACAGGAAGTCCCGCCAGACCTTTTGCAAAAACTCATTCCCTGTGCAGTCAACTAAGGACTAGCTGCTTGATTGAAAAACAAATAAACAATGGAGAGGCGAGCCTCCTGCATTTGCAAGCAAAATTCAGCCTGCATGGGGTTGGTTGGGGTTCCCCCCCCCCTCCGCCTTTGAGCATAACACAAAGGCAGCCTGGATTTGAAATGCAACATTTACAATAAGAAGCAGAGAATAAATTATAGAAATAATAAAAGAGTTTGAAGGCACTTCGGAGGTCATCTAGTCCAACCCCCTGCTCAGTCAGGAAACCCTATACCATTTCAGACAAATGGTTAATTGTTCTCACTGTCAGGAAATTTCTCCTCCGTTCTAGGTTGCTTCTCTCCTTGATTAGTTTTCCATACGTTGCTTTTTGTTCTGCTTTCAAGTGCTGGACAAACGGGAAGAGGAAAGCCAGGTAGCCATTGGTATTGATTATTTCCAGAAAGGAACCAAAAAAAAATGAGAATTTTGAATTGCTCATTGGGATGGCAACCCTCCTCTTCCAGAGCAGTCTATCCCACTTAAAAGTTTGCATCCATTTGTTTCTGAAATGCCTGAGAATCTTAGGAGATGCTGGTTCTCATCCACACAACTTTTGAGTCTTCTGACAGATTTTTTTTAGAAGACAATTTCTGCTGAAACACTCCATTTATTTATTTTTTGGGAGGGGGGGAATTCCATAAGAAACATACTAAGGACTAGAAACTTCATTTTGACCTACATAGCCAGACAGGGTATAAGCATTTGCTTTTGGTGGTTAACATTTGAATCCTCGGGGGTACGTTACTGTGCCCAGCTTGCTCAGAACAAGAGCCCAAACTCGGTTTGATGCAGGTGGAGATTAAACCAAGATGCTTCTATCCGGTTTCATCCCCAAATCATGGCTTGGAGTGTTGGTTGGACTGGAGATGCATTTGATTCAGGTCCAAATTTTCTTCTGCCTCCTTTTCTCGGGATTCGTAGGAAAAATTCAAATTTAGGAAGTTTATCTTCCTTTTTGCCTCCCGTCTGTCTGTCTGTCTGTCTGTCTGTCTGTCTTGGCGGGGGTGACATAACTGGTTGCCTTTTTAAAAATGCAACTAAACGGGTTAAAAGGCTGCTTTTGGTGTGCAAACACCTTTTCTTTTATTATGTAACTGAACTCTTGTGGTTAAGCTGCCAGGTTCAGCTTTGAGTTTAAAGGGTGAAAAAAAAATTGTTCGTATGTTGAAAGAAGAGAGGTAGATTAAAATGATAATTTGAAGATTAAAAAGGACCAAAGAAGATAGGGGGAAAAGAATTATTCTCTAGAAAAGAGGGCAGAACATATAAGTCTTATGTTTATTTTTTATACCTTTTTTTCTTTTCTTTTTCTCTTATGTCTATTTGACTGTGTTGAAAAAAAATACATCTGCGGTCTCTCTCTCTCTCTCTCTCTCTCTCTCTCTCTCTTTTTTTTTTCTCTCTCTCACTTCCCCCCCTCTTTCCCTCTCTCTCTCTTACCCTCCCACCCTTTCTCTCTCTCTCTCTCTCCCTGTATACTATATATTCCTCATTTAGTGACACAGTTAAGACTATCAACTTGGTTGTTAAATGAAGCGGTTTCTAAGGATAGTTCATTTAGTGACGAGTTAGAACAGCACTGGAAAAGGTGACCCTTTTCACACTTAACGACCGTTGCAGCCTCCCCGTGGTCACGTGATCAAAATTCGGATGCTTGGCAACTGACTCGTATTTACGACGGTTGCGGTGTCCCGGGGTTCACGTGATCCCCTTTTGCGATCTTCTGACCAGCAAAATCAATGGGGAAGCCAGATTCACTTAACAACCGTGTGTGACTAAAACTTCACAACCGACGTGATTCACTTAACTACTGTGTGCAAGAAAGGTCGTAAAACGGGGCAACCTTCACTTCACATCTGTCTCGCTTAGCTACAGAAACCTTGGGCTCAAGGTTGTCGTAAGTCGAGGATCCTTAGGATCGTCCTTCAAAGCTTCCCTTTGAGGATTGGTGGCAAGGTGGCTTTGCCGATGCCGGCGTAACCGTGAACGGTTGCTAAATAAGGCAGCTGCTACACCAGGATTGCCTAAATGTGTAGAATTTTTAAAATAAGATTCAGGAAAACCACCAGACACGGAAACACACCTGGTCCGTCCTTGCCTGCCAAATCAGGTTTGACCACCCATCCACACACCTGTCCTGCAATGGGGTTTGATGCACTTGGGTGCAGCACGAGTGGCTGTTGGTGTTGCGGCTTTTGCACACTTATTTGTGGGTTGGCAAACAGGGAGCACGCCATAGCTTCCCACGGCTTCCAGGAGGTCAGTGAGCGAGCCCAGCCACAAGAAGGCGCACGCCTCGGGGTGTGTGGGAATGGGCAGGGAAACGCCGTGATCTGGCTAAGAAACGAGAAGCAGATATTGGAAATAATAATTATTAGTGGTGATCCTGTCCATGTTGTTTGGGGAGTTGAGCCCTGACTGGCATCCCATTAATTATCTAAGGAGACCAACTGCATTGCTGCATAATGAAGAAGAAAAAAAATGGGGAATGAGAGGTAATATTAGGACATTATCCGGTTCAACCTCGGAGGTTTCTAGTTTTAAAAGTGTGTGTGTGGTGGGGAGAGCTTTAGGCTTTTAGCCAGAGGTGGGGGCCTCTGGATCCTTTTATGACTTGTGGACTTCAACTCCCAGAATTCCTGAGCCAGAGGTGGGGAACAGTGGTCGTTTTACGACTTGTGGACTTCCATTCCCAGAGTTCCTGAACCATGGCTGCTGGCTCAGGAATTCTGGGAGTTGAAGTCCACAAGTCATAAAAGGGCCATCGGTTCCCCATCCCAGCCCAGGATTAATCTTTGTTTTGTGCCTGGCTATTTTGTGCCTTGGCTATTGGTTAGTCAATTATTTAAAAGCTGGTTTTGAGGTGCTGGTTACCCTGGGATTAAAAACGAGGGGGTGTATTTCTAATCCTTTTACAAATTGATCAGTTCAGGCAAGGTTAACATTAGCAGAGATTTATGATGAGATCTGGAAAGAAGGAGAGGACTTGGTGGCTGTAGAAGTGGCTGGCCTACATTTCCCAGCATTCTTTGCTACTGGCAGGGTCTCCTGGGAGCTGTACTACAACATCTGGCCAGGGATGATGTCCTGGGTATATGCAGCTGGGAAGCCCGCTGTGCCTAAAATTCAGGCAGGAGAAAGGAGATGTTGAATGCAAGGGACGAAAAATAATATTTGGAAATAAATTAGCAAAAGGAAGGACTGGAGCCCACCCACCCACCTTTTTATTGGGTTTAGCTAATCCAGGAGATTTCCCGGAGGAGTTTGTAGCTAGAAGGCAGCAACGTTGGATTTGGTCCGTGCGCGGATGGGAGGCCACCAGGAAATCTCGTGAACTAGAGCGGGAAATGTCTTTATTAACAGAAAAAGCACCGATATATTAAATGATGTTTCTAGGATACACCCCTTCAGTTGGCTTTTGACTGGAAGAGGCTGGTGCCCAAAACCTCACATGTCCCGTAGGTGAGTTTGTTGCCGATAATCTTGATTAATCTAACTCTGTTTGGTAGGGTTCCCCTGTTGTTAGTTTTACGGCAATTCTGGGCTCTTGGGCTACTGGATGCTGAAGCTTGTCATGCCAATCCAGAATGGAAACTGGCACATTTTTTAAAATTTTCAGTGAAATTGGTGAGGTATCCTGGCAGGAATTAAAGTGTGATTTTTTTTTTATCCTGTTGCAGGGAGCTAATTTATTTCAATATCTTTGAACTCTTTGGGGATCCAGCTTGGTGTTCCTGAAAGTCTGGGGCTCTGCTTGTGTAACAAGTTCATTTTTGCACACGTGTGAAAGAGTCCAAACGAGGAGAGGGAGCGGAGGGTGTGTAAATGAACAAACCACAGTTCTTTTAGTGGCCCTTGGAAGTTACAACCGCCACTGAAAAAAGTGACTTGGGACTCTTTTTCACACTTAACAACCATCTGCAACCTCCCCAGGGTCACATGATCAAAATTCAGACGCTTGGCAACCGATTCACCTTTATGACGGTCGCAGTGTCCCACGGGGTCCTGTGATCCCCTTTTTGCCACCTTCTGACAAACAAAGTCAGTCGGGAAGCCCAGATTCATTTAACAACCGTGTTACTAACACTTAACAACTGGGGGCCAGGATGGTCGTAAAATGGGGGCAAAACTCACTTAACACATTTCTGGCTAGCAACGTCAGTTTTGCGGTTGTAAGTTGAGCACCACCTGTTATTTTCAATCGCAGGTTCAAAGTGATATAAAAAGTCAGGTGGGTTTGGCACGCTCACCTGCTGGGTGTGACCCCCTGTTTTTTCCTCCGGGCTGCCTCCAATGGCCCCCGCCCTTTCAAGGAAGCTATGGCCAGTTCATCCTTAAAAACATTGATTATCGGGGATGTTTTGCTGGCTGGTTATAATTATTTGGATCTGTTTTTACGGCTGCGGGAGGAAGCGGCTTGGGCACGTCGGGGAGTGTGAGAAACAGACCTGAAGCATCTTCCCAAAGCTTTGCACGGGGAATTGAATAACCAGCCCGTGAGTCACCCTGATTCAGCAGCCATTAACCCTCTCCCGCTTGGCTTTCCCAGCCACTGAAAAACCATCACACCACGCTAGCCCTGTGGAACTCCCCGCCACAAGACTGGAGGAGCAGCTCTGGATTCACCAAAGCCAAAGCTTTATTTGGGAATGCTGACAATGGGATTTGTAGTAACGGAGGCTTTAACCGCTTGGTCGCCCAGAGCGCAAGGCTTGGCTATCTCGGTGGGAGCCAAAAGCCGGTCCTAGCTTGCTTCAATCGGGCTAGCTATGAGGAAACTGGGTTATGGGAGAAGCCAGCATCGAGGGGGAATTGCCTATCTTTTCCCTCTGAATCAACAATTCTGCATTTCTGTGAGCGGAAACGCAGCTTGCAAAGGCTCAGTTATGTAATAAACCCAGGGCACTTTTTATTTTTTTATTTTTTTTTTCCATTTTCCGAAGAACAGCCTGTTCTGAATATAGGAAGACTAAGTGGCGTTTTTCCTTTCCTGTGCCAGATTTCGTCTCGGCCCGCAGCTGTCCAGCCCGCTTTCCCTGCATGTAGAAAGTGTGTCTCTCGAAACAAGAGGCCAGCAAGCTTTGCCTAATCTTTTGGGGTGCAGGGAAGGAGAGCCTGGAAATGTGAATTGGGCTGGGGCCGGCCCCCAAATTCTGCCATTTGCCTTTCCAGCACGGCTAGAGTAGAAAACATTTTTCCTCTTTCTTGGGCTTTGCTTTTGCGTGACTTAGTTTTTCATTTTTTACATGCGTTCTCACTCAAACATTTCCTTGCTGCAGAGGAGTTTTTATTGCTGTGTATTTTGTGACAATATACAGATAGTCCTTGACTTACAACAATAAGTGACTTAGGACCATTTTTCACACAACCGTTGCAGCATCCCGACGGTCACGTAATCAAAATTCGGGACGTTTGGCAACCGACTCGTACTTAGGACGGTTGCAGTGTCCCGAGGGGGTCCCGTGACCCCCTTTTGCGACCTTCTGACAGTCAAAGTCCAAGTCCATTAACAATCATGTTACTAATTTAAGAACTGCAGTGATTCCCTGCAGAAAAGTCGTAAAACGGGGCAAAACTCGCTGAACGAATGTCTGGCTTAGCAACAGAAAATTTGGGCTCAATTGAGGTCGTAACTTGAGGGCTGCCTGTATTATGATATTTATAGTCTGTGTTTTGGGGGGGGATAAAATGGAGTTTGCACAATCATTTCGCGCTTCCTCCTCGAACGATTCGGACCCAAACTAAACGCTTTCCTCAATTCTGATTTACTCATCAAACCACTATGGTGAAGGGCCTCCAGTTTAGCAGAAGTGCCTTGTTCGGTTTGGTTTTATTGTGTAAACGAGAAAAGGGATTGCAAAACCGGTTTAGAGAAAGGGGGCCCGGTGGACGGATGGGGTGCCGCTCGCCTCTCGGCTGCTGGGTGCCCATTTGTTGAGTCCGAGAACCGAGTTCGAGTTCGTACAACTCGGTTTGCAATGTAGAAAGCAGTAGGGGTAGTCCCCGGCTTACGATCACCAATTTCCGTTGCTAAGCGAGACAGTTTTTAAGTGAGTTTTGCCCCCATTTTACGAGCTTTCTGGACACAGTTGTTAAATGAAGCAGTTGTTAACTTAGTGACACAGTTGTTAAGTGAATCCGGCTTCCCCATTGACTTGGATTGACAGAAGGTCACAAAAAGGGATCACGTGACACACACACACACCCCCGGGACCCTGCAACCGTCGTAAATATGAGTCAGTTGCCAAGCGTCTTGAAGTTTGATCGCGTGACCGTGAGGATACAGCAACGGTCCTCAGTGTGAAAAACGGTCAGAACTCGCTTTTGGTAACTCTGAACGGTCATTAAATGAACTGCTATAACTGGAGGACTAGCTACATTTTCACAATCTAATCCCTCCGGTGTCATGCAAGACTATTTAAAAGGCGCATCTGGATTAATCCCAATCTTGGCCTTTTGAAAACTTACAAGGCTAAAGCGAGGGGGGAAATGTGTGATCTGGGAAATATATATATATTTATATTTAATATAAATTATTAAATATCTTGAAGCCATTTCTGCATCGGTGCCCTTGCATGGGATTAAATTAGCCGTTGTCCGTTTGCTCCCGCAGCGCACTTTTTCCCACCCTTGGATTTTATATATACACATCTGTGTGTGTATGTGTGTGTTGTGTGAGCCTTAACACAGAACCTGAATCACACCCCAGGTTTTTCTTTCGTTTTTTTTTTTTTTTCTTCTTCCGTGACTGACCGGTGCATTTATCCCAGGAGACGCTTTTGAAAATACGTTTCTTAGAAAGCGAGTTTGCCCTGTATTCCGCTTTTTAAAAGGGGTTGGCGGATTTTTCCCTGCTGTTCGCCCCAAAGGCAGGATCTTTGCTCAAGGTTGCCCTATTTGGGATTGTTCTCTGGCAAGGGGAAGAACTAAGAAGATGAGTTGACCACAATTTTGGAATCAAGAATGGGACTAAGTTAAATAACAGAGTTGGAAGGGACCTTGGAGGTCTTCTAGTCCAACCCCCTGCTCAGGCAGGAAACCCTATAGCATTTCAGACAAATGGCTGTCCAGTCTCTTCTTAAAAACTTCCAGTGTTGGAGCATTCACCGCTTCTGGAGGCAAGGAGTTCCACTGATTAATTGTCCTCACTGTCGGGAAGTTTCTCCTTAGTTCTAGGTTGCTTCTCTCCTTGATTAGTTTCCATCCGTTGCTCCTTGTCCTGCCTTCTCCTGGTGCTTTGGAGAATAGGTTGATCCCCTTTTCCTTGTGGCAGCCCCTCAAATGTTGGAACAGTGCTATCATGTCACCCCTAATCCTTCTTTTCATAAAACTAATACCCAATTCCTGCAACTGTTATTTATGTTTTAGCCTCCAGGCTCCTGATTATCTTTGTTACTCTTTTCTGCCTTCTTTCCAGAATCTCACCCTCTTTTTTATAATATGGTGACCAAAACTGGATGCAGCGTGCCAAGTGTGGTCTTTATAAAGCAGTACTAATAAATGCTCGCTTCTCGTCGGGGAAAAAGCTTTAAAATATATCTGCTTCCCAGAGGTATTTAAGCATGTGCAGAGTGCATCTTAGTTGAAGCCAGGGTGTGTGTGTGCAGTATAAACGTCTCACTGTACAAGAACGTGGCACGGGGAGATTGAACCATCTCCAGACGAAAGTGGGAATCGTGGAAAGGAGGGGATCTCCCCCCAGTTGAAAGCCATCCTTCTCCGTCCCCCTGGGAGGGGATGATGGGGCTCATAGTCCAGAGCATCCTCTCTCTCCCCTTCCTCTTCCCAACGTGATGAATGCAGAGCGTGGAACTTTGGAACGTGGTAGTGAACGGCAATCACCTCGGAACATCTGGAGGCTTCCGATGGATGCTGGGGGCAGATGTTCTATTCCGTTAAGGGCCGTTGTCTTCTCCTTTTCATCCCAGGAATGGTGTGTTGGGGGGGGGGAATCTGTCTTTCTTGGCTGCCCCCCCAGTGGTTCCCCCACCCAGGAGCCTCTGTCCTCACAAAGCCACCTGTTTTAATGTTTAACCCATCCCTTGTTTTTCTTTCCACCCGATTAGGTGCTGTTGACCGCTGCCGGCCGCAGCAGCGTCTGAGCGAGGTCTTGGAGCAGCGGGCTCACTCGCCGGATGACCGTGGCCAAGCGCTGGTCCTTGAATCATGGGGCAAAAAGTGACGGGGGGGATCAAAACGGTGGACATGCGGGATCCGGTGTGCCGGCCGCTGAAGCAGGAGCTGCAAGGGCTGAACTACAGCAAGCCGTCTCGGCTGGACCTTCTGCTGGACATGCCGTCCGTCTCCTACGAGGTCCAGCTGCTCCATTCGTGGAACAACGACGACCGCTCGCTCAACGTCTTTGTGAAAGAGGACAATAAGTTGACTTTCCACCGGCATCCGGTGGCCCAGAGTACCGACGCCATCCGGGGCAAAGTGGGGTACACTCGCGGGCTCCACGTCTGGCAGATTACCTGGGCGATGAGGCAGCGGGGGACCCACGCCGTGGTGGGCGTGTCCACCGCCGAGGCCCCTTTGCACTCGGTGGGCTACACCACCCTGATCGGGAACAACCTGGAGTCCTGGGGCTGGGATCTGGGGCGTAACCGGCTCTACCATGACGGGAAGAACCAGGCCAGCAAGACCTATCCGGCGTTCCTGGAGGCGGACGAGACTTTCATTGTGCCCGATTCGTTCTTGGTGGTGCTGGACATGGACGACGGGACCCTGAGCTTCATCGTGGACGGACAGTACATGGGAGTGGCCTTTCGGGGGCTGAAAGGGAAAAAACTGTACCCCGTGGTGAGCGCCGTGTGGGGCCACTGTGAAATCCAGATGCGATACTTGAACGGCCTCGACCGTAAGTCTCTTCGTCTTCCTGATACCTGGTGCTAATTGGGCCTCTGTACGGGATAATTAGCAGTAGCAGCAATAACGCTTAGACTTATAGACCGCTTCACTATTCTTCACAGCTCTCTCTAAGCGGTTTACAGAGTTGGCCTATTGCCCCCCAACAATCTGGGTCCTCACTTTACCGACCTCGGAAGGATGGAAGGCTGAGTCGGCCTTGAGCCGGTCAGGATCGAACTTGCCGGCAGTGGGCAGAGTTTAGCCTGCAATTCTGTATTCTAACCACGGCGCCACCAGGCTGCCTGCCTTCCTTCCTTCCTTCCTTCCTTCCTTCCTTCCTTCCTTTTTTTTTGGGGGGGGGGTGTTCTTTGCAAACCGGGGGCTCCCATTTTCACAAGAGAAGAGAAGCCGGTTTTGCTGAGAAGAGGGAAACTGAGCAAAGAAATGGATTCAAATTTTAAATTTAAAATCTAAATCTAAAATCCTGCCATCCGTGGTATTTATTTTTTTATTTTTGGGTGAGGACACGTTTAAAAAATATATATACGGCAGCCGGTGGGCCTGTTGGCTTATCAGCAACCAGACAGCTAAATTCCTGTCAATGACAAAGAGTTTTAAGACTAGTTGCTGAGTCATAATTCTCCAGAATCTGCCTGGTTTTTTTTGTGTGGTTTTTTTTTTTTTGCATTTGTCTGCCTCTCCCTTTGATTCCTGGTGTGTGGCACAATCTTGCTTGGTGCTTGGTGGGTTTCAGCTGGCTTAGCAACCCAAGTTGGGATTTATTATCCTTTGCAAATGGGGTTTTTTGTTTTGTTTTTTGGCAGAGGAAGTGGAACAGCCTCTGTTTTTTCCAAATCCTTGATCGGGAAAAGATTTCCTCTCTCCCAAGGGGGCGAAACACTGGGAAAAGGGGGCACAGGGAGAATTTGGGGATGGGGGAGGCGGGTCTGCATCTTGGGATTTGCATCCACAATGGGCAGACGCCGCTTTCTTAAAAGGCAGTGCAGGGAATCAGTCAATCAATCGCTTGACTGGTGGTTGGGTGCCAGCAGGTTTTGTAGACCCTCCCAGCTGTAATGCTGTCTGTTTATGTATTTATGTAAAGGTAAGACAGCACTGCATTTCCTGGTGATCCAAGGCTGCTTGCTGAGCTGGTCACCTAGGGCGAAGAAGACCCTTGCTCAGGAAAGCGAGTGCCAAAATCACTTTTGCTCCAACTCTTCTCTGTAGCCTTGAGATCTAGCAACTCTGTTCTATTCTGTTCTGTTCTGTTCTATTCTATTTCTATTCTCTATTCTGTTTCTATTTTATTCTCTATTTCTATTCTATCCTATTTCTATCCTTATTCTATTCTATTCTATTAATTATTCTACTCTATTCTATTCTATTCATTATTCTATTCTGTATTTCTATTCTATTCTATTCTATTCCTATTCTATTCTATTCCATTTATTCTATTCTATTTCTATTCTATTTCTATTCTATTCTATTCCCATTCTATTCTATTCCTATTCCTATTCCTATTCCTATTCCTATTCTAATTCTATTCTATATTCTATTCTATATTCTATTCTATATTCTATTCTATATTCTATTCTATATTCTATTCTATTCTATTCCATTTATTCTATTCTATTCTATTTCTATTCTAATTCTATTCTATTCTAATTCTATTCTATTCTATTCCTATTCTATTCTATTCTATTCTATTCTATTCTATTCTATTCTATTCTATTCTATTCTATTCTATTACTATTCTATTCTATTCCATTCTTCTCCACCTGTCTTCTGGCAAGCAAAGTCAATGGAGGAAGCCAGATTCGCTTAACGACGGCATGATTTGCTTAACAACTTCAGTGATTCGCTTAAGCGGCAAAAAAAAAAAGTTGTAAAATGCAGCAAAACTCAACAACTGCCTTGCTTAGCAATGGAAACTTTGCGTTCGTTTGTGGTCATATAGGCAGGGCAACGACTACCTACATGCTATAGCAAAGCGAAGCCGGTCAAGGTGTTTAAAAAAAAGAAAGAAAAAAAGACGGAATTTCAGGCAGAAAAGTTAGTGAATTATCCTCAAGTGGGCTTTCCCCAACCCTTAATTCAGAATTTCTGAATCCAGGAGAGTTGGCCAGTAACTTTTTGGCACTGCTTGCCATCCTCTCGGGCGTGTTGGGTTGGGTGCCCAATTCTGACACACGGAATGCCACCCGGTGCTCTCCTGTGTGGCTTAGCCGTCGGCGTGCATGATTTGAGGCTTTGCCGTTGGCAACCGGCTTTGGAAAATCTGTCGGAGGAGGAAACAGCAGCTGGGAGAAATAAGTCATTGCAAAAAAGAGGTTTAATTGCCGATATTTGTGACGCTTTCCTGCAGGTGCTTGATGCTTTTAAGTGGGATGACTTAGCCAAACTTAGTCAACAGGATGAGATTTTTCTCTGGAATGGGGAGGTGAAAATTGGTCTCTGCTACTATGCAACGGTGCTGCTTTTTTTTTCCCTCCTGACTCCGCTACATTTCCAAAATTAGTTCTGTAGACAAAGCTAATTGCCAGAAAGAGCTTATTTCATCTCTGTCATCTTAACTCATTTTGAAAGTCGGGGATTTGTGACGCCAAAGGGGACCGACC
Source organism: Azemiops feae (assembly GCA_023970755.1). Classification (NCBI taxonomy): domain Eukaryota; kingdom Metazoa; phylum Chordata; class Lepidosauria; order Squamata; family Viperidae; genus Azemiops; species Azemiops feae. The sequence continues at coordinate 179,350 of JALGBA010000710.1, read as the reverse complement.
GATTCTTCCTCTGGCAACCTGGAGGTTTTCTGGATCTGGCATAAGAGGGATTTGGGGTTAATTTAAGAAAAATAAAAAAAAATACGCATTTCTCAGACCAGAAAGAACTCTGCTTATTTGCCCATGGCAATTTGACTTTGTGCTAATGGATGTCAGCCTCTCTCAATGGCAGCAACTTTAAAATGGACGGGCTTCAATTCCCAGAATTCCCCCTCCAACAGGTGAGGACTGCAACTCCCAGAATCCTGCAGGCCGGGCTGGGGAATTCTGGGAGTTGAAGTCCACACATTTTGAAGGTGCTGAGATTGAGAAACACGGACCTAGATCAGAACCGGTCTCATTCCAGCAAGTAAAATAAAGAATTTGGCCTCTGCGATCAATCTTAATCTTAACGCGCAAAGCCATTTTGCTGTGAACTGTACCAATTTTGTCCGTTTTTTTAAAATTACATCCGGTATACAGCTGGGCTCACTGAAAGATCTCGACCTGTCTGTGCGGTCAAATGGCTGGTTGAATTTGGACTGTTCTTAATTTCAGGTCTGTAAACGGTGCTAATTTTGGATCTGTTTCCCTTTTAGCCGAACCTTTACCGCTGATGGACCTTTGCCGGCGTTCGGTGCGCCTCGCTTTGGGCAAGAACCGACTGTGTGAGATCGCGACGCTACCTTTGCCCAAATCTCTCAAAAATTACCTTCTTTACCAATGACCCCTCTTGACACCGGAAGGACAAGACTCTTGCTATAGGAGTGAACTGTGTTGGATTCATTGAGACAAACTCTTGGGGGTTCATCCTTTCCCGTGCATTTTTCCGGAAACCTGCTCCACGCTCCCTCCCTGGGCCAAGCTGCAGGTGGAAAGCTCCTTTACAAGATCACATCCCAGTGGGATTTTCCAGAAAAGATTCCTTTTCTTGATAATTCCAGCCAAACTTTCTGCATCCTTGTTTAGTTTTCCACTCGCCGCCAACCACAAAAGGTCCTGTAGAGTTTTGTCGAGCGAGGCCGACTCGGCGACTCGTCCGTTTTGGAGATGGCACAGGTGCAAGAACCGGACAATCGGCCCAGCCTGGCTGCAGGAAATGGATTTGGGCCGGGAGGATGGGGTGTTGGCCTCAAACAAAAGAAGCAACCCACTGCTGGAGATCTCCTTTCTCGCCCTGGTCCTCGGCCGTATTTTATCCTGCCTTCACCACCGTGCCTTGGCGCCCGCAAAATCGCCCGGCCTCATTGCTGCATGGCTCACCTCCCATCTTTTGCTGGAGAAGATACTTGAAATGAACATTTGGGGTGAAAAGATCATTTGGGGGGGGGCTGGGAGGGAGGGAGGGATTGTCCTAAACCAGCCCATAGAAAAAAAAACCCTGCTAGAAAGGACCATCTTTCTTCATCCGTCCTTGACAGGGGGTGGAGGAATGGCTACATGAGCGCAGCTGGCTGGGAATTGGGGTGCCGGATATTCGCGCTCAATGGGGCTTAAATTGTAGGATGGGTGGTTTAGCCAGCTAAGCCAAGTTCCACCATGGATTCCTTCTTTGCAATCAGGCTAAAATCCCACCTAGCCAGGCTAAAATTCAGTTCCTGACGAGGAACCAGATCTTGAATTGGTTGGAATCACTTTCTAAACACCTTCCTCCACTTCCTGGGCTGGGCCGGGCATGGCAAAAATGGCCCCACAAATGTGATAATCTAAACTAGCAAATCTCCTTGATCCAACCAGCAGGGAAAACATTTATCTTTTGATACTGCCTTCCAAGGGATTTACTTTGCACGTATTTTATTAACCTAAATGGAGGTGGGGGAGGCTTTCATTTTGTCCCTTCCACCAAATTGTTTGATGGGTGTGTTCTTTTGTTTGATGTGTGTTGGTACATGGGGCTTCTCTAATTCGGAGGGGGAAATGTTAATATATAGATACATATGTGTGTGTGTGTGTATGTATGTGTGTATGTGTATGTATGTATATATACACACACACACATTTTGCATTGTTTTGAATGTAAAAACGCTGGATTGTTTTTCTTTTTGTTGATGTTTTTAAGACATGCTGCTGTAGAGAAATTGTAGTTAGTTTGTTTTAAATGAAGAAGAAACAAATAGGCTAGGAGGTTTTGTTTTTTTTTTTTGTTTTGTTTTAAGCACACAACTGGTGCCAAAGTAAGTTTTGGGAGGCGATCTTCGTGCTCGTCTCTCTTTTTTTTTTTTTTTTTTTTTTTTTAAATCGAGGAATTAAAACCAAAACTGTTTTCAAGTGGAACACTTTAAAATTGCACATAAAAAAGAATTTTAATGTGTGCATAGCCAAGCATTTTTAATTGTCCTTAGTCCCCCCGTTTCCCACTCAACACTGAGATTCAGGCACGTATGTGATCCTTTTTTTTTTTTGTTTGTTTGTTTATTATCTTGACTATTTCATTTCCCCTTCCTTCCTTTGATCCACATCGTTGGTGTGTCTGGCTTGTGCAATTTTTTTTTTTTTTTTAAACCTCTCACTGGGTTTTTCCCCCCTCCCCTTGTGGATTGTAGATGATTAGGACCCCGATGAAAGCCGAAAGAGAACGAAAATAAAAATGTATTAATAGTGCAAAGTCTGTGGCTGTCAATCTCGCACGCGGTGGGAGTTAACGGTTTAGGAATCTTAAAAGTGACACATTTTCCGTTCAAAAAAAATATCCTCTGATGCTGGGTTGCTTGAAGACAAGGGAGGGACATGGCTCTTTCCAATGACTAAATGGTGAAAAAATGAGAGAAAGAGAAAAAAAGAGTTAGAAGTTTGCTTAAAGCTGACCATTCCATTCTGACATTCGGTTTCTTTCTACTATGTGGAACAAAGCCAAGATGTTCTGGCCGAGGAACCAGGGTTTGTCTGGCCGTTTCTCCCACCAAGCCAAGCCCTAACCTGGGTTCAGGCAGAAGCTGGTATTCACTGTGGCTTGCAAACCGTTGCAGCAAAAGCGAACTCGCTCACCTCAACGGCTTCCGCAATCCGTATTAAGCAACGGGGGGCGAACCCGATTTTCAACTCCCAGAATGAGGAAATGGGTGAGCTTGGAAAGAAGCGACTTTTTTATTTTATTTTTTTTATTTTTGCAAGAAAAATGAAGAGGCGCCGAGCTCCGGGCTGCAACACTCCCCCCCCCTCCAGTTTGCAGAAATATTTTGCTTGGTTTCTATGCAACTGCTAAAAAAATAAATAAATAAAAAATAAAATCCTTAAGTGTGTTTTTTCTCTTCCCCCCCCTTCTTGGATATTTGCAAGAGTGGCATCACTCAAAAGGGGGGGTTCTTGGGGAGAGATGAACTTGTAAGATGGGGAATTAGGGGGGGGGGCTTATGAAGCAGCCGCCTGGCAGTCCATACAAGGCCGCCCTTTCCAGCCGTTGATGGAATGTGGTTTGCGTTTAGGCTGTCGGAAGGCCCCGGGAAAAGACTTTGGCTGGGGTGGGGGGAGAGGGAATATTTTATCGGTGTTCCCTTCCAGACACCCAAACATGCAGGAGAGCCAGCAAAAAAAATGAAGAATCGAGCTTTTGCTGTGTGGGGTGTTTATGTACAAAACCATGGCAACGCCTGACTGGGGATGTGGGGAGGCACCAGGCTTGCCAACAACTGTTGTACATTAGCTGGCCTGTGTATAGGGAAGTGTGAGCTTTTATGCAAGCTTGCAACATTGCCGGAGCCCCCAAAATGACAGGGGGGGTTGAGCAAGGGCAGCTCCCAAGGAACAAAAGCCTCACGATAGATTAGATAGATAGATAGATAGATAGATAGATAGATAGATAGATAGATAGATAGATAGATAGATAGATAGATAGATTAGATAGAAGCAGTAGGCGTGAGCTTAAATGGACTCCAGAAGATGGTAGAGGACAGGAAGGTCTGGAGGGACGTTGTCCATGGGGTCGCGATGGGTCGGACACGACTTCGCAACTAACAACAACATAGATATATAGATATAGATATAGATTTATCTGCTGCTTTACATTTCTGCAAAGAGGTGGGAGGTGGAATTTCTCCTTGAGAAATAATCTCTCTTCGGTCTGCAGTTGCAAAAAATCTGGAATTTTGCTTTCCCTTCCAAGGGCGCAGAGTGTGTGTGTGTTTTTCTCCCAACTCGACAGCATGGAAATTGGGTGAGAAAAGGGGAAAGGGCAGCTCTTAAAAGGAAAACTTTACAAATGTGGATTTTCTCATTCTTGTCCCCTGCCAAGGGAAAGGGAAAGATGTTTTTTTGACACCTTGGGAGTTGTTTGCTGGGCAATAAAATGCAATGTGCTGGTTTTTTTGGGATTTCCGAGTGGTGTCCCATCCCAGGTTTTGGTGCTTTGGATCAGCCAAGATGAGGAAAATCGAAGGCATTTGTGGGTCACAACACCTTTTGCAATCAGAATAACAGAGTGGGAAGGGACCTTGGAGGTCATCTAGTCCAACCCCCTGCTCAGGCAGGAAACCCCATACCATTCCAGACAAATGACTGTCCAGTCTCTTCTTAAAAACTTCCAGTGTTGGAGCATTCACAGCTTCTGGAGGCAGGTTGTTCCCCTGGTTAATTTTTCTCACTGTCAGGAAGTTTCTCCTTAGTTCTAGGTTGCTTCTCTCCTTGGTTAGTTTCCATCCGTTGCTTCTTGTCCTGCCTTCAGGTGCTTTGGAGAATAGCTTGACTCCCTCTTCTTTGGGGCAGCCCCTGAGATACTGGAAGACTGTTATCATGTCCCCCCTCGTCCTTCTCTTCATTAAACTAGACATCCCCAATTCCTGCAACTGTTCTTCGTATGTTTTAGCCTCCGGTCCCCTGATCATCTTTGTTGCTCTTCTCTGCACTCTTTCCAATTGGGAACATGTCAGGGTGTTAAAGCATCTCTTAATTGCAGCCTCTAATTGGTCTGAATTGATTAGACTTTACCGCCGGCCAGCTCCAAAAGCCCAATATTGGTACATATGAGCTGATCTTTCAATTCTGATAGAATTTGTTTGCTTTGGCCCCAAGGCACATTCAATATTTATCCAGGGCAAACAATCCAACGCTTGGAAGGATCCAGAGACGAGGCCGAGATTAAATAAGGGCAGCTTGTACCGTTCTTTACCAGCACGTTCGCGCTTTGCCACGTCCTCCTTGCAAGGACCGAATTCAGACAACCTGTTTTTCCAGAAAGAACGGCTGACATTTCCCGGTCGATGGGGAAGCTGCTTCTTGAAAATTCTTGCTTGCAAAAGGGGAAAATCCCGGCGTAAAATCCTGCATCCGTCAAGCATGCATTGGCTGCAATTGTTTGCAACGCAGGGAATTGCCTACGTGGACACGAAATTGGGGTGGCAGCTCCCGATTTTTTTATTATTATTATTTTTTCCAACTGAGGCCAAATTTCCATCGAACTTTCTCAAGCCAAATTGTCATTTTAGGTCCTCCGATCTGAATGACGGGGATTAAGGCCCCATCATGATGCTGATTATAGATTTTTTAAAAAGCGTCCCAGCATGTGTACGGAGACAAAGGCTTCCAAGGAGCCCTCGGCTTAACGACCGTTTGCTTAGTGACCCGTTTGAAGAAATTACGACGGCGCTGAAAAATATTGATTTGTTGACCTGACACTTGGAAAAGTTGCAGTGTTACCAGAATTCTGGCTTGAAGGGAGAGAATTGCTCCTGTGTGCGCCTGAAATCCCCAAATGCGTATTTTTAGATTTGACCCTGGGTGGTCTCCATCGGTCAAAAAGGACGTGCAGATGAGCAAGCAAACAGAGAAATGGTATAGGGTTTCCTGCCTGAGCAGGGGGTTGGACTAGATGACCTCCAAGGTCCCTTCCAACTTTATTATTATTATTATTATTATTATTATTATTATTATTATTATTATTATTATTATTATTATTATTATTATTATTATTATTATTATTATTATTATTATTAAAAGAAGGGAGGGTTGGTCGGTCTCCCACTGTAGCACCCAAATACGAATGCAATCAATAAAGTACAGGTGGTCCTCGGCTTAGGACCACAAACGAGCCCCCAAATTTATGTCACTAAGCGAGACATTGGTTAAAATGGGTTCTCTCCCATTTTACGACCTTCCTTGCCGCAGTTGTTAAGTCGGATCCCCGCAGTTGGTAAATTAGTAACCCGGTTTGTTAAATGAACCTGTTAGGAGAACATGTTGATTTTAAACCTGAACTTTTTCTATTGGGTATAATGCCAGAAAAGACTAAAAAACAAAGCTGATGCTTGACTTTGCATGTCACAACAGCGGCAAGAATTATATTGGCGCAACACTGGCAAAATGAAGGAACGCCATCGGATGATGAAGAAATAATTTAAAAAAATACTAGAATGCGCAGAGATGGACAGGTTGACGGTGAGACTGAAAGAAAAAGAAGAAACGGACTATTATCAAACTTGGGATTTAGTTTACCAAGAAGAAAGGATTAGGAATTAAATATGTATTAGCATGAAAACTCAGATAGCACGTTGGTTGAAAAATTACTATCGTATGTATGGGGGGGGAAATGAAAAAAAAATAAAAATAAATGAACCTGGCTTCCCCATTGACTTTGCTTGTCAGAAGGTGGCAAAAGGGGGATCACGTGAGCCCGGGGACGCTGCGACGGTCATAAGGATGAACCAGTGGCCCAAGCGTCTAAATTTTGATCACAGGATCGTGGAGATGCTACAAAAGTTGCAACTGAAAGACAGTCATACGTCATTTTTTTCAGTGGCGTTGTAACTTCGAATGCTCACTAAGCAAACCGTCGTAAGTCAAGGTCTATTTCTAGTATTAGAATACTAGAATCCAAAACACGACATTAATAATAAATACCCTGTGTTGCAAAGAGACTAAAAAGCAGTCGTGGAAATCCAGTTTCTGTGTGGCACCCACAAAATCAGTTAATTTATTCTGGGTGAGGCTTCTTTCCCCTGCAAAGAGACCCAGATTGCCAAATTTGTATTCTCAATTAGTTTCAATGCCAGGTTGAAGGGGTTGAATCTACCTAACCCTTTTCGATCCCCTTGACTGATTCTGTTTGGCTTGCTAAGGATTGTTCCTTTGTTAGATTAACCTCTCCCTTTTGTCGAGGTGTGTTCGCACAGTTGTGTTACATGTTTTTGCAAGTGCACAGCGTCCCTGCCGCCTTTGCATTCAAAATCACGCAGTCTGTTCTGGCCTGGGGGCAGTTTCCACCTTTACTAAGGTTGTAAAACAAAACAAACAAAAAAAAACCTTTGGAGAAATGTTTTATGAATGCCCAAATCCTTGACTTCGTGTTCTGAGCAAATACGGTTACGGCAATGTGCCGGGTGCGAATCCAAGTCCGGCACGGATTGATATTTCCCTCCTGGGGTGGGAAGCCATGGAAGGAGTTTTCCAGAAATAAAACAGCTTTTGGGGAAAGTGATATTTGTGCCACGCGCTTTTTCCCCCTGGGTTTAATGTTCTCATCAGCTCCAAGCCGCTGGTTGACTGGAAGCGAACTCTGACATCTAATATCCGGAGAGCAGCGTGTGATGATTTTCCCACCCTTTCAAATGATTATTATTTTATTTCAGGCCGCGGCGGAGCTTAGACGTGCCGGCAAGCATCTCAAGCAACCCCGGACAGTTTCCCGCGGGGACAATTGGACAGCTGCTTTCCAGCTAATGCATGCGCGTTCTTGACGCATTTTCAAAAGAGATTCCAGCAAATTTGCTTTTAAAAATAGAAAACGCCAGCGCTTCCTAAGAAGGGCTTTGCCTGTGAGATGACACACCACTCTAAGCTCCGCTGAAGATGTTCTTAGCCTGGTAACGAAATGTTCAGAAACCAATCCACCTGGAGAACAAAGCTTCACCCTCATAACATGTTTATTCCTAAGAAAGTTTTTAAGAAGAGACTAGACAGTCCCTTATCTGAGATGGTATAGGTTCTCCTGCTTGAGCAGGGGGTTGGACTAGAAGACCTCCAAGGTCCCTTCCAGATTCTATTCTATTCTATTCTATTCTATTCTATTCTATTCTATTCTATTCTATTCTATTCTATTCTATTCTTGTTCCTGTTCCTGTTCCTGTTCCTGTTCCTGTTCCTGTTCTGTTCTATTCTATTCTATTCTATTCTATTCTATTCTATTCTATTCTATTCTATTCTATTCTATTATTCTTCATTCCTATATTCTATTCTATTTATATTCTATTCCAGGGGTCTTCAAACTTGGCCCTTTTATGACTTGTGGACTTCAACTCCCGGAATTCCTCAGCCAGGCACGGATATTTCCCCTGGGACTTGGAGACCTATTCCCACCTGCCAGTCCAAGAAGCCCAATTTTAATCTGTTCCAAACCGTTCCAAACGAAGATTTATTTTATTTATGTCATGTATATAGCTATCATATTATTGCAAAGGGGAACATGAGGTTTTGTGACAGGGTATCTCCTAATGTTTATCGGCCCCTCTCCGTCTTCCGGGGATTGCAAAAATGAGATTTCTCCTTGTTTTGTACTAATAGCGTGAGAAAGACACACACACACACACTGAGAAAGATTTCTGGGAATTTTTCTGCTGCTCTCTTGTCTGGATTTGACCAAATTGCAGGATGAGGCTTGGCTGGGCAGGAAGCTGTCACACCTGGCTGTGAGAACAGCTCCGATCTCACTTAGAACAATAGTCTGGGACATTTTTTTTTCCCTGTCTGATCTTTAACCTCCTTTGTTCAGCAAACCTGGACATTTTCCTGCTCCCTTTCTCAGTCTTCTTTGGGAGAAAAAAAAAAGGTAATTATTTTCCACGGTGGCTTCATTTAGCTGAGCAAAACTGTCTTGTCTGGGAGGGGGGGGCGGGGGAGAGATTTATGCTTATTATTATTATTATTATTATTTTGTTTCTGGTTATCCTTGATCCAAGCCCAAAATCTGAGTTAGCCCTCTGCCTTTGATTTTCCTCGACTTATTAAGTGAGTTTTGCCCCATTTTACGACCTTCCTTGCCACAGTGATTAGGACTTCAGGGGTCTTCAAACTTGGCAACTTTAAGACTTGTGGACTTCAATTCCCAGAATTCCTCAGCCAGCCAGGGCTGGCTGAGGAATTCTGGGAGTTGAAGTCCACAAGTCTTAAAGTTGCCAAGTTTGAAGACCACTGGGTTAAGTCAATCCCTGAGGTTGTTAAATGAGTCACACGATTGCTAACTGAATCTCCCCATTGACTTCGTTTGTCAGAGGGTCACCAAAGTTGATCACATGACTCTGGGACACACCCACCGTCATAAATATGAACCAGTTATCATCTGAATCTTGACCACATGACCCTGGGGATGCTGCAACGGTCATAAGTGTGGAAAAAAGGACTTTTTTTCCAGCGCTGCTTCAACTTCGGTCACTAAATGAACTGTTGTAAGTCAAGGACTTGCCTGTATCTTGCTTTTACTACCTACAGCTGACCCATTTGCTTTGGAATTTAGTTGTGGGCTGGCAAATTCTGCTTGCGATAAAGGAATAAATGCCAAACGAAGGGAGGGGACGATTTTCGCACCCAACACCTGCAGGCTTTAAGAGAGAACGAATCCAAGCTCCCCACAATTGGTCCTCTTGCCAAGACAGATCCCACCGAGGAAATAAATCTTAGGAAATCTTCCTTTCCCCCAATTTCACCGGCGTTTAAATGGACGCTGGAGACAGAGCGAGTCTCTTGAAACCCAGGGCCGACAAACCACATTCAAAAACGAACTCTTCTGTTTAGGCAATTCCAAATTTCTTGAGATGCAAGAAAGGGGAGACATGTCAAGATGTGACCGTGCCCTTTATGAGCTAGTGTGTTTGTGTTCCTCCTCGCTTAGCAACCGAAAACTGCAGTGATGGGAAAGCTGGCGTTGTTACCGTGAGGCCGAGTGTCCTTGGACCGCAACCCTGTTACGCGAAGCTATTTCAACCTCGCCGGAGCTGTTTGGCTTGCAAATTCTCTCTCTCTCTCTCTCTCTCTCTTTTTTTTTTAAGCCTGGAAAAAAAATAAATTCAACACCATCGCACAAGTGTGAAAGTAATTATATTTGCCCTCCCAAGGCAGAGAGAGATACTTGTCAGACTTCGGTGGACTTTGCCACGCTTTAGGAATATTTCTAAACGTTTGTCCTTTTTGGTAGTGACAAAGGTTTTATCCTCCATTGGGGTAATTTTTATATATATATAATTTTTGTAGGGTTAAGGTTAGGGTTAGGATTAGGATTAGGGTTGGGGTTTTTTAAAATAACATTCTTAATATTTAGCAAACAGCATGTGGTCTGGGTCCCTGTATTTAAAAAACAATGAGTAAGAGTTAATTTCTATATTATCCTAATCAATATGTTAGTTAATCGCTCAATAGCCTTTTTCTTACTAGCATATGTTCAATGTTACATAGTACATATCATGTTCCTCTCTCTCTAACTCGCTTTTCTAGCCATCGGTAAAAATTGTCCCATGTTCTAAAATACACTGAGTCTTCTTTCTCTTTTATCTTCCATGTCAATCTGTCCATTTCTGCGCAGTCTAATATTTTCTTAATTAGTTCTTCTTCCGTTGGTAAGTTTTCATTTTTCCAATATTGGGCAAATACAACTCTTGCTGCAGTTAATACGTGTAAAATTAAGTCTATACAATCTTTCTCGTGGTTTCCTCCTATTATGCATAGCAGAAGGAGTTCGGGCTATTGGGGTAAAGTTTTGACCTGCCAAAGCCCCCTTTCTCGGTGCTTTCCTTCAGATTGAATTTGGTCCCAATTCCCACGGGGTCGGCACCTAGAAGACACAGACCCAAGCCTGCCCTTGGCCCTCGGTCAAGTTTGGCGCTCATAGCCAGGATCCAACAGTTTGTTGCGTGAATGAAAATAGAGACGCTGTTTTCATTGCTACCTTGTCTCACCTCCGACGTGGAGGTTGCCCAACTCCTCCCGTGTTTCTTCTGGTCGTCTTTCTTCACCACTTTCCAACCTCTGCTCACCTACTTCCTCTCCAGTGTAGGTCTTTGGCCCATGGAGTTCCCGTATCTTCTTCTTCTTGCAACCAACATGGAACTCGGTGGCTTCCATCCGCAAGTACGAGAAGACAGGTCTGGTGGTTCCACCTTCTTCCTTTGGTCGCCAGGCCGATGAAGAGCTGAGGCCACCTGGCGATGTGGCTTCGGATGGCTTTGTGGAAGAACAAGAGTGGGCTGGCCTGATTGGGACCGTGGTTTAGAGAAACACGAACCAGGATTGTGGAGCCAAAGCATTTTGGAAAAGTTCCAGAAGAGCAGGAACTCTTCCCATCACTGTGAAGAGTGGTGGACAATATTTGAAAGTCTGGTCCTTCAGAAACGGAGAAGGAGGCAGTTTTGAAGGTCCTCAAGCCCAACCCCAAAATTTATGGAGTCAAGGGTTAAGTTGTCCTTGCTCCAAACCCAGTTAGATATTGCTAACAATCCCAGCTCCATTGTCTTCCTGCTCTCTCCTGCTCCCGGTCCATCTTCTCCACAGTCCAAAATCATCTCAGCTTCTTGGCTTAGAAGAAGCTCCACCCTTCTGATGTTGGAAGCTGGTGGAGATATCCTCCAGGATTCAGAACCAGGCTTGAAGGAACAAGGTCTGGCCGGCCAACAGTGCTACTTCTTGGATGTTTCTCCTGCTACGGAAGGATCCTGGAAGGGCTGGGCTTGCTGTCGGCAAAATTAGGCTGGATCCTTTCTCAGTGGCCTTTCTCCGACTTGTGAAGGGTTTCAGAAGTCATCCTGGAATGAAAGTCTCCTAGTTGAAAACCAAGGAGGTGGGTTAACTCTTCTTAGGGGTGATGGCGGTTTAAGCATCAGAATTCTACCAATTGGAGAAGATGTGCCGGGCGCAAAAAACTAGGAACACACGTGAAGACTCAATTTAACCAATTCATTGCTAAAAGCCCATGCACCAAAACCTTCTCAACTAATAGTCAGCGCTTGTTTAGAATTAGATAAGGGTCAAGAGCAGTCAATTCACTTGGACTTATTTCATTTGTGTCCGTGTAGGGATTCTAGGCTGATGCCTCTTTTGACGCCTCCCCCTGGCTCGGCCAGTCCTTCCACAAGATGGGAGATGCAGCGCAGGTTGTTCTCCTTCCCACATTTTTTCGGAGAAGGGAGCGATGTTTCTCCCTGTGTGTGTGTGTGTGTGTGTGTTTCCCCCCCCCCTTGGCGTGCTAACTTTCTTGCTGAAAGGAAAAGTCTGGCCCGGATATCTGGAAGTCTTATATTCGTTGGGCGTCGTTCTCTTCCTGAATTTTGCATGCAAAATAATAATAATAATAATAATTAGCTTGTTTTGACAAAGACTGGCAACAGGCGAAGGAACGTTTTCCCTCAAATTAAAATGGAAAAGCCCAGGATTGAATCGTTGGCTTTCTCTCTGCAGACTGCCTGCTCTTAAAGCTTGCATCTTACAACAGCTGTTCAGCTCAGCCGACACAGGCTGCCAATGGTTTCCAGGAACTGTTTCCAGCTGCTGCTTCCTTCTCGTACATCTCATCCCAGACAGACAGACAGACGGACGGATGGACGGAGTGACTAAGCCACCACAAGCTTTCACGGCTGAGCACCAGTGTCGGCTTTTGATTTCCTTGGTGGTGGATGGTGAAACTGGCTTTCCTGCCCTGGCGCACCGAGATGGGTCACGCACAGGGAAGGGACCCAGGCGGCGGGGTTTGAAACCAAGGAAGCCACAAGGCCCCCCAAGGTCGGCTGATGGGCTGCGGAGTCGTGCGCCGTCAGAAAACGCAACTTCTGAATCAGATGCTCTTCAAGCCGACTTGTTCTGCGACAAGCGGGCGACGTTGCACCAGGCGATGGGCTCTTTAGGGCTCGGCATGAGGGCTGAAGCCATTTGACAAAAAGTTGGGTTTACTTGTTCGCAATCACCCTCCTTTAAGATCCTGGTTTGGGGATCCTGGTTTGGGGGGGGGAGAGAAAGGCTGAGAAGGTCCTTCTGAGGAGGGGGTTCTCACAGTTGAAGGGAAGGCCGTGTCGGTGGTCCCTGATAGCATCTGTCTGAAATGTTATAGGTTTCCTGCCTGAGCAGGAGGCTGGACTAGAAGACCTCCGAGGCCCCTTGCAACTCTGTCATTCTGTCATCTCTAGAGAGGGAGAGTCAGGATGCTCAGCTGTGGGGGAGACCTGATCCCATTTCACCTCTGCACCCATGTCGATTCATTCAAGCCGACCAGCAGTAGAACCTCCATGCTCAGGAGCAGCGTAGCGCGAAAGGTGAGTTCCTGGCTTTCAAGCACAATAGCAAGGGGCTTTTGTTCGGCATTAGCCAGTTTTGCTCGGATAGCAGAGTTGATTTGAAGAGTCAGAATAACAGAGTTGGAAGGGACCTTGGAGGTCTTCTAGTCCAACCCCCTGCTCAAGCAGGAGAGCCTATACCACTGGGATGTTTTGGACACCTTGGTGGTGTTTGTTGGGCAATAAAATGCAATGTGCTGGGGTTTTTTTTGGATTTCTGAGTGGTGTCCCATCTCAGGCTTTGGTGCTTTGAGATCAGCCAAGGTGAGATGAATGGGAACATCAAAAGCATTGGTGGGTCGCAACACCTTTTGCAATCAGAATAACAGAGCTGGAAGGGACCTTGGAGGTCTTCTAGTCCAACCCCCTGCTCAAGCAGGAGACCCTATACCACAAGTGGCTGTCCAGTCTCTTCTTCAAAGCCTCCAGTGATGGAGCACCCACAACTTCTGGAGGCAACTTCTATTCCACTGGTTGATTGTTCTCACTGCCAGGAAATTTCTCCTGAGTTCTAGGTGGCTTCTCTCCTTGATGAGTTTCCATCCTTTGCTTCTTCTCCTGCCTTCTTCTGGTGCTTTGGAGAATAGCTTGACCCCCTCTTCTTTGTGGCATACTGGAAGACTGCCCTTGTGTCCCCCCCCCTACTCCTACTTTTCAGTAGACTAGACAAGCCCAATTCCTGCAACCGTCCGGATTAAATCAGATCCGTTTCTTGAGTTGAAAGGGCAACAGAGTCCCCTCTTAGAGACGTCTGCAGGAGAGACTCCGTCTCGGCCTCTGATGATACAGCCTTGGCTGCAGGCCACCCATTGAATTGCAAAAGGTCTTGGTGATACCGACTACCTATTTATAGTTCCCTTTTTATTGCCGGCGTCTAAACCAGACCGGAAGAAGAAAAAAAGTCATCCATGAGACTGATTTATTTTCTTTCTTTCTTTTTTGTCCAGGGCAAGGCAAGGCGCCCTGGGCATGGACTCAACCAAGTATCCTGCACTGCCTCTGAGAGTTGGGATGTCGGCTCACCCGGCTTGTAAAACAGGGAAGGCCGGGTGCCTTCGTCAGCCGCCCGGTGGGGAGCCCTTTGCGGTGTTTTCATTTAATTTTAAACAATATTTATTTAGGCTTATCTATCGTGGCTTAGAATGGGATGGGTCTCTCAAAGGCAGCGTGGAGAACGATCTCATCAAGTCAGGATAATAATAAATGTTTTAAAAGCAGGGTGTGGGCCTGTTCGCCCGCTTCATTCGCCCGGCTGGGGTTGGTTCAAACGAGTTGCGGAAACTTGGCGACGGCAAAAAGCACTCTGCATGTCCTCAGGGGTTTTTTCTCTATTGATCGCATCACCCGTAGTCCTTCTTTTCATTTTTTTTTTTTAAAAGCTGCATCTCGGTACTTTTAAGATGACCACGTTGAGTTCTGCAGGCTGGAGACGATCGAAGTGGCCATACAAGAAAGCCAGCATGCTTTATACATTTTGGCACAGAGAATATAACAGAATAACAGAGTTGGAAGGAACCTTGGAGGTCTTCTAGTCCAACCCCCTGCTTGAGCAAAAAACCCAATACCATTTCAGACAAATGGTTGTCCAGTCTCTTCTTAAAAACTTCCAGTGTTGGAGCATTCACAGATTCTGGAGGCAGGTTGTTCCACTGGTTAATTGTTCTCAGTGCCAGGAAATTTCTCCTTAGTTCTAGGTTGCTTTTCTCTTTGATTAGTTTCCATCCGTTGCTTCTTGTCCTGCTTTGGAGAGTAGATTGAACCCCCTCTTCTCCGTGGCAGCCCCTCAAATATTGGAGCAATGCTGTCATTAACCCCTCGTCCTTCTCTTTCTTAGCTTAGACATCCCCAATTCCAGCAACCGCTCTTCCTACGTTTTAGCCTCCAGCCCCCTGATCATCTTTGTTTCTCTTCTCTGCACTCTTTCCAGAGTCTCAACATCTTTCTTATATTGTGGCGACCAAAACTGCTAATGCGACTTCAAACAGTCATTAAACAAATGGTTGTAACTTGGGGACTACACGCCTCGTTCTTCAGCTTGAGTCCTTTCTCCCAGACGCCATCAACCTGCTTTCCTTTTGCAACGAATACATTTAAATGCAGACTCGTTTCTTTAACCGACCCCCCCCTTTTTTCCCCTTCATCCTCTTTTGTGGCTCCAGGAAGGCTTTGCACAGCTTACTCCCTGCTTCTTCACAGCAACGTCGGTTAGGTCAGATTGCGAGGACTAGATGCAATCTACAGTAGAACTCGGCACGGGAGGATCCACGCAAGGCACTGATGGAAATATCGGCCCAGATAACTGAGCCAGAATATTTATTCTCCTTTTCATTTCACCTCCGTCTGGCTAGGGAGATGCATAAATCTAATAATAATAATAAAGTTGGAAGGGACCTTGGAGGTCATCTAGTCCAACCCCCTGCTCAGGCAGGAAACCCTATACCATTTTGGACAAATGGCTGTCCAGTCTCTTCTTAAAAACCTCCAGTGTTGGAGCATTCACCGCTTCTGGAGGCAGGTTGTTCCACTGGTTAATTCTTCCCACTTTCAGGAAGTTTCTCCTTAGTTCTAAAGTTGCTTCTCTCCTTGGTTAGTTTCCATCCGTTGCTTCTTGTCCTGCCTTCTTCTGGTGCTTTGGAGAATAGCTTGACTCCCTCTTCTTTGTGGCAGCTCCTGAGAGATTGGAACACTGCTATCCTGTCACCCCTCGTCCTTCTCTTCGTTAAACTAGATAAATAGCACGGCTGACTTTTTAAGTGAAGAAAGTGGGCTTTGGCCACGAACACTGATGGTTACCGAAAATTGGCAAGGTGGTAAGACCTTCCGTGTTGCATTGAAGATGGAGCAACAGTTAGTCAAGCTGGAACAGGTTTTAGGCAAGCCCAGGGCGAGCTTTTTGCCTGTTTATCCCTTCCAAACATTTGAAATAAGGGAGCCACGATCTGCTTAGAGGGATTTTGTGCTGGCAATGAAAAAAAAACAGATACGAAACTTTGATTTTGTTTTTGCTAATTAGGTAGGTTTATTGTTATAGAAACGGCTTGCGCATACTGTTGTGTAAAAGTAAAAAAGCGAGCTTACGGGGGGGCAATTTTTTTACCCAACCGTTGCAGCACTCCCAGTGATCAAAGTTCAAACGCTTGGCAAACTGACTCGTGTTTATGACGGTGGCCGCCCGTCCCAGGGGGGATCACGTAACCCCCCCCTCCCTTTAGCGACCTTCCGACAAGCAAAGTCATAATGGGGAAGCCGGGATTCGCTTAACAAACCGGGTTACTAAGTTAACAACTGCAGCGATTCCCATAAGAACGGCGGCGAGGGAGGTCGCAAAACGGGGGCAAAATTCATTTAAATGTCTCGCTTAGCGACAGAAAACGTTGGGCTCCGTCAAGGTCCTAAGTCAAGCCTTACCTGTACTGTAAGCCACCTAGAGGCAGTGGATAAATTTAAAAATAAAATAAAAAGCACAGATTTTTCCACTTTTGATGCCTAACAAAAGTAGTGGTTCTGTAGTGTTTTGTAGTGTTCAACATCCCGGGAGAGGATGCTGGGAGCTGTAGTCACTTGAGAATGAGCCAAGCAGGGATGGAGACATGCAGGGTGTCGCTTGTGTTGGGAAAATATATATATATATGTTTCCTTCCCTTTCCATTCTCTACACGGAGGAGAAGGCTCCGAATGACACACGCAGGAGGGCTGTGGATGGCGTGAAGACACAGCAAAGGGAGAAATTCCACAGATTTTTCCTCTGCTAAGGGATACTTCCTCCCAAAATCTCTAGACTAAATAACGTTGCTTGTGTCTGGAGTCAGTGGCTTCTTTTCCTAAGAAACCCCCCCCCCCCTGCGCTTCCCACCCCCCCACGCCCCCCAGCTGCCCAGAGTCCTTTCAGCACCTTATACAGATCATGGGCCTTCTGCTTCTCCCCTTTTTTGGAGACCCAATTCAGATGTTCAGATCGGGTCGACGCAATTACGCACCTGTGCAAAAGGTCATTTGGGGATCCAGCAGCTGGATCCAGCTTTCCTTTTTATTTCTCTCTCCTCCACCCCCCCCACCCCGCCTCTTTTCTAAGAAGGAAATAATTGCAGCCTGTGCGGCTCATCAATGTGGATGCAATCAAGGAATTAATTAAAGGGGTGTAACTTTTAATACAACCGAAGCAAGCACGGGACTCCTCCAGTTAAGGCAAGTTTGACTGGCAAGACGTTCATCCTGACGTGGAAAAAACAACAACCCTGAATGAAAAGTTGCTTTGATGCAGCAAGGCAGGGAGACAGCTTGCTCAGTGGGGCATTAAAAAGAGAAACACACAGACACACACACCCCTCACCAAATGGAGGGGCACAAAGGATTTCTTTTGGCCCTGAAGCCTCAAAAGGATCCCTCTGTCTCATTCCTGCCCAATCACTTTCCGAGCAGACATTGAACACAATTCTTTTATTTTTAGCTTTCTGGTGTCAAAGGTGAAGTTTATGCACACTGAGACACAGTCTAGACGCATTGGGGGTATTTTTAACCCTGTGTGTGTGTGTGTCTGTGTATGTGAATGTGCCGTGTGGGAGTTGAATGGCAGCTTTTAGAAACCAGAGCCTATTTTAGCCCGTGGAAAGGAAGTTTTAAGAGTTTTAGGGAAGATTTGGATTTAGTTAGGAAACTGGAGGGGTTAAGCAGCGAAGCTTGCTATCACAAAACAGAGGTGTGGTTAGCAAAACCTGTTGTGATGTATAAGCTGGACATTGTTGTCACAATGCAGGACAAATTGTTAACCTGATTATTAAATATATTCATTTAGGGGTTTGACTGGAGAGATTGAATCCTAAACTCACCGAGCTGGAAGAGTTTGCAGAATATGTTCGCCCAGAATAATTTTTAAAAACCCCAAATTTAAAATATATATATATTAAAAAACAAACAAACACAGACTTGAACAATGGCCTCTATCCAACAAAATGAAATTCAGTGTGGAGAAAAGCAAGGTTTTACAAGGCATTAGTACCGCGTTATAAAGCCTTAAGTAAAGCCACATCTGGAATACTGCATCCAGTTTTGGTCACTACGTTGCAAAAAAGATGTTGAGATTTTTGGGGAAAGTGCAGAGAAGAGCAACTAAGATGATTAAAGGCCTGGAGGCTAAAACATATGAAGAACGGTTGCAGGATTTGGGTTTGGCTAGTCTAGAGAAAAGAAGGACTTAGGGGGTGACATGATAGCAGTATTAAAGTATTTGAGGGGCTGCCACAAAGAAGAGGGGGTCAACTGATTTTCCAACGCACCAGAAGGGAAGACAAGAAACAACGGATGGAAACTAATCAAGGAGAGAAGCAACCTGGAACTAAGGAGAAACTTCCTAACAGTAAGGACAATTAATCAGTGGAACTGCTTGCCTCCAGAAGTTGTGGATGCTCCATCACTGGAGGATTTTAAGAAGAAACTGGACAGCCACCTGTCTGAAATGGTGTAGTAGGGTCTCCTGCTTGAGCAGGGGGGTGGACTAGAAGACCTCCAAGGTCCCTTCCAGTTCTATTCTGACTGACTAAAAATGTAGAGACATGAAGCCTTCAACTGCTTCATTGCACCGAGTGAATTTGAGAGCTGATGTGCTTTTCTTTTTCCTTGCATTAAATATAACTCCTGTTTTGCATAGTGCCATTTGTTGTTGGAAAGCTTAGAAGTTGTTGCTTTCCATTTGTGCTTGTGTTTTCTTGAAACAGATGGTGTTTGCTTGCTTTTTAATGGTGTCTGATCATTGCGGGATTTGTTAGTAAAAGACAAAAAGCAATGCAGTCTCTCATGAAAATGTGTGCGTGTAAAATACAAAATAACCTGGAGCAAAAAAGAAAAAAGAAAAATTACAGCGGGAGAAGCAAACTTCCCCGCAATTTTGCTTTATTTGATCCATAAAGTAAATTGGTCCCATTATTTATTTGTTTATTTATTTATTTATTTTCAAGAAAAAGGAACAACTGAAGAAACCAAATTAAAATTTTCTGCAGAGGGTTTTTTTTTTTTTCTCCCCAGGAGGCAAATTGCACAAAGTCAGGCCTGTCATTTTGGAAATACAAAATATTTGGGCTTAGTGATTAATACCGTAGATAAAGTGCAAATAAAGCTGTTGTTGGTTTTTGCATTGATTCTGTCCACCTTAACAGCCGCCACATGAGGGAGAAATCCATTCCCCTTGTCAATATTTTCCTTTTCTTGAGGGTTATCTGTTGGAAACCCAGAGCTGATAGCTAGCAGAGAGAAAATTCTAGGAGCGATGGTGCTTAGATCCTAAGTTGTGGGTTCAAATTCCGACAGCAATATTCAGAATATTGCTATTTTTGAAAAAGCCAGTTATTGGTGCTGGAACAGAAGTCAGCAACTGAGGAAGAGAGTCAGTCCTGATGGGGCCAAAATAATTAGCTTCAGATTCCTGTCCTGCTCTAAATATACCTGTATATAAGGAAAATGAGAGGTTTCCATTCGTTTCAGCCAACTCCCTTGTGTGTTTCTGAACCTGTGTAGTGACTTTGCATTGTCAAAGAGAAATTTGCACCAGTGTCATGGATGCGTTGGCAAGCAAGGGTGTAAAACAGTGGTGCTTAATTCAGTTTCTGCCAAATTTTAAATTTTCTGGATTTTTATTCTCTTCTTAAGCCTTATCTGCCCTCTGGTGGCAACTATAGGTATTGAAACAACTGATTAGTGTTATTTATTTTATATGTTTATTTTATTGGAAAGACTCGAGGATTCCGGGATGAGATTTCAGCTTCCCACTCTGGTTTACAGCTCTGGGAAATTGTGGTTTTTTTGTTTTTGTTTTTTTTCCATGGGACTCATCAAGAGGTCTCACCCTGCTTAGCTTAGCCAAGATCGGCCGAGCTTAAGTTTATTTATTTATCCTCTCCGTTTCAGGAATAATTCCACATTAGTCAATCTATGTGCCTTGTTAGCATGCTTGGGGTAGCTGGAAAAGTTACATTTCTCCTTCTTAGTTCCTAAATCCTGCAATGGGACAATGGACATCCTAAAGTCTCCCACAGTTAGAACAGTGACTCTTAATTATATTTGCACAAAAATTTTGCAGGTTCACTACAGAAACTGGATTTGCATAGGCCACTAAGCTGTAACCCTAGCAAACCGCATTTTAGCTACATGTGAACCCTGCAGGTAATTAGAGCCAGCCCTTTAAAATCAGAATCATGAGGACTAGCGTCTTAGCAATAAAATAAGGCAGAGGCCTTTTGTTTGGGTCTATTTTCTTCACTGCCCTGTTGGCTTTCTCTGGGTTCCCCCATTGCCTCTTACACACAAGCAGGGTTAGTACAGATCATATTTCCCTTCTCCAATTCGTTAAAAGATTATTTGGCAGGCTTTCCGAAGTGGACAAACCAGTTCTCCATCTCCAGGGAATTATGTTGTGGATTATTAAAAAAAAAAAAGAAAAGAAATTGGCAGAGAAGGCTTAAGAAGCCACATTTTGGTGGGTTAAGCCTGCAGTTAACAAGTTAGTGGTGGAAACGTGGTTTTCCTTTGGTATTTTCTATTTGGACGGGAACAAAATGGGCCTGTGTTTTTATGCTCCCCATTTGAACAACCCATCGGAAGTTTTGTTCCAATTATTGATTTTGGCAATCGGCTTAAAACATTTCCCCAAGCTTCTGGGAACTGTCAAGTCTTGAAACATCATTAGAGTGGGGGAAATTCTGTTTTTTTTTTTTTTCCTCCCAAAGATTCCGTCTGGTTCACTGACTTAGGGATCACCACACAACAGTTTTTAAGCAGTAAAAAAAAAATGTGGGGTTTTTGTTTTTTGTTTTTTTGGATGGGTAAATATGCTGCTGGCCCAAAGGTGAAGGTTTTTAGTCATCTGTCCAGATAGAAGAATGTTTGCCTCCAGGAAAGATCCTTTCAAAACCATCACATGATCCTTGGATCAACATGGTCTGCAAACAAGTTTATCTGATCGAAATTCAGATGAACTCCCAGAGACCAACAATGCCATCTGTGAACTTGAATGAAGCAAGACCTGTTATCTTGTCTTGCAAATGTCTGGATATGTAGGCTGGGGGACCTTATCAGCCAAAGCTTGGAGGGAAAAACCAACAGGAATTTAAGGAAGCGATTCTTAGGGATTTCAGATGTTTTTATAATTCAGAGCCAGCCGTTTTAAAATTCTAGATTGGATTAAAACGCTAGATTAGAGAATGGTTCCCTTTAATTTATCTATTCAGAAGAAGGCAGAACTTTCCTTAGGGCCAAATGAAAGTTTTTTGAAAATAATAGCCAAACTTTTCAGCCTGCCAAGCAAACAGCTTTCCTGAATGAATTTCTGTTGAAAAACACTTGGGAATTGTCAACGTTCTCTCAGTCTGGGAGCAACTTAATAAAAATCTATAGAGTGTGTATATCTGTACATGCATATTTCTTCCATCAACACAATTGTCATCGCATGTTTAAGATTACAAATTTCTCCAGGAACTGAGTGCAGAGAAGAGCAACAAAGATGATTAGGGGACTGGAGGTTAAAAAATACAAGAACGGTTGCAGGAATTGGGTATGGCCAGTCTAGAGAAGAGAAGGACTAGGGGTGACATGATAGCAGTCTTCCAACATTTAAGGGGCTGCCACAAAGAAGAGGGGGTCAACCGATTTTCCAAAGCACCTGAAGGCAGGACAAGAAGCAACGGATGGAAACTAATCAAGGAGAGAAGCAACCTGGAACTAAGGAGAAACTTCCTGACAGTTAGAACAATTAAACAGTGGAATGGTTTGTTTTCAGATGTTATGGGTGCCCCATAACTGGAAGTTTTTAAGAAGAGACTGGACAGCCATTTGTCAGAAATAGTATAGGGTCTCCTGCTAGAACAGGGGATTGAACTAGAAGTCCTCCAGGGTCCCTTACAACTCTGTCCCATTGTGGCCCACTATGGTTAAATAGAAATGATCCCACTTCAGATACATATTATTTTGCTAGCTGTTAGTAAATTATTCTACTTATTTGCGTTGCTTTATTTTTTGGTTGTTTTTCCACTTCTTTCCACTTCTGCTGGTCACTGATCAAATAAATATGATTGACTGAAAAAAGGGAAGGGATGGGTTTGAAAATAGTCCAGTGTCCCAAAGGTGCTTTTTTTCTTTTCCAAAAGGCAACTGGACTTTCTTGGTTGTTTTTTTCTTTGAAAACGTTTTGCTTCTCATCCAAGAAGCTTCTTCAGTTCAGTTCTAGGCTCCAGGATGAAAAGCTGAAACAAGCAGAAGTTGGTTTCTAGAGGCTATTGGTTCCCAGACTGACCAATATCCCGTTAATCCAGCATTTTGCCAAGGATCATTTCACGCCTCTGATGCCTTCGTTTTGCTTCCTGTTTTTAGGCATAACTCAAGAGTCAAAAACCTCTCAAAATCAAAATGATTGGCCAGCCTACACGGGAAAATAATCTAAGATTAAAACTCCACCCAACAATTGTGAGAAGTGGCAGCGAATGCATCATCTTTAGTTTTTAATATAGCAAATATTGATAACTATAAGCCGCAGAAAGAAACACTCCCCAGGAGGGCTCCCCAAATTTTAAAAGTGAAAAGGGGTCCCGAGAGAAACAAGTTTAAGAAATACTGTTCTAGAAGATTTGCGGAAGAAATGGCCATTTTTAAATAGGGTATTTATGTACGGTAAGAACACTGAGGCACAGCATCATGTTGGATGGCACAATTGGGGAAGTTAATTCATCAAACCTTTTGAATATCCTTATGAAAAGAAGCGAAGGCTGACATTAAAATAACCAAGGAAATAACTGAGATTATCAATCCTCAGCAGTGGCTGGATAAATAACTTGGTTGTGGGTTGCTTGTGGTTTTTTTTATTATGAAGCTTTGATTTATTTATTTATTTTTAAATCGCATTTTCTCCTTTGTTTATGAAGAAGCCAGCAATTGGTGGATCTTTCCTCTCTCCTTCCAAGTTGACCTTCCCCAGAGAGGATCTCGTGACAAACAGCTGCCTCTTCTCCAAAGGAACCACACACAAACACACTTTTTTTTTTTGCTAGACTAGAGCGTCATTCCCCAAAGGTGCCCCCCCCCCCGTGACTCTCCCGATTGTGTTGCAATGTGACACCGAGTTCGCGTGTTCCTCTTTCCCAGGCAAATGCGCCTCTAGACAAAAGGGGCGGGTGCAAAGGCAGCTTCCCACAATGCATTGTTCTGTCTTTTATTTTTTTAAAAAAAAATACTGTATTTACAGAAGAGATTGTAGCAATTAGAACAGGCGTGTTCAAACTTGGCCCTTTTATGACTTGTGGACTTCAACTCCCAGAATTCCTCAGCCAGCGATGCTGGCTGAGGAATTCTGGGAGTTGAAGTCCACAAGTCATAAAAGGGCCAGGTTTGAACACCCCTGCATTAGAAGCTGTTAACCCGGGCTGAGTCACCTTCTAAGCCAGAGTTTGGCAACTTGAAGAAGGGTGAAATTCAACTCCCAGAATTCCCCAGCCGGCATGCTGACTTTATTGGCCAAGTGTGATTGGACACCCAAGGAATTTGTCTCTGGTGCATAAGCTCTCAGTGTACATAAAAGCAACAAGTGATAAATCATGATCACAGTCATCATAAAAATACATTCATCCTAATTCATAAGATACAACACTTAAGGGATAAAACGGGCTGTTGTAAACCATGGCTTAGATTCTCCCTTTCTTCTTTGCTTTGGCCTTCGCTGGAAAACTAGCTTAAGGTGGAGCCTGACAACCCGGTGTGGGACTAAAAGCAAAGGCTTCCCTGTGTGTGTTTGTGACAGAGACTACACCTCCCCTTATCCCCAGCCACGTAGCTGCGCATGGCGTGACTTGTAGTCCGACATCCCTGGGAGAGGGGACCAAGCGGTGAGCTGTGAGTCCCACTTTCTTTTTTCTTTTTTCTGGCGCGAATATTCATTCAGTACGGGAAATGTACCCACCACGCCACCCCTTCCCACGGTCTCCCATTCATAAGAAAAAACTATCGGCCCGCCCCTCCGCCAAGCCCCGCCCACGCCTTTGTGACGCTCGCCTCCCGCCGCCCTCTGTGGCGTCAGCCCCACCCACCCCAGCTCTCGTCCTTGCCTCACCCCGCCTCCCCCGGCCAGCCAATGGCGGCCCGCGGCGCCCCCCCCCGCGCGTCATCGCCCTCCCCCCCTCGCGCCTCCGCCGGCCTCGTGGTTGGCCCGCTCCGCACGTGGAGCCCGGCGCCGGCATCGCGTGACGGCAGCGCAGGCGCAGTGGCGAAGAAAGCGATCCCGGGGCCGGCTATTCCGGAGTTTGGCAGTTCGCAGCGCAGCGCAGCGCCGGGAAGGACGGAGGCCGGCTTGGGGGGCGGGCATGGCCGGGGTCTCGGCGGAGAAGAGCACGCTGCTTCACCTGTTCGCCGGGGGGTGAGTCCTGCGCCGCCTCCCTCCTCTGCCCCATTCATGCTTTTCTCCCCTGCCCACCCCATTCATATTTCCCCCCCTTCCCGCCCCCATTCATAATTTCCCCCCCTTCCCGCCCCCCATTTAAATTTCCTCTTCTCACACCCCCATTCATAATTCCCCCCTTCCCACCCCCATTCATAATTTTTTCCCCCTTCCCACCCCCAATTCATAATTTCTCACACCCCATTCATCATTTCTCCCTTTCCCATTCATCCCTTCTTGCCCCCATTTCGCCCTCTTTTTGTTTCCTCCCTTTCCCCCCCCTTCATCCCCTCCTTTCCCCCTTTCATTGAGAATTTCCACCCTCCATTCTCCTTTTCAGGTTAATCTTCTCCCTCCCCATTTTTCTGATATATATATATATATATATATATATATATATATATATTTCTTCCCTGCTGCTTTGGTGCCCTTCTTTCTCATCTGTTCTCACCATACACACCCCTCCACACTTCATTCGCTGATCTCCCATGGACAGTAACAGTCTACCTTTGGCTGTCAGGGGCTCTGAAGGAGCCAGGACCGATCCCTGCGCTCAGCCCCCCCTTTCTCCAATATGTCCTCAGCTCCACATGGCTTCCGACCTAGTAGATCACCATTGCATCAGATTCCGTAGGTCCACGTGGCGTCATTGCCGGTAGATCGCCCGTGGCATCTTTCTTCCAAGAAAGATTTCCTTGCTTTGCATAACACAACAGACCAGGCAGGCCCCACCCTGAAACAAAACAAAAAAAAACACACCTTTTTAAAATCAAGGATGTTGTGCAAAGGGCGACGACTTGACGAAATGACCCACCGATGTGTGTGTGTGTGTGTGGGGTGTGTGTGAGTGTGTGAAGTAACTGATTCAGCAGACAAGCTATAATTAGAGTCATGAGATTTTCTGCCAGTAGTTTATATGTAGTGTTTGTTGATGTTTTTTTGGGGGGGGAGCAGGGAATTCAACTTCCTCTGTCAAAAATCGGATTTTTAGTCCAGGGGCCTTAAGCTATGGTGAATGGTGATGGGAATAACATTCAGTATCTGCGGGTCATAGCCGAGTCATATACACTTCCTTAAATGGGAGATAATTATGAAATTACTGTAAGATTATGAAACCTGCAGATTATGGAATCCGCAGATGTCGCAGCATAGAAAAAGGCTTCTTAAAAGATTAGTATATATTTCTGGTGCTGTGTTGCTATCTTTGTTATCCAAATGTGTCTCTTGGTTTAATCCCTGAATATAGCTGGTGTTTATTACATTCTTGCCCTCCCTGTTGCTAAAATACTTCTGGGGGGGGGAGAGAAAAGTGGAGCTTTGATAAGGTTTTCTTCCCACCCAGAAGCTGGTTTCCTAGCAGTTTATCTAAACTTCCCCCCCCCCCGGTTTTTAAATCTCCCTGGGGAGTCCTGATGTGCCGAGAAAACCATCTCTTGGACTAATAATAATAATAATAATAATAATAATACCTATAAACCTAGATGTTACCTTAACAGCTCTTAGGTCCTTGGTTAGGACTTGAACTGATAAGTTTTTATCAGTCCAGACTGTGAATCAAATCGAAGATTAAATCAATAACAACAACAACAATAATAATAATAGATAATCTGATTTTTCAGAGCCAGCTGTCCTTCCTAGTGGATGAACTTTATGAGGCTAGCTTATTTATTTTTTTTGCAAACCCCTCGCTCTGTTGGCAAAGACCCAAGTCGCTCTGTTGGCAAAGACCCAAGTCGCACTTTGGCCTTTTGTAAATAGCAAACTTGGAAGTGCAAGTCCCTCTAAGTTGTGTCACACTGTTCCTTGGCCTTCTGAGATTGTGTCTATTTTTTTCTGCTCAATCGGCGATGGTTCCACCACACGCACACACACATACCCACACCCATAAGCCAGCTCCTGATTATTGCATTTCTCCCTTCCTTTGAAACACAATGTCCTAAAAAGGGTTGTGTCCCTGCCTGTTTTGTCCCACGCGGCTTCCTTGGCTGCGTAAGAGAGACCTTAAGGTCATCTCCTGGCGTTCCGTCCAAATTGGCTTGAGCAATTGTGTTTCGAAAGCGTAACGGGGCTGGGGAAAGAAAGATTGCAAGGTGTTCTCAAAGTGTGCTGAAGGAGAACCTCTGATCACCAAGTTAGATCTTTTAAATCAAGCAAGGAGATCAAACTTGGTATAAAACTTGTTCCAAACGAGTGACTTTAGTGGCAGCAAAGCGGCTTTAGCTAGAGGTGAACCCTTTTAAGGCTTGATGCTTCGAAGTCCAGCTAGGATAGTTTTTAAGCTTTGGCCTAAACTGTAGCTTAGCTTTTAGGGTGTCCTCATGCAACACGTGTGCTTAAAACAAAACAAACCAGAGTTTGTGAACCTGAGCTCGAGACTCTTAGAGGGCTCCTGGGTTGGGAGAAGGCGGCTGCACAAATTAGCAACATGGCCTTTTCCAGCTTTTTAGCATGCCAACGTCTTTGCAACTTATTCCATTGTTCTCTGAAGCAACAGGAAATGCTTATTCGGCTCCCTTTGCCAAATCCTTGAAACTCAACTTGTATTTGGTGATGCCTTCCCCCCCCCCCCGCCCAAACTAGGCCAACGTAAAAGTTCTCAGAATGGTTCTGAAATGTAGCACGGCTCACTGGCACGATCTCTCTCTTTTTCCTCTTGCTGCGATTCTGAACTTCTGTCTGCTCTTTGGGAATAACTGTAGCCGGAGGCAAGTAGCAGACAGTCTGTCTGTTTCTATTTTGCAGGGGCTTTTGTCTTTTTGTAAAAGCTTTGCTGGAATTAGTGGTGTGCAAACTTTGTAAAATAAGGGTTTCTTTGTGGTGCGGTTATTTTCTTCCTTAGAAAGCCCGATGGCACAATGGAAATTAAAGCTCTTTAGCATCAGCCAGCAGCTTCTCTTTTTAAAAGGTATCTAAGCAATGGAACACATGGGATTTTCCAGCATTACAGCACAGACAATTGGGGCTTCAGAGCAAAACATTTCTGGTTGACATACATGCAGAATTATCAGGCTTGTGGGAAGTGCCAGGTTGTATTTTGGTAGAAAGTTACGATCCGCAACTGCGTTTTTGTGGGAGAACATTTATCTGGAAAATGCCTGTTGCTTTGAGCAATAGGTCCAACTTTCTTCCTTCCAGACAATCACATGCAAGCAGAAATATTTTTCTTGCTGCAACAGTTAAACCACCAGCAGGATGGGGATGATGGGAATGTGTGAACCCAACATCTCTGCAGTGTTGATCAACCCGGAGACGCGTTTTGTACAATCCGGCAAGTTTGCATTTGTCAATATAGAGGCGTGCATTGGACTTGCAATGTCCCAGCCTATGATTAGATTCGAAAATCATTAATTTGGGCAGGAAAGATTTTATAATGAGACATAAATGATAGGGAACATAACCTCAGGTTTTTCTTTGAAAATGTTGGGCTGTTGCAGGTTGTTCTTTCCCAGTTGGCACATGCAACTGGAAGAAAAAAAAACCCTTGGTGCAAAGTAGGACTTGCTTGGTACGGCTTAAATATTAATTCATTTCCGGCAGTTGCATCTTATTTTTGAAACTGCTGGTTAATTTGCAAAATCTTTTAAAACAGGGCTGGACAAAACTACGGCCCCTTTAGGTCCTGTGGACTTCAACTCCCAGAATTCCTGAGACAGCCACGGCTGTGGAATTCTGGGAGTTGAAGTCCACAGGACGTAAAGGGGCCGTAGTTTTGTCCAGCCCTGTTTTAAAAGATTCTGCACGTCATTTTGATACACAATGGAGCTTCCCCATTGATTTTTGCTTGTCAGAAGGTCGCAAAAGCGGATCACATGATCCCGGGACTCTGCAACTGTCATAAATACGAACTGGTTGCCGAACGTTTTTGAATTTTGATCACGTGGCCATGGGGATGCTCCAGTGTGAAAAATGGCCGTAAGTCGCTATTTTCAGTGCCGTTGTAACTTTGAACAGTCACTAAACGAACTGCTGTAAGTTGGGGACTGTGAGCATCCCACCTGCCAAAGGTTCTCCTAGCACAGGGATAGGCCACCTTGGCTCTTTTATGACTCGTGGACTTCAACTCCCAGAATTCCTGAGCCAGCATGGCTGAGCTTGGAAACCTCTCCCTTTCCCCTCAGCGTGGCTGGCTCAGGAATTCTGGGAGTTGAAGTCCACGAGTCATAAAGCGGCCTAGGCCTAGGCCAGAGGTAGGCAACCTCGGCTCTTTTATGACTCGGGGACTTCAACTCCCAGAATTCCTGAGCCAGCATGGCTCAGCTTGGAAACCTCTCCCTTTCCCCTCAGCATGGCTGGCTCAGGAATTCTGGGAGTTGAAGTCCACGAGTCATAAAAGAGCCAAGGTGGCCTACCCCTGTCCTAGCAGTTATTCACAGATAGGCTGCCTCTGAACAGGGAAGCTCAACGGAGCAATCTGAGTAAACGGCTTTCTGGAAATTGTGCTCTCCTTTTTTTTTTTTTTTTTAAACATTTTAGCAAGAATCCCCAGGGTGTCCAAAGAAAAAAAAAATGCTTGAGATTTCAAGCTGGCTCAAGGCAGCTGAGCTTCGTGCAAAATCCAGGGGGGAGGGAAAGGAAGGTCAGCTGAAGGCACACGCGTGTGAGCAGTTTCCCCAGAACCCTTAAGCCTGACGGTGTCTCCATCCAGGCCCCTGCGCCCCCTTTCAAAAAAAGCCGAAAGTACAAAATCCTCATTTCCAATTTGCAGCCGGTTGACTGGATCTGAGAAATAAGCGTGCCTGTGTCTGCGTGGATTTGACCCACGGGCGCAAGAAAAAGCAATTTCCCCCCCCCCCTCCCTTCTGAGGGAATCATAATTTTGCGACGAGAAGCATCCACTTTTGCAGAAAAGCTGCAGGGTGTCAGCAAAGGTCTGGGGGGGGGGGGGAAAGCCTTCTTTGTGCTGATTCCTGGGAGACGTAA
Source organism: Azemiops feae (assembly GCA_023970755.1). Classification (NCBI taxonomy): domain Eukaryota; kingdom Metazoa; phylum Chordata; class Lepidosauria; order Squamata; family Viperidae; genus Azemiops; species Azemiops feae. The sequence goes on along the minus strand of JALGBA010000710.1, from coordinate 149,809 downwards.
CCGAGGGCGGGAAGTGGTCAGTGCAGCAGGATAATCGCCCCGGAGAAGAAGGAAAATCATTTGCAATTAGCTGACCCTCAAGACCTGGGATAGCTCCTTTGTCCGCTTGCGAGGGCTTTCTTGATCGGTCCAGCCATCTGGCAGCTGATCCTGCCTGAGCAGGCAGCTATTAATGGTGCAGTGCATGATTGCATGTGCTCAGAAGGACAACGGGGGGGGGGGGGGTCCCTTGGGAAGCACTAAAGGTTGAAGGGGGGACAGGAGTGACTTGATTAGGCTGTTCCTCAAATAGGAACAGCGGGCACCGCCCCCTGCCTCCTGACGGAAGGTTTCAGAACAGAAGAACAGAGCTGGAAGGGACCTTGGAGGTCTTCTAGTCCAACCCCCTGCTCAAGCAGGAGACCCTATAACATTTCAGACAAATAGCTGTCCGGTCTCTTCTTAAAAACCTCCAATGATGGAGCATCCACTTCTGGAGGCAGGTTGTTCCACTGGTTAATTGTTCTCACTGCCAGGAGATTCCTCCTTAGTTCCAGGTTGCTTCTCTCCTTGATTAGCTTCCATCCCTTGCTTCTTGTCCTGCCTTCAGGTGCTTTGGATGGATAGGTTGACACCCCCCCCCCTTTCTTTGTGGCAGCCCCTCAAATTTTGGAACACTACTGCTAAAGCGAGCAGCTAAGCAGGCCCCTGTGGTAGGGGATGAGGGGCATTTTAGTCCTGGCCAAAGTGGACCCGCTTTAGGCAGAACCGGGTACCCTGTAGCCCAGTTTAGATTTTGCACCGTTCAATCTGACGTCCTTTGTTGATATTTCCGACTCTGTTAAAAAGAGGCCAGCAATCGGATTTGCAACAGCGTGCAAGGCACGGCTGCGCCAATGAAAATATTTGCTCTGCCAGAGCAGCTATATTACGCCAGAGCGCCTGCTTAACCTTTAGCTTTTTATTTTTTAGGAAGCCCACTGCGAGGCCCGTGGGTTCTTCTCCCAAACAAGCGCCGAATTTTATTTTTTTAAAAAAAATATGTTTATTTTATCTTTTCCTTGGGACGTTAGTTTGAGACGTCCCTCTGATTTCGCACGGAGGGAAGGCCACCGCTTCGGCTGTCTGGTTTTTGAAATGGGCAGATTCGTGGGAGGCCGGGCACAAAGTGCTACAATTCCTGCGGGGCGCCCCCCCCCCAGTAGAGCCTCCCTGGAGAGGCGCAAGCCATCTTTAAAACATGGTGGACGCTGCTGGAGCAGAGGCTAAATGATGAGGGATCTCTTTTAGCCCATAAAGGTTAGCCTTGCTCCAGCCACCGCACAAGCCTGTAGGTTGCAAATTTGGCGAGAACGTCTTGGGATCTCTCGTTAGCTGTTTTGCAGAGGGGGAAACTGAGGGCTGGAGCAGCTGTCTGCCAATTCCAAGCCAAGTTGGTCCTTAATGTAGTCCTTTCTCACTCAACCCCTTGAGTGACCTCAGGAAACCCTGCAGCTTTGCAGAGAAGGCATTTGCAGTCAGCTGAGAAACTGCAGTGCAGCAAAAGTGGGGGGTTTTTTTTTTGTTTCTGGAAAACCCTTTTCTGTTGCCTTTTTTTTTTTTCCCCTTTCCTGCCTGATTTTCACATGGCCCCCAGTGGCTTCTTTGGGGGTGCTAAAGACATCAGGAATGTTTTCTCCCCCCCCCTTGGGGAAATGGTCATTTCTTTTGAAGCTGCTGATCTGCCCGTCCTGAAGATACACTAAGTTTGCTCACTCCATGGCTGAGCTTTGATTTGGCGTGCAACCCCCCCCTCCCCTTCTTAGAGCTGGAAAGGAAATCTCTGATAGGGGTCTTGTTTTCTGGAAATTAAAAAGCTTCAATTCATTATATGGGGGAAAAAAACTCTCTTCCCAACTTAGGGGGGGAAAAAACACCTTTGCCAACTTAGGCCCTGGGGGGGGAGGACTTTTAAAGTGATCTTGTGTGGCTCTTAAGACCCTTGTGGAATCAGAGAGTGCAGGATGAAATTGGAAGAAAAGTGATGAAGGATAAGCTTAATTTATCAGCCTGCCTGTCTCTCTCTCTCTCCCTCCCTCCCTTCCTCTCTCTCCCTCCCTCTCCCTCTCTCCCCCATCTATCTATCTATCTATCTATCTATCTATCTATCTATCTATCTATCTATCTATCTATCTATCTATCTATCTATCTATCTATCTATCATCTATCTACCTATCTACCTATCTACCTACCTACCTACCTACCTACCTATCTATCTATCTATCTATCTATCTATCTATCTATCTATCTATCTATCTATCTATCTATCTATCTATCTATCTATCTATCTATCTATCTATCTATCTATCTATCTATCAATGAAATGTATTTGCCACCCATCTCGTATCCAATGGGCGGCTCAACAACATAAAAGCATTAAAAACATGAAAATCATCCATCATAGAAACACAGCCGATAAAATCATTAATAAATAAAATTGTTAACACCCAGATGGCGAAGGAAGGAGCTGGACACACAGGCAGGGGGGGGGGGGTTAGCAGATAGAAGAGTTCCTTGGGGGCAGGGGGGGGCAGCTATATCGATTTAATGACTTAATCCATAAAAACTGCACCCAGTTGAGGAAAGACTGGTGGAATTAGCTGGGTCTGGTCTAACCTAATGCTTTGTCTCTCTTCATATCAAGCTTTCAGGATATTCTGCACCACGTAAAGTGAGCCTGGTCTTGTAGCTTAGCCTGCTTAATTAGAATGTTAGAGTAGATTTGCTTTTTTTAATCGATAGAAGGTTATGTTGGGGTTTCTTCTCTCTCTTTTTTTTTTCTAATGTTGGAATTTCCCCCCCCTTCTTTTTTTTTTTTTTTGTACTTTGAACTTTGCAGATGCGGAGGGACGGTGGGGGCCATCTTCACCTGCCCTTTGGAGGTGATCAAGACAAGGCTGCAGTCCTCAAGATTGGCTTTCCGGGCTGTCTACTATCCACAGATTCATCTGGGCACGCTCAGCGGTGAAGGCGTGGTCCGCCCCACATCTCTGCCCCCAGGTGTCCTCCAAGTGCTGAAGTGAGCGTCTTAAAAATGTGGTCTTCGCACCTATCTAAAGATTTCCTGTCGTTGTTTGTCAGTCTCAAGCATGGCTGGCTGGGGAATTCTGGGAGTTGAAGTCCACGGGGCCTTAAAAGTGGCCACACTGGTTTATATCTCAACCTTTAGAAAAATCATCGGAAAAGTTAAGGAAAATTCCTAAGCACTCAGGACCCTTTCCACTTTTAAACATTGTGGAGGACCCCAGAATTAATTTTTTTTCTCCCCAATTTATTGCAATTTGCCATGCGCCAGTTGAAAACCGAGAATATTTGTAGAATATTTATCTTTCGAATGGGGTCAAAGTAACAATATGAACACACACACACACACACATACCAGGCATCAACGCAAATAAAAGATTTCCTAAGAGAAAACCACATCTTTTTTTTAAACAAAGGCGTCCTTGTTTTGTGTTTTGCGTTTGACCAATTCAAAAGATCAGCGAGAAGAGCCACTTTGTCTGCACGTATCTTCAATGTCCAGCAAATGATTTTGCTTTCAGCAGCAGATCGTCCTTGTTGCCTTCTCGGTGTAATGTTCTCAGGGATGGATACCAAGTGCCGGGGGGGGGGGGGAGGGGGAAGCTTGCTTGGCGTTTTAAAAATATCCCACCCCACACACACACCTTGGCAGCGTCTCTGCTGAGTTTGCATTATGTAAGCGCAGAAAGGCTGGAGAGAGGGAGGTGGAGGGTGTGTGTGTGTGGGGGTCTGGCCTTGGATAAATAAATCTTAACAAAAGCAAGTGTTTTTTTTTTCTTTTTAAACGCCACAGTTGCGAGTTTAACTTAAAAACGGCCAAGCTGTCCTCGCCTCCTGGCCCCGCTCCCTTTTAAAAAACACTCCGTTCCCACGGAAAATGGAATTAACAAGTCTCCTGCGAAGGTGGCTGTGAACTTGTAAACACAATGCAGGGTTTGTGTTTCCTCTGAACCACAATTATTTCTTATTTTCAGCAGGCGAGCGGATGGGGTTTCTTGGAAACACAGAGCCCAAATGTTCGGGATCGATTTGTGTGTGTGTGTGAGAGAGAGAGAGAGACACACATCTCGGCCTGATTTGCTTAAATGAAGTGCAAAATTGGCCAGTCTCTGAACAGCTGAAAAATAAAGGCAAAGGGAAGAGAATCTGATCAGGGAAAAACCCAGCGGTGTGTTGTAACCTGAATTAAAAATTACTACCTTGTGGCTTTTCTAACACTAGTCTCAGGTTTCAGGCCTTTTTAACTGCCAACTGCTTTGAACAGATCTGCTGAAGTTTCTCCTTTTTTTTTGTTGGTTTTGTTTTGTTTTTCCAGGTCCATTTTGGAAAAGGAGGGCCCAAAGTCACTTTTCCGTGGGCTGGGGCCCAATCTGGTCGGAGTCGCGCCCTCCAGGTAGAAATTTAAGGGCAGTTTTTAATTTTTTCCCCAATTTCCCCCCCCCAAGAGGGTTCATTCGCTGGTGGGTGCAGGGATTTGGGGGAATTCTGGTCTTCAGGAGTTTCTGGATAATTGTGAAGAATGTGAGGATTGCTACTTAGATCCTCCCGATTTTAAAGGCAGAAATGGAAAACATAGAGTGAAATATATCTGCTCTGTTGGCGATTGGGAATTTTTTTTTTACTAGCTATGGAACTGGGGAAAAGGGCTGCTTGGATTCCCCTTGAGTTTGCAATTGGTATTGCAGCTAGTCCTCAACTTATTGATTCATTCGTTTAGTGACCGTCCAAAGTTAACAAGAGCGCTGAAAAGAGGGACTTGTAACCCTTTTTCACACTTGCAAGCATCTCCACGGTCACGTGATCCAAACCGACTCATATTTATGACGGTCGCAGTGTCCTGGGAGGGGGGGGATGTCACTCGATCCCCTTTTGCAACCTTCCGACAGGATTCGCTTCACAACCGTGTTGCTAACTTAACAACCGTGTTGCTAACTTAACAAGTGCAGCGATTTGCTGAACAATTGTGGCAAGAAAAATCGTAAAACTTGCCGAACAAGCAAGTTTCTTAGCCGTGGAAATTTGAATTGTGGTTTTAAGCGGAAGGCTACCAGCACAGGCAATCCTCCACTTAACAACAGTTCGTTTAGTGACCGTTCAAAGCTACAACTGCACTGAAAAAAGTGACTGTTTTTCACTTGACCGCTGCGGGGTTGGACTAGATGACCTTCAAGGTCTCTTCCAACTTATTATTATTATTATCATTGTCTACATTGTTATACAATAGTATTAAGAGTGTAGTATTGTAATAATAGTAACTGTGGCAAGGAAAGTGGTAAAACAGGGCAAAACTCACTTAAGAAACGTCTCACTTAACAACAGAAATTTTGGGCATAAGGCAAGGACTCCCCGTAATTTGTTTTGCCTCTTTGCAGGGCTGTTTATTTTGCATGTTATTCCCGGGCGAAGGAGCAATTCAACCACGTCTTTGTACCCAACAGCAACATTGTCCATATCTGCTCAGCAGCTTCCGCAGGTTGGTTTACCTGTCCCAGGTGTGCCAAGCCTGGCTTGGCTCGTATTTGTCCAGCTGGGCCGAGCAAGATGCCACTTCTGAGGGTGAAAATGATAATTCGAGGCCAGCCTGGGACATTCAGTGGGGGGAACCTGTGTTCACCGGGCTGTATCTTCCATTGTGTTTCGCGCAATTGGATTCTTGCCCTCTGCAGCCACAGAGCGGGCTGGCTGGCTGGGGAATTCTGGGAGTTGAAGTTCCTCGACGTCTTTTAAAGGGCTGACCCCATCTTTTTTTTTTTTTTTGGCTGGTTTTCCTTGCTCTTCTCCAGCTTTTGTGACTAATTCCATGATGAATCCCATCTGGATGGTGAAAACCAGAATGCAGCTAGAAAAAAGGTAAGGGGGAGGAGCCCAGCGGGAAGGGAATTCTGGGAGTTGAAGTCCACGGACCTTAAAGCTGCTGACGTTCAGAAACGCAGCCCTAGAGCCTTAAATTTTAGATACGGACGGGATATATTCCTGTTTTGAAATATATTTACTAACTAGTTGCAAGCACCAGGCGAACTATTTAAAATCTACTACTCACTTGCTGTTCATTTCTGTCGGCTAGAGTCCGGGGCTCAAAGCAAATGAACACGCTGCAATGCGCCAGGTACGTTTACCGCTCCGAAGGCGTCCGGGGTTTTTACCGAGGCCTCACCGCCTCCTACGCGGGCATCTCCGAGACCATCATCTGCTTTGCTATTTATGAGAGACTGAAGCAGCTCTTAAAAGATCCCGCGCTGTCTCCTTTCACCGGAAACCCGGAGAAGAATCCCACCAATTTCTTCGGAATCACGGTTGCTGCCGCCATTTCCAAAGGATGTGCGTCCTGTATCGCTTACCCACACGGTAGGGTTTTTTTTTTTTTCCCCCACCCTGATATCTTAAACCTCCCCCGGCCTAGCAAAATATAACCAAGAAAAGCCAGGCCTTGAGGAATTTGCCTCTTCTTGTTGTGAAAATCAAGTCTCTAGTCATCGTCCCGAGCACAGCTTGCTGGGGGAATTCCTCCCCAGCAGCGTTCCTTTGTGAGAGAAAACGGGACAACTGCACACTTTCCCGCAGAAAGGGGGGGGGGATTAAAAAATTAAATTAAATTAAATCTAAATTTGGCATCGCAGTGGTGGGAGACTTCCATTAGCCTGCAGAATTTGAACGCAGGCTGGTGTGCTGACATTTTGCGCTTCCCTCTCCCCAGAGGTCATCCGGACGAGGCTACGCGAGGAAGGAACCAAGTACCAGTCCTTCATCCAGACGGCCCGGCTCATATTCCAGGAAGAAGGATATTTTGCTTTTTATCGCGGACTCTTTGCCCAGCTTATGAGGCAAATCCCAAATACGGCTATCGTCCTGTCCACCTACGAATTGATCGTGTATCTGTTAGAACAGCAAGTTAAGTAGCCGTCGGAAGCCAGACCGTATGCAGCCAGTAACAAAACAAAAATAGCACGACGACGATTGTGGGACAGTTCACACAACACACTAGAAAAAACAAACAAACTTTGAAACGGACAGTCTGTTTTGGCTGGATGTTTTTTTCCTTTTGAGGAAGGGGCATTTCTCCTCTCTACACCCCCCCCTTTTTTTCCTTCCAGCGTCTTTGTTTTTAAAGGTACGTATGTTAATAGGGTTTTTTTTAACTTAAATGAGACAAGGTTCAAAAATTAAAAGAATGACTAAATTAAATTATGCTATTTAATTTCTGTGGACAGCCTCTTCTTTTTATATGCTCGTGTTTTTCTTTATCGTGGAAACTTGCCATTCTGTAATTGGGAGATGTTTCTTGGGGGAAAAAATATGCCAATTCCTGTGAAATGTTCACAGGGGTGTGGAAAATGGTTGGGATACATCAGTCTAAGGTATTGGGATATTTTTCCTTTTTTTAATTATTTTCTACAGGAAATTTCTGATGAAAGTCGGATTGGAATACCATTGCACAGCCTACATATTTATATACTGAATTTATTTTTCACCAAATATGATCAGACTGGGGTACAGTAGAAGCCAACAATATAAAAACAGGAGTTTGTGCCTTTCTTACTTTTTTTTATATAGTATATAATTACACTATATAATTGCTGAAGTAAAGACAAGGATAGAGAAAGCTCGAACAGCATTCTTCAAAATGAAAAAGGTCTTCTGCAGTCACGACATAAGCCTAAGACTGAAAATCAGGCTTGTCAGATGCTATATTTTTTTCTATCCTGCTCTATGGAGTAGAGAGTTGGTCTCTGACAGAAGGCCACCTGAAGAGACTAGAAGCATTTGAAATGTGGATTTACAGGCGGCTGTTACGTATAAGCTGGGTTGACAAGATCAGAAATGAGGAGGTGATAAGCCGCCTGGGAAAGCCAAGGGAAATCATCAAAACAATTAAAAAACGAAAGAATATTTCGGACATGTGATGCGACACCCAGAAAAATACGGCATACTCCATTTAATCCTCCAGGGAAAGATTGAAGGCAAACGAGGTCCAGGCAGAAGAAGAACGTCATGGCTTCAAAATCTAAGGGACCGGTTTGGACAAAACTCAGCAGCACTTTTTCGTGCGGCTGCTGATAAAAACAGGATCGCCAACGTCCGATAACGGATATGGCAGAAGAAGAAGAAGATATAATTACACGTGTGTTCTATTGAAATGGAATCTCAACAGACAGCTGAGCACTAGTAACAACTTTAGCTCAAATGGAGAGAAATTTAGGAACAGGCATCTCCCCACACACATACACAAAAATTATACATTTGAGAGTCATGCAACTCAATTTTTCAGAGAGGCAGCCTCTGGGCTTACAAGCTAAGCCAGGGGGTCTTCAAACTTGGCCGTTTTGTGACTTGTGGACTTCCAACTGCCAGAATTCCTCAGCCAGTGTGCCTAGCTGAGGAATTCTGGGAGTTGAAGTCCACAAGTCACAAAAGGGCCAAGTTTGAAGACCTCTGAGCTAAGCAAAGTTAAATCGTGTTGGGAATGGAATGCCAAATGAAAGAGCGGAGGAAGAAGCACAGGGAAAGGTGGGCTTCCAAACCACGCTGCCTTCTACCTGCGTAACTTGCAGATCGGGACTTAAAACGGGGGTCAAGAAAAGACAAAATATATGTCCACAAACGCACTGAAGATGAACTTGGTTATTCCAAATTTCGAAGGAGTTTCCATCCATCAGAAGACACAACGAAGAGCCCATCCCCGTCACGCCCGAGACAGGTAATTTCGTCCCGAAATGCCTCGCTCCGGCACGACGCGTCCCCGCGGAAGCACGAGACAAGACACCCTTGAATCCCCGCGCGTGGGTTGACTCGCTTTCCCCTCGCCCGGCACGACGCTGCCCTTTCACGAGGCGACCCTTAGCCGCCCCCGCCGCCCACCTTCCTGTCCCCCTCGGTATATATATATATAAAGAACCGCGGCGACTGCTGCTGCGGAGACCGGGCGAACGCGTGCATAGAAGGGAGTCGTGGGGAGGCGAGCAGCCGGCTGCAGGCAGGAAGAGTCCAGATCGCGGCCTGCGCGTGCACGGAGGGGGTGGGTGGGTGGGTGAGTGGGGAGCATGTAGATCCATCCATGCCGGGAGAGGGGGGGGGAGAGGATCCGGGCTTGGTGGAAGAGGCGGAGCCGCGGAAGGTCAAACCGAGGAAAGGAGGAGAGAGGGGGGGAAAAAGGCGCTGATCCCAACCAGCCGCCGCCGCCGCCGGATTTCCCCTTCGAACGTTCGCCCCCAGGCGGCCGCGCGATTGGCTGCCGCGCGTTCTAACCCCCCGGGGGGGGCTGCGACTCAACGTTCCAAGCGGGCGCCGAACGTTCTAAAAAGGCAACTCGGCGTTCCAAGAGTCGCGCCGTCCGGACGATGCACGCGGGGGTTTTTTTGCATTGATTTTTGCCCCCCCGCACGAGGAGGAGGAGGAGGCGGCGGCGACCTTTTCCCCTTCTCTTTTTCCTCTCCTCCTCCTGCGATTCCCTTTCTCTTTCCTTTTTTTCTTTCCTTTTTAATCTCCCCCCATTCCTCTCCACCCCACACCCCCACAATGGAAGACGTCGGCGCTTTGGTGGCGGCTTACTCCCGCGGCCTGGCCGGGGGCCTCGGCGTGACCGTGTGCGCCGCCGCCGGCGGAGTCTTGCTTTATAAAATCGCGCGAAGGTAAGAAGGCCGTGCCGAGTCTGCCCCCACCTCCCACTCCCCACCCCCCCGCTTTCTATGTTTCTTCTCCCGATCGGGGTGATTTGGGGAAAGAAAAAAGGGGTTGGTTGGGGGGGGGAGGTTGGACCCGCGACGAGGCCCGGAGGAGGATTTGCGTTCTCACGACCTCGGGAGAGGGACTCGGCGCGCTGTCTTAACCTCCCTCCCCGTTTGACTTAATCTGCATTCCTCCACTTCGCACGCTATCAAACGCAAAAAGAGTTGGGGAGGGAGGGAAGGGGGGGGGTCTCGCAGACGGGGACAGAGCCTGGGATGTACTGGGAGGTATTGCCCCCCCTCCCCACGTATCTCCAAAGGCGGTGTGGGGGGGGGACCGGGGTGTCATAAAGGGAGAGAAATCGCCCTGCGAGTTTTGCAGCCTGCCAGCCCACGTGCGTTCAGCTTGGGAGCGCAGCCCTTCCGGGTTCAACTTTGCACAATGAGTGTATATGTGTGCGAGCGCGCATAGTGGATTCAAAGGAGCTTGGAGAGGAATCGCCGCTGAAATGGCCCCACAAACACACACACACACACAGAGAGACACCTCAAAAGCTGCAAAAAGGATAAGTTAGCCAATTGGAGGCCTACCTTCAAGGGTGGGTTGTAAGGAACCTCAGAATCTCGAGCTGTCCAGTCTGATTGATCCCAAATTTATCCCACCCACGTCTTCCCGGAGCCAGCTTCCTGGGGGAAAAAAAGACAGATGTTAATGTGAGATTTTTTTTCACATACAAAGCCAAACTTTGCTACAGATTTTGCCCAGGTTTGGTTTTATTTAGCTGGGCTAAATAGGTCACATTGGGTGTTTGGGATGGGAGACCACCAGGAACTCCAAGGGCAGCAGACTAGAAAGAGGTGGGCAAAATATGTTGGCGAAAAGGCGATGCTCACCTGAATGATGTAGCTGGATTTAACTTAGGTATTTATTGTTAGAAATACACTCTGCCTTTTCAATACCACTGTTCACCTATTTTAATCCTGGCCACAATCCTAAGAGGTAGGCTGGTGGAAGGGGTTCTGGGTAGCCCGTTTTCTGCAATCCCAGTGAATATATAGTGTGCTGGATTCACATATCACACTAAGCAAGGCACACATACATACAGTTAACACAGACCCCGTTACAGTAGTAAGTCCTCAACTTACGACCGCAGTTGAGCCCAGTTTAAATGTCTGTTGCTAAGTGAAACATTTGTTGAGTGAGTTTGCCCCATTTTACGAACAGCCGTTAAGTGAATCACTGCAGTTAAATTAGTCAAACTGTTACGTGAATCTGGATTTCCCCATTGACTTTGCTTGTCAGAAGGTCGTAAAAGGGGTTTACGTGACCCCGGGACGCTGCGACCGTCATAAATAGGAGTCGGTTGTCAAGCGTCTGAATTTTGATCATGCGACCGTGGGGGTGCTACAATGGTCGTAAGTGTGAAACATGAGCATGTCACTTTTTTCAGTGCCGTTGTAACTTTAAACAGTCACTAAATGAACTGTTAACTTGAGGACTAATTGCATTAGATCTAATACTGACTTGGTCGTTTTGCTTTGAAGTCACTACGTATTTTAAGTGGTTCGAACAGTCAAAGATTCTTTGAATATTTATGCAGCAGTTATCATATATAAAAAAAGGACCCAGAGACTTGCCATATTTCTTCCTCTAAATATCGGAGGACCCATCATCCCTAGCCCGCTTAGCTGGGAACTATGGAGGGCATAACCTAAGAATCTGTGGTGAATTTTCCCTAAGAAATGTTAAAACATTGAGCAGAGCCAAGATCTGTGGCACAATCGTGGCTTAAATCATTCAGAGATAGAGTTTGTGGGAAAAACAGGGCCTGCAGGAAAATATTAGTATTTTTCTTGCTCGAGATAAAAAAAAAAAAAATGGCCAGTTCAGAGGGGAGAAGATTTGGGGGAGCAAGGAAGCAATTTTTGTGAAGGAGTTAAATCAAACGGGGGTGATGCTGTCTCCTTGGGATGTGATAAAATGCTGATTTGAAGCAGTTTTTTTCCCCCCTCTAGAAGTATTTTTATTTCTGTCCATTAGTCTGAACTTGAGCAATTAAATCTCTGGATGTAGAGATCCCCCCCCCCCTTTTTTTTTTTTTTTGCAAGCCATTCTGCAAGCAGAACAAATAATACAAAATCAAAAGGTTTGTTTTGTTTTCCTGAATTAAAACGAAGGTTTGGTCCTGCTGTGGATAGGAACTTTTTTTTTTTTTAAAATCCTTTTCCATGAATGTTGGGAAAAAGCACATGTGCAAAATAAAAGGGCATCTCGAACACCCAGCCAAGGTGTTTTCTGAAGCTCTTTAAAGTTCTTATTTTAATATTTGCATGTTCTTTGCTCTGATGGGCTTGGAAAGTTGTAGCTAACAGGCACCAAGCAATTGACAGCATCCTGTGACAATTAGGGGGACCCTAATATAAAATAATCCTAAAACTGGCCCATTTAACCATTGGAGAAATGACTTGTCAATTTCACTACTGATTTAGCTGTTGTTAAAAAATAAATTAAAATCGTTCAGCGTATCCTTTGGCAGGGATTGGCTTGTTTCTCTCCAGAGAAAGAAAAAGGATGTCTCTTTTTTTTAAAAAAATATATTGTAAAGTCTGATGGGCAACATCCTCATGAAAATTAGGGTGGATTTCGTAAATTTAATGGAGAGTTGATGACAAGTTGAGAATACTTTTAAAGCAAGTGGGTTAAAAAAACAAAACCCACTTTTTAAAGAATTCCTCTCGGTGCTGATGTGCGATGGTAGCCTTCCTCTGCAAGTCCCTTGATTCTCAAACTCTCGTCCCCAAGCAGTATAGGTTTTGTAGTCCCCTGCTTTCAGAAAGCTAAGCTAAGCCAGAGAATAGAGGCTTTATGAACACTATGAAAGCTGTTGGGGATCACCAAGGAAGCAGGAGACACCTCCTGGGGGGGGCTCTTTGCCCCACAACAAGAGCCAACAGCTGCACCCCTGGGGCAGGGGCATGTGGGAACAGATGTTGTGAAATCTGTCCTCCCTGCCATTTGCTGCTGCCTGTCAGGCAGAAGTCCAACAGGTGCTGACACCCAACCCTGCTTTCTAGGGAGACTGGCTTCCCCATAACTGGATGCTGTTTCTGCAATTGTCAAGGAGAGAATTGGGGTTGCCACCCCCTCCCCTCTATTTAATTAGCCCTAGCAGCTGGTCACATGTGTTGCACAAGTGTTCATAACTGGATTTTTTTTTTTCCAAACAAAGGGATATCTTTGGGTTGTTGTTTTTTCCCCCCTCCCTAGACATCACTCTTTTCCTCTTGGGCCTCGCTCATCTCCCTCAATCTAATCCAGAAGGGGGAAAAAAATGGCTTCCTTTATTTTTATTTTTTGCTTTGGGGCAGAAAGGAAGGAAGGAAAACTTCTTCCCGGCAAAGAGGCAGCAAAATATTGGGCTGGGGTGCTGCCTCTTGGACCAGCGTAGTGAGACCGTTGCTAGGTAACCCCCCAAGATGCTACCCGATCGCCTTCAGAAGCAGGCAGGAAGTGGCAAGGTTGCTAGGCAACCAGCAAATGGCTCCTCTCCAGCCAACGGGCCTTCCAGAATGCCATTTTTTTTTTGGAGCAAAGGGCCCAAACCATGGTTGGCTATGGGTCCCATAGTTTAAAAGGGAGGCCAGTTTGGGGGAGGGGGCACGAATAAAACAGGGATTGGGCCCTCCTTTTGACTCCTCCCACCTTGTGTGTGTGCAAAAACTGTGATTTAAAATATGGATGTCAAGGTGCACATCTCCTGCGGAAACAACTAAGCATCATCAAATTTTTAGAGTTGGGGGGCCGGTTGTCCTCCTCTCTCTTTTTTTGGGGGGGATGGATCTTGATTTCTCCTTCCTGCTTCCCCACACCTACAGGACGAAGCCCACCCACACGACGGTCAACTGCTGGTTTTGTAACCAGGACACCGTGGTGCCGTACGGGAACCGCAACTGCTGGGATTGCCCGAATTGTGAGCAGTACAACGGATTTGAAGAGGTGGGCTGGCCGGCGGTCCGGCTGGGAGGTCCCTGTTTGGGGTCCTAGCAGATTGGGCTACTGGGTGTCTGCCCCCATCAACATTTCTGTTAAGATTTTTAATTAGTCTCAATTAGTTTAATTTGCTTCGGGCGACACACCCGGGAGATGTTCATATGTGAGCTGATTTTTCCTCTGTTGTGAACAAGATCGAACCTTAAATGCCACAGGAGACGGAAAGCAGATAAATTAATTAATATGAGAGATTCCCCCCCCCCGTCCATAAAATTGATACCATTAAAGCAAACATGGACTTTATATTGACCCTGATTAATTGAAAAGGGTTAATGAAATGTGGGTGGGGGACGCTTCCTCACCCCAATTGAACCAACCTATATTTAGGTTCTGTTTAATTATCCTGCGTTTTAGCCCCAAAGATCATTTTTAATGTGTGCCCACAGGAAAAAAAATGACAATAAAGGTTATTATCATTATTATTATTATCAAAGGCTCCCAAACCTAATGACAGCACGATAACAAACGCTTTGCAGCCTAGATAATCGTTGCAGAACAGCTAAAATTAAGCCTCAAAGGAAGCTAAATTTTACAAAGCTTCCAGGTGATTTAAGTGGTGGGTTGCAAATTTATAAACTGAAGACAGCAGCATGCAAGGAACGAGAGCTGAGGGGGGAAGAGCAAAACAAAACAAAATACCCAACTCAGGCATTTGTTGATAAAAGGCGCAGAGGTTTTGAAGGCGATTAAAACGGATTTGTTAGAATCTTCCTTTTTTTTTTTTTTCCTCCTAAATTCTTCTTAGAATGGAGATTACAACAAGCCGATCCCAGCTCAATACATGGAGAATCTAAACCACGTCGTTTCTGGGGCGGGAGCCTTTTACGACCCCACGAAGCCTCAGCAATGGGTCAGCAGCCAGGTTCTCCTTTGTAAGAAGTGTAACAATCACCAGACCATGAAGATCAAGCAACTGGCGTCCTTCAGCCCCAGAGAAGAGGTAGGGGGAGCACAGGAGAGCAAACGACAGTCCCTTCCCATTTACAAGTCATTTTGCTCCTGGCCTCAGTCTTGCTCATCCGTGAAGTGGGAGAGCATGACTCGCGCACAGCTACTTAAATAATGGGTGGACTTCCCTGTTGCCCCCCCCCCTACACTGTTGCACGCTCAAGGTGCCTAAGAAAATATATATATGTCAACGCTGCTAACATCGGATGTTTTGCTTTGACAACAGTTAAGAGATGCAACCATTTTCTTCTTATGTATTACTCTTAGAGTTAGAGCTAGAGTTAGATGATGCTGGGGGGAGGAATGTGCATGAGAGTTTAGCTAGACATAACAATACTGGACCTAGCGTGAGAACCAAGGTTATTGAAATAGATGATAAGAATTGGCGGGCTGGAGAACTGGAGGGAAAGCCTGCATTTCAAACTAATTGGAGAATGTGATTTATGACTGTTAATTGGAGGAGGGAATTGTGCTTTGATACTAGGTGCTCTGGGGAGGGGAATTCAGTTTTTGGCTTCGATTATGTAAGTGCCGATATTATGCTACTCGAATAAAAGATTCTTTAAGGTAAACAATGCCTGGAAGTTCTTGGAAGAGTTTCATCTGTCGGAACCATGACATTCTCCAGTATATATATAGATATGTACCGAAGAGGGTTTAGTTTAACTGAATTTGCTCTGTCATTTTTCACCCACCTGCAGTAAGAGCATGGTAGGGCGACCCAGCTTACTAGTCTCCTAAACCAGGGGTCCCCAACCTATAGTCTGCAGCCCGGGACCGGGCCGTGGGCTCTTCGCCAGTGGGCCGCGGAAATGGCTGGCCGGTGTGTACACGCGTGGGTGAGCATTTCCCCCTCCACTTGAGCCAGCGCCCGCGGCCCTGTTTGCGCATGTGCACGGGCGCGAACGGGAATGCTAGCGTGGGCGGTTTGCGTGGCCTATTTGTGCATGCACGAACGGGCCGCTAGCTGCCGAGGGGGGTGCGCAGCCGTTGGTGCATGCGCACAGCACCAGCGTATGCTGCATGCGCGAACAGGGCTGCTAGTGCCGCGCCAGCGTGTGTGGTCCCGTACGTGCACCCGTGTGCAGGCACACCAATTTTGAAACTGCTCTCCTTCCTTCCGGTCCTTGAGTCCGGGAAAGATAGGAGACCTCTGTCCTAAACAGACCCTATCAGATTTTTTAATTCTAATTTCTCTCTTTTTGGGGGCAGGGCAAATACGACGAAGAAATTGAGGTCTACAAACATCACTTGGAGCAGACCTATAAGCTTTGCCGGCCCTGCCAAGCTGCCGTGGAATATTATATCAAGCACCAGAACCGGCAACTTCGGGCCCTTCTCCTCCGGCACCATTTTAACAATCGGAAAAGTGGCAAGACTTACATGCAGGTAGGAAGGGTGATCCCCGTCTGGACGCTTTCTTCCGGGACTGCAAAGGGCGCCCTTCGTTCGGGGCAGAGAAGAGGCTGAGCCCCCTTTTTTTACAAAAAAAAAAAAAGAGGCAGGGGAGACATCCTGAGCTGGTTTGTCTGACGAAAGGGTGTATTTGTTGAGCTTAGTTTTTGAAAGCCAACAAGCTTGAGTGGCAACTGAAGTGTCAGGCACATTTAGAAAGTCCCCCCCCCCCAAGTTGCCCTTGCACTCTTGGGCTTTAAACCCAGGGAGGGGGTTTGAACCCCACCCTGATTCTAATCTTGAATTATTTCGCCTTTTCTTATTTGAGGGCCTCGGATTTCAGCTGAGCTCAGGCAGCCTGGGACTGAAGAGGCTGAAATCTTAGCAGTTCTGCTGGTGTGATTGTGGTGCTCCCTTCTTTCTCGGATGATCTTTTACACTAAGCTCTAGTCTTTTTTCCGGCTGCATGCTGGAAGGGACCTCAGAGGTCTTCTAGTCCATGGGTCGGCCATCCGAAACGTCGGATGAGCCGCACGGACCCATTTAGCTAAAAAAAAAAAAACGCTGGGAGCCGCGCGTTCGCGCATGCGCGCGCACCCGCGCATGCGCGCGGCCCCGTTCGCGCATGCGCGCGGCCCCCGCGCACGCACGCATGCGCACCCGCGCACCCGCGCATGCGCGCGCCGTTCGCGCATGCGCGCGTGCCGTTCGCGCATGCGCGCGCGCCGTTCGCGCATGCGCACCTGCGTGCCTGCACCCCCGCACCCGCTCGCGCATGCGCGCATGCGTGCGCGCACCCCCCCGCGCATGCGCGCATGCGCTCGCCAAAATGGCGGAGGAGGCTCCGGAGCCGCAGGTAAGGCCTCAAAGAGCCGCATGCGGCTCCGGAGCCGCGGGTTGCCGACCCGTGTTCTAGTCCAACCCCCTGCTCAAGGCAGGAGACTTTATACCATCCTGGTCAAATGGTTGTTTATTTTTGAAAACATAACCCCGGATCTGCGGTATCTGAAGTTTCTTTTCTCCCCGCAGAGCTTTTACGCCTCGGCTTCTGTGGGGAACACCACCCCACTACGCGTGATCCTTCTGCGGTTCCTGGCGTTCCTCAGTTGCGCGATTCTCGTGGTGATGGCCCTATATGGGTCAGGAGACCCATTTTTCTCAGGACCTGCTACATCGCCGGTTCCTCCAAGCCCAGGTCTGTCGAGGAACAAGACCGGGCCGCCGCCACCACCACCGCTGGTGACCCTGCCGCGTAATGGCACCTTCCTGGAATCGATGGGCTGGCAGGAGGCTATCCAGTCACTCTCAGCGCGGGCCGTGGAGATCCTGGAAGCCGCCTGGATCTACGGGAAGAACCACCAAATGGCCATGGTTGTCGTGGGGCTCTTCACTTGCATCCTGGCTATGTTGCTGGCAGGACGGATCAGGTAGGATGAAGTGGCCTGTGCGAAGGACTTTGGGAGGCAGAGGAAGCCAAGAGAACAAATTGTGATGCAAACACTTGAACCCTAGATCAGAGGTCCCCAACCTTTTGGGCACCAGGGACCGGTTACTTGGAGAGAGGTTTTTCCGCGGACGGGAGGGTGCGTGGCTTTGTGTGCTGCCTGCATCCTGTGGATGGGGCTTTCCTTGTTTGTGCGGACCGGTTGCTAGCATGCCACGGACCGGGGCTTGGGGACCCCTGCCCTAGATGTTGAAGGGATGCTTAAACATCCTGCACTTTAGCCCCAGAGGTTCCCAAATAGAACTGCAGCACAATAGCAAAACACTTACAGCCTAGATAATTGGTGCAGAGAAACGAAAATTAAGCCCGGAGAAGGTAAAATCCACAAAGCGTCCCGCTGATTTGTGATAAACCAGGCAGTCCTTGCTTGCAAGTTTATAACCTGGAGACAACAGCGTGCAAGGAAAAAGGGATGAGGAGGGAAGAGGACAAAACAAACAAGGAAACAAAACTTTGTTCGTAACAGCTCTGGAGGTTTTGAAGAGGGTTAGCTGCAGCTAAAACTGATTTGCTAGACTCTTCCTTTTTTGTTCTTCTTGGAAGGCATCAGTCGTAAGTGCGAGGACTTCAAAGAGTTGTTAAGCAAATGGTCGTAAATTGAGGGCTAACTCTCCCTGTCCTCAGCCCTCCCATGCAAGGGTGTCTTCCTTCAGATTCTCCCGAAAGCTGACCGCTCTTTCCGCCTTCCAGGCTCCGACGCATCGACGCCTTTGCTGCCTTCCTGTGGCTGCTGCTGATGGGCTTCCACTTGGTAGAGACGTATCTGCAGGTGGACATCCCCAGCTGGGTGGAGACCGCCAAGTTCGGCACCACCTCCCTGTGCTGCTTGGTGGGGTTCGCCGCCGCCGTGGCCACGCGGAAGCCCGGGAGCCAGTGGAGACCTCGGCCCCGAAGGTCAGAGCCTCGGCAGTGACTTTGGCGGGTGGGGTGGGGGGGTTCAAGTGCCTGAAACGTCCACGCCTTCGAATTTCTCCCCGCCACTCCGCCTTTGCTCTTCCCATCACAGCTTTTTCCTCCTCCGTCCTCTTCCCTCCGTCCTCTTTGGCAGCTACCACGGGCACCTCTCTCCATCGGCCCACACAAGGGCTGGCTCTGCTTCCCTTCCACCGGGGGGGGGGGAGACGGACGGTTGCGAGGATCCAATGTTTTGACTCCCTTTTCGGTCTTGAGGATGGCGGTGGGGAGCGGTTTTGGCTAGCGTGGCTGGGGTCTCTCCCTGAAAGCGAAGAAATAACGTAGCTGAAATTAGTGGCAGGCAATTAAAAGGAAGCAATGCATAAATTATAAATAAAACAGCAAAGAAACCGGGCAAACATTTTTTTTTTTAAATTGACTTCAGAGTTAAAACTGGATTGAACCTCGTTTGAATTTACACTCTTTGCATGTTTTAAGATGGGGTACGTTAACGTTTGCACGGGGATGTTCGCGTTTGCTTTGATTTTTGGGTGCAGTGATTTTTTTTCTATCTTAATATTTTATGTTTTTTTTCCACTTCTTAAACTGACGTGGCCTTTGGGCACTTCGATAAGAGCTCTACCATGTGAAGGCAGCCTGCCAGCCACAAATAATTGATCCTTAACCGAGTTCTCTTTTCTTTCTGACCTCTCTAATCTTCCTTTTCTCTCTCTTTTTTTTATATATAAAATAAATTCCCAGCCAGGTTGACCAGATGCCGCCCTTAGCATCCCCCCCTTCGCATAAAATTTTGGAATTATTAAAAGTATCCTGGTTGTCGGGGGGGGGGAGGACGGCTCTGCTGAACCCAAAACTTTTTTTTTTTTGCATCTTGTCTTTTAAAAACCTTTTTAAAAAGTTTTTTAAAAGAGAGAGAGAGAGAGAGTGGTAGGCTGAAGGATTGGGAAAACTTGAGCATGTCTGGTGGTTTTGCAAAAGAGAAATCCCCCCCCCTTTTTTTTTTTTTTTAACCTGACTCAACTTGGCTTGTTTTAAAGAAGCATGCCCTTCTTTTTAAAACCTTGGACATGTTTGCGTTCGTGCATTTTAACACCGTTTCTGCTTTTCCTTTTCATCTCTTCAAGGCAATTTGCAATTAGCTTCTCTTCTGCCTCTTTTCCAGTTGGAGGACTACAGCTCCCATCAATTGCCCACACAAGTGCGGTGGCTGATAGGAATTGTAATGCAACCTCTCCCCCCCATCTCTTCGTTTTTTTCAACCCTTCCTCCAATGCTGATTTTTAATCTTTTGCTTTAGTTTTTAAAAAGCCAGCCTTGTGAAAAAGGCAGGCAAGTCAGATCTTGGGAATTACAGATATAAGGATTATTTATTCTCTTAATATTATAGCCAACTTATATTTAACCAGAGCAGATATCTGTATACTCAGTTTAATAAGCTTTGATTTCTTAAAGTTACAATATCTGAACGGGTCCCACAAGCGAAATGCAGCTTTATTTGCTCTGCTTTGACCTGGGACATAAAAAATGTACTAATAAAGGAGAATATTTGTACCTCAAGGTTGACATGAGGGGTGCTTTGTGCTCTCTGGGGCTTGCTTGTTTTCTTGCAGATGTTTCATTATCCAAACTAGGTAACTACATCAGTGCTAGTCCAGTCCACTATCATTGATGATGTTACCTAGTTTGGGTAATGAAACGTCTGCAAGAAAACGAGCAAGCCCAGAGAGAGAACCACATAAAAATGTGAATTTTTGGCTCTTTTCTATTCCTGAAAAAGTGACTTAAAAAAGAGTCAAACCCAGTTATGATGGCTGCTTCAGGTTGGAAGCCTAGATGTGATAAATCTTACTTTTCTCTCTTGGGGCTGAACTGGAGACAAGGAAGTAAAAGGATAACCGAGTTGGGAGGTTTTATTATATTATCTTTTGCCTCTGTTTATTTCACCATGGAGCGGGCAGCCAAAGCTGATCAAATTCTCCTGGGACCATTTTTCTTTCCACCCCCAGTTTGAAGCTGGATCATTCTGGTCTTAGGGCAAAATAGTTGGATTCTAGTTTTCTTCTCAGCCAACCTATGAAAGTTTAGGAAACGTTTCAGCCTGGGCATTTTGCGCTGTGTTCAGATAATTATGATGATTATGATGACTATTATTTAACTTAAATATTTTATCCTTGTGCCTGATTTGTTGCGTTAACACTAATTATTGAAAATAAAAGGCTCCTTGACCATACTGCTTTTCCAGTTGACTTTTTTTTTTGGACTCTCATCGTGACGGTGGTTAACGTTTGCACCGATCATTGCGACGCTCTCCCTTCCGTCCTTGGCAACTGAGCTTTTGGGGGGGGGGAAAGAGACTTTTCTAAGGTGATCCCCAACTTCCCCAATTTCTGTCGGCAAAATGGTAGATAGGTTGAGCGTCTTCCTTGGAGCTGAAGGATTGTGGTTGACTACTCAACTGATGCTGTGCAGATAAACACGGTGTAGAAAATCTTACACTTTTCCTTTCCTGCTTTACACGTTTATTTAGATTTACCTTTTGGTGTGTCTCTTGCTTTTCATGGTTTCCTATCGGGCTTCAGAATAATTTTTACAGGGTTTTTTGGTGACGCTTCTGAATTCCCAGCAGGGCTGTGAGGAATCTGTGCTTTTCCTGTGGCAGTTAGACTCCAGTTCCCATCATCCCTTCTCACTGATGATGTTTGGAGTCCAGCAGCCCTCAGAGGCCTCCAGAGTAGCTCAACTGGGGCTGTTTTTTCCTCCCAAAAAGCAAAACATGGAATGCGTCGGTACAAAATTGTGGTGTCCCCAGTGACAGAACATAGGAGAGTTGGAAGGGACCTTGGAGGTCATCTAGTCCAAGCCCCTGCTGGAGCAGGAGTCTCTATACAATTCCATAAAGCCTCCAGTGATGGAGCAGCCACAATTTCTGGAGGCAAGCAGTCCCACTGGTTAATTTTCCTCACTGTTAGGAAGTTTTTCCTTAATTCCAGGTTGCTTCTCTCCTTGATTAGTTTCCATCTGTTGCTTCTTGTCTTCCCTTGAGGTGATTTGGAGAATAGGTTGACCCCCCCCCTTCTTTGTGACAGCCCCTCAAATATTGGATGACTGCTATCATGTCCCCCCTCGTCCTTCTCTTCATTAAACTAGACATACCCAATTCCAGCAACCGTTCTTTATTATCTTTTAGCCTCCAGTCCCCTGATCATCTTTTCTTGCTCTTCTCTGCACTCTTTCCAGAGTCTCAACATCTTTTTTTTTTTTAATGTTGTGGTGACCAAAACGAGATTCCCTATTCCAATTGCGGCCTTGCTAAGGCTTGGGTGAAGCGGTACGAATATTTTCCGCCATTTTGATTCTCTCAAGATGTCTGGAGAGTTTTCAAAATGAGAGGGCTGAGGTGAGGGGTGGTGGGGGGGGTGAGTCTGGTGGCTCATTTTATGGCCTTTTCTGCCTGCCAGGCTCGATAAGCTTTTCAGCTCAAATGATACTCGTGCTGCCAGTCCTCATGGCTTCTGCCCGGCTTCGAAGGAAGAGGAGAGCAGGGAAGGCGGCTGAGGAGGACCACGGGGTCCATCCCGTGTCGAAGGCGGGAAAGTTGGGAGCACTTTTTCAAGATGTCCCCCCCCCCTCGCTGCTTCCTCCTTAGGATGGTTCAAAAAAAAAAAGGTGTGTGTGTGCCAGTCTGCTCCTTCCTCTTCCTCTCTCAGCCTTCCTCTTCCTCCCCGGTGCCACCCGGCAAGCCTGCCCGATGCCTTTGATGCCCCCTCAGCGGCCTCCCTCCAAGGACCGGCTGGCACACCAGCCGCTGAGGTGACTCCCCCACCCCACCCCACCCCATTGATGGCGGGAAGCTTGTCCCCGCCCCTCCAGATGGGCTCAGCCAATGGCGAGGAGCCATGCAAATGTGCCCGGCCCTGAGAGCCCTGGGTAGTGCCCGGATGGAGAGACAAAAGCTTTGAATATGCCTTAAAGGGCTTTTTGTCTGCATTGGTTTTATTTTATTCCTTGAAAGAGATGCTGGAGCAGATTGAAGGCCGGGCCTGTTTTCCTTGGTCCCCATTTTGTTCAGGCACACACACACACACACACACACCCTATTGTGGGAAATGCTTTCCTATCCTGTGGAGAATCTCAGCTTCCCTTTAAAAATCTCTCACCGTCTGTTTAAAATCGAGGCGGGGGGGGGAAGCACCTTTATTTTGCAAAGCCTTTTCACAAAATGGCACGGGTTCGGCACAGACTTTTGTGAGTTTTTCTTTTCTCTCTGTCTCTCTCTCTCTTTCTCCCCCCCTTTCTTTCTCTTTCTCCTTTCTTTCTCTCTCCCCCCTCGCTTTCTCCTTCTCTCTCTCTCTCTCTCTCCTTTCTATCTCCCCCCTCTCTCTCTTTCTGTCTCTTTCTCGCTTTCTCCCCCTCCTTTCTCCTTTCTTTCTCTCTGTTCTCCCTCTCGCTTTCTCCTTCTCTCTCTCTCCCTTCTATCTCCCCCCCTCTCTCTTTCTTTCTTGCTTTCTCCCCCTCCTTTCTCCTTTCTTTCTCTCTCTTCCCCCTCTCGCTTTCTCCTTCTCTCTCTCCTCTCTCTCTCCCTTCTATCTCCCCCCTCTCTTTCTTTCTTGCTTTCTCCCCCTTTCTCCTTTCTTTCTCTCTTCCCCCTCTCGCTTTCTCCTTCTCTCTCTCCCTATCTCCCTCCTCTCTTTCTTTCTTGCTTTCTCCCCCTCCTTTCTCCTTTCTCTCTCTCCCATCTCTCTCTCTCTCTCTCTCTCTCTTCCAAACCCCATCCTCTGTTCTCACTGCCATTTCAGCCACACCTTTTTTCTGCCTTTTGTTTCTGCACCGATGCGATAAGATAATTTATCGAAGAAAAATCAGCTGTTTTTCATTTCCCGAACGAGGCGCATGGCATTTGGGTAAGAGGAAAAAGAAAGAAAAAAGAAAGAGCACACTTCCCCATTCCTGCTTTCTGGATAAGATGCGTATCTATTCGCCGAAAAAGGTCGTTTTCAAATTCAAATTCTCCAGTGCTAACCTCCGATAATTGTGCTGGTATATTTTTCACACCACCACGGGCAGATGAACTGCTTTGAAATTCATACATTTTGTGGAAAGGGAACTGATCGTTTCCTCGAGTGCGGTGGGTGTTAAATAAATCGGCTAATTGTAATTCAGTGCTTGTAAGATTTGTGTAGAACGCAGCTGGTCCCCCCATGCTTTGGATTCTTTCCCTCCATCTTTAAGATATGTGGACTTCAACTCCCAGAGTTCTCCAGTTGCTCAGGTTGAGGAATAACATCCCTAGGACAAAATGCATCCTACTCCATCTTTTCAGGATTCAGCCCAAGTACAGAAAGAGTAAGAACCATTTGCAATTGTGTTTATCAAATTTATACAGCTGACATCTCAGGGGAAAAAAAAGACTGTTGGGCAGCATACAGCACTGAATTAACACAATAAAGATATAAAAACAGTTGTTATTAAAATATAAACAAAACCACAAGCTACAAGAGAGAATGACTGTTTATATAGAGATTTATGTAAATAAATAGAGGAGGAACGCGATAAAAACGTCTCGGAACCAGACCATCGGCAAAGTCTTATCTGCTGCTGAAAACAAAACTTTATTTTAGTTTATTGACCTGATCAAAAATTAGGCCATAAATACAGAAAGGGGGAAAACATTTAAAGCTTTTGCACAAGTGGGACGGGGTGGAACGGTTGCAGGCCACCTTGTGATGTTGTGTATATGTGTCTCGTTTGCAGGTTTTCTCCAGGAGACCCGGTGGCCATGTTCCCCAGCAGTGCTGAGTTCAGTTTTGCCTATCCTTCTGCTCCCCTTCCTTTCGCCCCCACTCCTCCCAGTATCCTCCATTTGAACCAGCGGCTTTTCTGCTCCCCCCGTCGGACGTCGTCCTCGTCTCTTCCTGGACGGCTGAATCGGGCCCTTTCACTCGGCACAATTCCTTCCCTGGCCAGGACTGGTAAGCTGCGCCTGAATTCTTCCCCTGCTTTGGCTTTTCCAAGTTTCTAGTCCTTTGTGTGTTTGGCCTCGCTGAAGGCACCACAGCTGGTTTTCCTTGCAGAAGTATGCTCTTCATCTAATATTTACTGTACTGTTGTAAATAGTTTGTTATTTAAAGCTTTCCTTATTCGGATTATTTAAATATTATGTTCCTTTTTCTAATGCGAGGTGTTTTACACTCGGAAAATAAGTAATAAATAAATCTGATATTTTACTTTACTATATACAGGCTCGTGCATCATCACAGTGAAAATGAATGAAGTATCAGATTTTTAAACTGTTGAGTTGCCTAAGCCGTTTGTGAGGGCTGCATTAAGTATCTTACTTTAATTATCTCTGCAGTAAGTGTTAGTGATATATTAACATCCTTCTCCAGGCCTGACAAAGGAAGCTTTGAGCTTTTCACATGGGGAAATTTTAATTTTGGTTTTTTTTTCCTGGCACCCCGAACATATGCTTCAAAAAACAAAGTCAAAAATCAGCATTGGGGAGGTTTGCCTCATTTCTGATCGTTGTCAAACCAGCCCCTGTGGCAGAAGGGTTTTGAAGTCAGCTGGGGAGGATGGTCTTCCTGTTCTTTCTTAACACTTGCCAGCTGGGTCTAAATGGAGCTTTTGAGCTGTTCTTTAAAGTCGGTTATACAGGGGGAAAGTGCTTGGAGTGGAGAACTAAAGTAGAGCTTCTCTGTTCAAAGGCAGTCTACCTTAGTGCTGGAGAACTATGGGAACTGTGTCACTGCTGGCATACTTTGTTTCATCTGGGTCCGATCCAGCCAAAGATTTCCCCGTCGCAAGGCTCAAAAAACCCTCCTCAACTTGGGGGGGGGGGGAGGAGGGTCTCCAGCTTCTGATCTGATTCCGAGCATCGACGTATCAGATTTTGCCATCTTCATCGTCCCCTTTCTCTGTTGTGGGTCCTTGTGTATTTTTGCCACCTTTGTGCACGTGATAACTTGGCTGCAGTTAGCGTAGCCATACACGGTTCCCTTTCTAATCGGGTATCCACTCATCCTAGTCGAAATGTTGGATGAATAATTAACTTAATTTAAAAAAAAAAAAAAATCAATAGGAACGTTAATATTTAACTTTTGCTTCCTTTGTTGAGATTCGGGCTACCTGTTCAGCGGAAGCCGGCCGCCCTCGCAGGCCTCCTGCCCCAAGGACTGGGCAGCATCAGGTGAGCAGAAGGTCGGGGTTCCCCCCCTCTTCCGCGCACCCCGTTTGGACGAGCTTCCTTTTTGCTCTTGCCACATCTGCAATCCAGATGTTAGTCTGGGTAGTCTGTAGAATCAGGCCTGGTAGGTCTGCTCTCCATGCTTACATCAGCCAAGACGGGGGCACCCGCCCCCCATTAGTTGTGGGGTGATGGCTGAGGACACAGATGGATTGGGGGGGCTGTACCCTGCTCTCTGCCCCCCTCCCCAAAGCTCCTGAACCCACATATTTCTCAAAATAATGAATCGGGATGGAGCTGATTCTAACCCCATTTTTCTTGGCTTCCTTCCCCCAGAATATTTCTCGGTCCTCTCCGGAAGCTGCGTGCCGTCCCCGGCACCCTCGCCGGCACCCTCGGTGGCCGGCTCGGCGGCGTCCAGCTCCAGTTCCTTGCGGTTCCGCCGGCCTCTGATCAGCCCCGCCCGGCTGAATCTGAAAGGGCAGCAGCTGCGGCTGTTTATGGGACAAAGCAGATTCCATCACGGGGAAGATTTCGGCCCCTCGGAAAACGGCCCCTTCGCTCCCGATCGGTCAGTCTTTCCCAAAACGCACTTCGGGGAGCCCAGCTCACCAGGTACGCTCCGTTTGGAAACGTCGGAGGGACCCGTTTCAAATTCTGGACAGTCTCCCAGGGCAGTCCCGTGGGTGGCGGTAGTCTAGCCTTCCGGATGCCTTGAGGCTACATTCCCAGAATCCTTCGGTGGGTGCAATTATGGACCATACTGGTCACTGCATCTCAAACCCATCTGAACTTTTTTTTTTGAGAAGGACGCGGGGCTCAAAAATCGATTGTCCCCCCCTCCAAAACCAGATCTAGGGTGATTTAGAGAGCAACTTGGTTCGTCCACAGTTGGGTGAGAATTTAAGGAAGCAGAGTTGAGCGTAAGGATTTTAAAAAAAAAAAGTCTTGGCCCTCGGAAATGTCAGCTTTTGGCTGCCCCGCAGATGTGACCGCTGTGGTCGAAGGCAGCAGCGTCTCCACCGAGGATTCGGGGAAAAAGCGGGACGGTTCGTCACACTCGTCAAACTGCGTGGTCGACACCACAACAAAAGAAGAACCTTCGGGCTGGAAGGGTGAGTTCACCATTTCTTAAGCTCCCCGGCAAGGTGGCAAATTAAAAATAAAATACAGGTAATCCTCGACTTACGACAGGAGAGCCCAAAATTCACGCTGCTAAGTGAGGCAGTTGTTCGGTGAGTTTCGCCCCGTTTTTACGACTTTTCTTGCCACCTTTGTGAAGCGTGTCACGGCAGTTGTTAAAACGGGTAACAAGTTGTCGTTCAGCGAATCCGGGGCTTCCCCATTGACTTGGCTTGTCAGACGGTCGCAAAAGGGGGACCACGTGACCTTGGGACACCGTCATAAATGCGAGTCAAGTTGCCGAGCGTCTGAATTTTGATCCCGGGGCTGCAACGGCCATACGAAAAACGGCCATACGTCGCTTTTTTTCGGCGCCGTCGTAACTTCGAACGGCCACTAAACGAACTGTTGTAAGTCGAGGACTACATGTACATAGAAGTAAAAGAATAAAGTAAAATAAAACGAGCAAGTAAAGATCCTTAACTGGGGGGAAACAGCATCCAAGGACTGAAAAACAGGATCTACCCCCCCCCCCCCGATACGGATCCCCTTTCTCAGGCCGATGGTTATAAAACGTCCTCTCTTCCGTTTTCTTTACAACTTACTTACTTTCTTTTTTTTTAATTAATTAAGAAAAAAAGGTCTCTGAATTGGGGCCTTTGGAGGTTCAAAATATTCAAGATCCGGGCCCTGCTTTTAGGAGGGCCCGCTTGTCTCTTTTAAGGGTCTCCTGCTTGAGCTGAGGGTTGGACTAGAACACAGGTCTCCAACCTTTCTCAGTTGGCGGACCGGAGGGAAAGGGAGGGGGAGGAGAGGTTGGGAACCCTGGACTAGAAGACCTCTTAAGATCCCTCCCAGCTGTGTTATTTTGTAAGGAGAGACAGCATTTCCTAAAACGCTGCTTTTGAAAGTCCGAAGGGGGGCCTAAATACTTTCCCCTTCCTTCCTTCCTTCCTTCCTTCCTTCCTTCCTTCCTTCCTTCCTTCCTTCCTTCCTTCCTTCCTTCCTTCCTTCCTTCCTTCCTTCCTTCCTAGGATGCTTTGGGAATCTGCTTCTCCGAGGGCTTCTGGCCCTCAGCCTGACGGCCAACGCCATCTTCACCTCAGCCTACCTCTACCAAACGTTGCGATGAGCCTCAGCCCCCCCCCCCAAAAAAAAACCTGGGGAGTCTTCCCCATTTTCCTCGTCCTGGAGATCGCGAGGTTGCAGAAGAGACTGGGACATCACAAGGACCTTCGCCGCCGCCTGGCCGTGTCCTGCAGGCAGCGGGATCCGGTCTGTTTCTCCGCCGTTGCTGCCCTGATATTCCTTGCCTGCTTTCTCCACCATCTGAGGTAGTGCTGGTGTAATCGGGAAGCGCTCTATGACTTTCTTTGCCCTGGTTTTCCTTGATTTGTACAGAATGTGGGGTGAACCCAGAAATGGACTTTGGAAGGCGAAGGCCAGGCGTTGCGTTCTGCCCTTCAGCCACCTTGCTTCAGTCGCAAACCTTGAATGGTGGTTAGATTCTGGCGTACGGAGAAAACTTAAGAACTTTGGGGGAGTCCTTCTCTCCGTCCTCTTTAGTCTTCCAGGCCCCAGCCCTCTTTTTCTAATCTCTGCGTGGCTGAGGGGGGGGGGGGAACAGTCTTTTGCGTTGCTGGATAGTTTGCTGAACTTCCAGCATCCGGTCAGTTTCACTGCTTTTCGAGTCAAATGCGCCTGGGATGTTTGGAGTAAGTCTCCTGTTACTGTATGTGTGTTTGTTCTTAATTTATTAATTTTCAGGGCCAGGAAGACAGATAAGGAGTCTCTTGAGAAGCTTCATGCAGGCCAAAATGAGTTGGTGGGCTGCATCGGGGACATCTTTTATCAGCCTCGGGGTGAGACCTGGGCAAAATAAAGTGGGGGTTTTTTTTCCCCCATGCTTAAGTGGCCCAAATCTGTACTAGGTTTGCAGATGACATCCTGCTTTTTCCCCCAAACCAGAAACTTGCTCTTTCAATTGGGCTTTTGACTCTTTGCATTTGGATGTTCGTACTTCAGCAGCAAGAGACACCCTGCATGTAGAAAACTAGCAGATCAGGGAGAAAGGTGGACCCCGATGGATTTTTTTTTCCCCTTCCTTTTTAAACCAGAGAAGAATTTTTCCTCATCGTGCGGTTGAGCTCAGTGAGCTTCAGGTTGTCACCTCTGCCTGCAGTTTGAAAATCCTGATTTATTTTTCAAATGTATGAGCAGAGAGCCAAGGCTGTACGGTCTGGTGGAAATTAGAAGAATTAAACCCAGCTCAGGAAATAACTTTCTACGTGACAGGCAGGTTTAAACCTTCTTCGGCTCATTTTGGCTGGCTAACCGAGAATGCTTCTGTCTTAGCCAGCTGTGCAACATGGGTTAGAAGGCTGGGGTTTTTGTTTGTTTTTTGTTTTGGTTTTTTGAAGAGCATGACAAAAAAAAGAGACATCTTTTTCCGCCTGTTTAGCAACCAAGGAATTTTATTTTTTTTTAGCCACTAGACAGTGGCCAAGATTAAGGCCCACCAGTTTACCCATGGGTGATTCTGGCTTGGTAGCGGAACGTTTAATGTCTTATTGCCAATTCACCACCTATATCACTCTTGTTTAATTTGCTTAATAAAAGCAAATTTCTCCAAAGTGGTGTTCTCCCCACATGGGTATTGTAGAAAGCAGCTTTTCTTTTTTTTAAAAAAAATATATATCAGCAAAAAATACACCGGGGGGGGGGGAACGGGGGACATGACAGATCAAAACAAGAGGCCTGTAGTTTTTGGTGCTAGGACACACTTGTTAAAATCACATTTGGTGCACAGTGTTCCTTTATCACAGTGTTAAGTACCGGGTGTCTTAATGGTTATTCCTTTTCAAACTTTTTTTTCCTTAAACTTCAGGATGATAGGGAAAAAAACACCAGTTTTTTTAAAATGTATATTTCATGTTGGTTTGGTTTTGCCCATGTCTGTCTCCGTTTTTTCCGTTTTCTCGTGGGGAATAAATAGGGTCTAATTTTTGGCAACTGAAAAGGATTCCCCCCCCCCCCCCCCGAATTAATCACATTTCCGTAGAAGCAATCCCTCTCTCTCCCTGTCCCGGCCTCTTTGTATCTTTTGTTATACACAAAGACGCACACATAAATACCGCAGTACTCCATGAGGACTAGCTTCTTGCTGAATGTACAAGAACGATCAAATACACTGTGTCCTGCGAGGCTTGAATTTCACAACGGGTGGGAATGCCACTGAGCGCCATTTTAAGAAAACGGGATCTTTTATTTCATTTTATACTTAAGGAGGCTGGAGGGAACCTGCCTCTCAGTGGTTTAAGAATTCATGCCGTAGGAGAGGGTGTTTTTCCCCTCCCTCTGTTTTGTTTCCTCTCTCGAGATGTTTTATGTTCTGCGTTTGAAAGATTATTTTTCTTTATAAAACGGTAAGAATAAAGGTGATGTTGGTGGATCTTGAGTTTCCTGTCTTGGTCTTGCAAGGTGTAGAAGAGGGAGGGAGGTGTAGAAGAAGCAAAGAGTTTCACGTAAGATCAATAGCCCTGGTCCATTTGCTAAATAGAACTGACCTTTTGCAACCTGGTGCCCCCCCCCCCAACAAGGCCTATAATTCTGGCAGATGGAATGTTGCATTTTTTTTCCAGCAAGAGGGTAAAGGATCAACTGCCCAAATTATATTATCCCAGTGCAAATGTGAGCCAAAATTGACATTAAAGAATATCTTTAGACTGTCCTGTAAGAATTCATACGGCCCTTGTTTCTCTACAAAAGTGGAGAAAATGTTTAATGGTTCAAAGTTGCTTCTGCTCTGATGTGCATAATCATACTTTAAAAAAGGGAATATTAAAAAAACGGAAGAATTGAAAAAAGAATCTTGAAAAGAAGATGAGTTAGGAAAGTGTGTCCTCTAGTGGAGACAGTGTGCCATTGCAGCCCACAAAAGAAAGCAAAGAATTTGTTAGCGTTCGGTTCAATTTAATTTAAAACGACGTTTTACAAACAACGTGCAAAGCAATAACAACGAGGTCTGTTACCAGCAACAACTGGCCTTCCGTGGCAATATTAACTATTTTTCCTCGTGCATCTCTCTCGGCCTGACATTAAATTCAATTTTAAAAACTTCTCTTTTGGGGAACGATATGACCAAAGGTATCCACAAGGGGGCAGACTTTCCGACCACAGATTTGCGCATCCTTTTGAAGATGCAATTTTAAAATTTGTAGTTTTTAATCCTTGCACCTCTTAAGTTATTTTGGATTGTTGGCAGTTTTTACCGCCACTTTCCCCCCCATCCCCCTTAAACTTGCTAAGCTTAAGAAATTCAGGATGCCCTTGTAACCTAAGGATAATATAATATGGATTGATATATTTTTTATTCATTCCCATCATAAAAGTTTCTGCTCCAGTTGATTGCCCATCCGGTCCGGGGACTAAGATTCCCATAATCTCTCATGAAAGTTTAATGGAAGTTTAGGAAACCATG
This sequence comes from Azemiops feae, assembly GCA_023970755.1. Lineage (NCBI taxonomy): Eukaryota > Metazoa > Chordata > Lepidosauria > Squamata > Viperidae > Azemiops > Azemiops feae. The sequence continues at coordinate 118,507 of JALGBA010000710.1, read as the reverse complement.
AAGGCGTTGCCTGTAAGAGATATCAGATGGCTAAGCAAGTTGCAAACTATCTTGGTCAAAGTGCATCTGGTTAAGAGTGTCAACGTCCAATAAACCAAGATAATTTGGGAACCGAGAGAAGGCACCCTTTGTGCCAAGGCTGGCAGCGGTTGGTGTTAAGGGCGCTGGTGTAAATCCTCTTTATCCTGAATTATTGCAAATACTGCAGGAGCTGAAGAAGCTTCGCAATGTAACACGCAAAGGAAATTATTCTAAACGCGGCAGGTAGAGCTTACAAAGTTGCAAACCCCGCATTTCTCCTCTCCAAAACGGTGGCCGTTTTGGAGACGAGTTGCAAACAGGAGTAGGTTAGAGCATAGGCAGAGTTGCAGCTCCGCTCGCTCCTTCACCTCTTGGTCCTTTATTTTATTCATCCAATTTATATAGCGCATCTCACCGAGGCTCGAATAAAATATAAATACAATAACACATCAAAATACAAAGAACGGTGCATGCAACTCTAAACTATCCCTTGCAATAACTATCCGAAGAAAAGCCAAATGCAATCCCACGTGGAGGGAGAGCAAGAATTCCCAACCCCCTCTCAAATGTGGGGCTACAGTTGTTACATCTCTCCGGAGAGTTACATCTCCCGATGACCCGTCTCTGAACCGCGGGGCGCGGAGGTCAGCGCAGGGGCGCAGAAGCACATCGGGCTGCCGAGGAGCTGGGCGCAGCTTGCTAACCCGCGATCGCTCCCCCGAAGCCCAGCAAATCGCCCCGAGACTGGAGCCCTTACAATCCTCCGGGGGCTCCCCGCGCCCTTGCCCGGCCGGGACCCCCGACTCCCCCAAAGCGAAGAGAGGCGGTCAAGGAGAGGCGGATGCGCGGCGTCTCCAAAGGCGCACTTTGGAGAGCCTCTCCAAGCGCTGCGCCCCGCACTTGGCTAGCTCGGGCGAGGGGCGCTCCGGGGAGGCGGCCACGGAGGAGGAGGAGGAGGAGGCGGCTTCGAGCGCCCTGAAGCCCCCGTACTCCTACGTGGCCCTGATCGCCATGGCCATCGAGGCCAGCCCGGGCCGGCGCCTGCCTCTGCGCGCCATCTACCAGTACATCGCCGGCCGCTTTCCCTACTACCGGCTGGGCCAGCGCGGCTGGCAGAACAGCGTGCGCCACAACCTGAGCCTGCACGAGTGCTTCGTCAAGGTGCCCCGCGTGGGCGCCCCGCGCAAGGGCAGCGACTGGACGCTGGATCCGGCTTTCCGAGGCATGTTCGAGCCGGGCAAGTACCGGCGGCGGAGACGCGCCCGGAGACCCCAGCAGCCCCGTCCCACTCCTCCACCTTCCCCGCCTCGCGTGGTAACCCCGGAGCCGCCCGTCCAGCGTTCCTGCACCCCGGCTGGATGCCTCTGGGCCCCCGCGGCGGTGGGGCAGCCCCCCTCGCACCCGATCGGCCACCGCCCGCCGGGAATCGTCCCCCTGGGCGGCTACGAGCCCTGTCCCCTCCTTTGGCTGCCCGGCGGGGTGGCTCCCCCGCAGCCGCTCCTCCTGCAGCCCTCCTCCGCTCCGGGCCCTTCCGTCCCGGCTCTCTCCGACCTGCCTTTCTTCCCTTATTGGAGCTGGCAGGAGTCGAGCTACTCTCTGCTGGAGCTGAAATGAGGACTCCCCGCAGAGCAAAAGGAGAAGGAAGAGAGAGAGAAGAAGACAAGGCGAGTCCAATTAGAAGCTGGACGTTTGCGTCTCAAGGTTCTAGTCCTGTGTGAGGACAGCTCCCCACGGCTTCTGATTTTCGAGTTTTCTTTTCAAGGGTGCCACGACTCCTTTTAAGGACAAAAGGGTTTCAACCCAAAGGGCTTCTCTTCTTGAGATCCAGGCGGCCAACTTATGGACTTCAGCTCTGCTCCGGTGCTCTCTAAGCACAGCTTCAATTAGGTGGCGCTGGATTCAAATTCCCATTCTGCTGAAGTTCCTCTGCAGAGCCCAGCTTCTTTTAAAGCTGGTTTTAGAAAGAGAGAGAGAGAGAGATCTGCACTCTGAGCTTGCTTCTTCACAGTGCCAGCTAAGTTGGTAAACTAAAACTCCCAACAGTGCCACGGTGTGAGTTAAGTTCCTTGTGCAACCGATTATAGGTCAGCAGTCCTGGGGGGGGGGCAGGATGCAGATGGAGACACCCCAATAGACCAATGCAGCCAATTGTTTGCAAGACACACACACATACACACAAAAGTCACGGGGTTTGGAATGAGGAATTTCACCACTGATACAAATTCTGGCATCCCTAGAGGTTAAAACCGGTAAAGTTTTATAACTCCTGTGAGATTTTTTTGGGGGGTGAATGTTGCTTTTAAGTTGGGGAAGTCATTTATTTATTTATTTATTTATTTATTTTAATTTAGAAGCATTTGAATGATTTGTATAGGAAGAAGTCAATGACCCTCGCCTGATGTGCAAAGAATTTCTGGTGCGGTTTTGCAAGTTATTTATTGTCTGCAGGATTATTACAACTCAGCAAATGCTGGTTAAAAAAAAAAAATCCATTTGAAAAATGTCTCTAGGCTGAATTGAGCGAAACAAAATCCAGAGAGAAACTGGGGAGGTGTCCAGCTCTGAAAAGCCAAACTAAAGAAAATTAGCTGTAGTCCGTTAGCAGCTTCCGTTATTTTTTTTCATTTAAAGTTATTTCAACGCCTTGTACAGAAATAGAGCAATATTTGTAGTTTTTTCCCTTCCCCCCCAAAGTGTAGAAGCCAGGAGGGCTTAAACCTTTAACACCCTCTCGACTTGTTCTGTAAAACATATTCACTAATTGTATTTAGAAAAAGGAAGTGTAACACAGCATTCATTATATTCCATCAAATCCCTTTGTTTGAAAGTTTACAAATCTTAGTTAAAAAAGGATTTGCCAGAAGAAGTTTCTGTTGTGGATTGAGTGCAAAATGTTTATGGCTGCAATATTTTGATTTTCTTCCAGGTTTGTGATGCGTAATGGCACAGTTTTTGTTCTTTTTGTTGTTTGTGGGATAAACATAGTTCAACAGTTCACCGCTTTCTATTCTATAGAAGTGTTTGACAGTTGCAATACGAGAAGTGAAAAAAACAAATTTTGACAGATCTGGGAAACTGAAAAACTGGGCAGGGGAAAGGGTGTTTTTTTTTGTTTTTTTGTTTTGAAAGAGAAGCTGAATTTTCCCACTTCTGAATGAAGATCAAAGATAAGAAAAAATAAGAAAAATTCAGACTTTCGCGAATAAAGTTTCACGCCATCTTGTAACACTGCTAATTTTTTATAATTTAAATTTCTAGTAAATTAGCAAACCGCAGCGTGAAAAAAAATGATGCATTTAGTATTTGTTATCTCCATTGGGACCATTGTTATTTTAACATTTTTAATACTGCAAGGGCAGCACAGAGCCTTTTAATTTGTAGTGAAAAGAATGTATTTTTTTCTATCCAGAGTTTTATACAAGTGTATGAAAAAAGGAAGATATAACCTGTTATTCAGTCTCTTGCGAGTTAAAATTATATTTCAAATGTTGCTGCTGTTTGTTGAAAACACGAGAGCTTGTTTTTAAAAAAAATAATAATAAAGTTTTGATTGCATTAAGTCTCTGAATCCTGTTTGATTACTTTTTAGTTACTTAGGATAAATTTGTACTATGTTTATTTGTAGACTTGTATTTTTAATAGAGAGTAACTTTAACCTCTTGACTCTTGTTACGGTATATTATTCTGCCTTCCACACTCACCAACCAATAAACATGCATGTTGTAAAAAGTAAAACAATTTTTACCAACTTCTTTGGGCTTTTCACACCCTTTAAGTATTTTTTTCTCACTGGCAAGCATGAGAGTTGGGATTTCCTTATACCTGTTTGCATTTCTTTCAAACAGTGCAAACAAACAGCATTTACCGCTAAATACCAGTTTCACTTTTATATATTTTCCTGAGCAATTTCTAGAGATATATATATGGGGGAGTTCAATGCATTTTTCATGTTTGCTCTGTAGCCTCCACCAGGTGGTGCTGTTGAACGGTTTAAATCCCCAGGGGGTCTTAATCTAGTGCCCTGAGGCCATCCTAGTGGGGGATTATGGGAAGGGTAGTACTTCTGGCAGGGGTAGGTGGAAGGAACTTTAAAGTGTTAACGGTTCAGATATCCTCATTCACAAATCAGGTTCAACTGAAAGTTAAACCAATGTAAAGGAGATCTTTTTACCAATGGAACTCCCTGCTACAGGATTTACATTGTCTTATTGGTTTTTTTTTTTTTTTTTTAAAAAGCTTTAAATTATAATATGAACCTGCCTTTTACACTTCCAGTCCTCAAATCTGCCCAGTCCAGAAAATGAATTGCAGTGATCCAAAGTGGACTAATCACATCGTGAGCTATTCTCCTCTCTTTGTTGCCTTCCGTGAGCTTTCGATCCTGAGGACTAGGAACTTGAAAAGCAGGTGTTTGGTTTTTTTTAAATAAGATTTTCAGGGTGGCGATGGGGATGTGCCTGATTGGGGAAAAAAAAAAAGCTTTATAGTATTGCGGTTAAAAAAAACATTTAACTGTGGCTGACATTCAGAATGAACCTCGTAAATTGTCCGAAAATGACATTTCTGTTCTGGTTGCTTGTGGATTTCCCCTTGGCTGTTTTCAAGTTTCCCAGCACTGAATTACATTTATTCTCCCGGAGAAACTCTGCGGTCATATTAAGATATGTGGGGTGAAAAGAGAAGACTATTTTGTTCTCTTTTGTTCTCTTTTCCCCTTCCCCTCCTGCATTTTTATCTGACTTTCTTTAAAATAAGAAAGAGGGGGGGGAAAAGAAGTGCGAACTTCTCCAGATCAAGAAATCATAAAACAGAAGTGGGGATAAAGAAAAAAGGAGATAAGCAGCTACTTCTTCTTTTGAAGAAGAAAAAAAGTCCCCCCGTAGATTAATCAATTGCAAAAAAAAAAAAGTAAAAATTTTATTTTGGAGTGATGGCTGCTTGCACCAGCAACGGGGTTCTTTGGCTCCTTACACCGGTATAACTTTTCGCTCTCCCCATCCCAGGCAAATATTTCCAAAATAATAACGACAATAACAAAATACAAAGACCTGCAAATAAAAACTTCCACAAAGAAGAGGGGGTCAACTTATTCTCCAAAGCACCTGAAGGCAAGACAAGAAACAAGGGATGGAAACTAATCAAGGAGAGAAGCAACCTGGAATTAAGGAGAAATTTCCTGACAGTGAGGACAATTAATCAGTGGAACGGCTTGCCTCCAGCGTCTTGTGGGTGCTCCATCGCCACCCTGGAAGAGACTGCACAGCCACCTGTCTGAAATGGTGTAGGGTCTCCTGCTTGGGTGGGAGGGGTTGGACTAGAAGACCTCCAAGGTCCCTATCAACTCTGTTATTCTGAAATAGAACGACTGTGGCAAAAGAAAGCAAAGGTGGCACCGATGCCTTGGGTACAATCCCAAAACAACTGGAGCACCAGGTGAACACATTTGGCATTGACAAATTCGCTACCAGTCAATTGCCAAAAGCAGCTTACATCCTGTAGCAATACCTCTAAGAGCATAAAACATCAACCCCGGCCTATCCCAGAACCTTGGGAAGGACTCGCTAAGTGGATAAAAATGCCAAATCCTTATCCTTACTACTACCTATCCTGATCTTCTTATGACTCTAACTTTGTTGCTTGTATCTTACAATTTATATTGTTTTATTTAGCATCCTAGTGTAACTTATGTTGTTTGCTTAGCCTTAGTTAATATCCTAGGACCATCACTAAGTGTTGCATCTGACGACTTATGATGAATGTATTTTTATGTTATGATCATGATTGATCCCTATTGCTTGCATGTACACTGAGAGCTTACGCACCGGAGACAAATTCCTTGTTGTGACCAACCACACTTGGCCAATAAAGAATTCTATACTGTTCTATTCTAAATCCAGTCTGAATCTCTCTGGCTGACCTTGCAACGCATCGTAGTAATTTGCTAAAAGTGGATTTTTTGCCCGTTTCAAAGAAGCCCGAGAAACCACTAAAGGGTGAAAACAGAACATCAATTTAGCTTGACCCACAAGAAATGGCTGCAGGGCTCCGGATCCGGCTTCTTCATCCAGTCCCATTATTTTGCCATCAACCTGGGTCATTTTATGGGGTCATCCCAGGCGATTAGCTAAGGGCTACCTGTGAATCCTGGCCTGAGGTCTCCCCTAAAGTCTTCAGTGGTTCCGCACTGCCAGTGTTGTGTTATCTCAAGAGAGCTTCGTTGCATTAGCAACCTCTTCCTGTGAGTATTTCTGGGCACAAACCGGTGTCTCTGGGGTTCTGTAGACCCCAAAAGTGGGTGCTGCAGCTGTTGGGAGAAAAAAAATAATAACTTGCTAACCTGTTGAAAAAGCCACGCTTCCTGTTTGTCTTGTGGCTGCTTCAAAGGTGACTTTTTAAGACATTTTATTCATTGTCGCCAATGCCCATTTGTGGCCTGGAAAGGCGCCAAAAGGAACTTGAATAGTTGGGCTGTTCCTCTTTTTTTAAAAAATAAAATAAAATTCCTAATTGGCGGTAATTGTTATAAATTGTCCAACAAAAAATTGTCCCAAAAAACAAGAGGTCGGTTGCAATAAATTAAATCCAAATTATGGCAATGAAGACATTTTCCGTTCTCTTAAACAAACAAACAAAAAATCCCCTTTTTTCAAAGTTGGGGATAGGCTAGCTAGGCTGCTGATCTGATGGTTTGTCTATTTTTATCGCCCAACGGGGGCCTGTGGCTAGATTAAAAAGTCGGTCCTCCTTGAAAGAGAAAGATGGTTTAAAGAGCTGGGATTCAGTGGCAAAAAAATAAATAAAAAAAAATGTCCCAGTCAAATTGGATCAATTTAAATTAAGATGGATTGGTTTTTGAAATAGTGTTGCCCAATTTTGCTTAACGCTCCCATTTTTTTTAAAAAAAAAAAAACAGAAAAATTGCTGGCTTTCTGCGTTTCTTCTCAGCCTCCTGCCAATTTCATTTCATCCGCCCCCCCCGCCCCCGGGCTTCTGTGCTTATCTTTGCAACCTAATCTTAAGAGACCCGCCTTTATTTATTTTGCCACCCCGGAGGACTAGAAACTTATTTATGTCTACCAATTCTGGGAAAATTGCAACATACCGGTAAGCCTTGTTTGGGAAGCCTGCTAGTAGAATTGCCCCTGAAGTTTCTTCACCTTGGGTGTAGAAGATGGGCATGCTATAAAATCTGATTGGATAAGTCAGCCTGCTGTTTTCTGCTGCATAGAAAAGTAGTCTTGGAAAAGGGCAAAACTGAATTAATTAGCAAGGTCAGAGGGCTGAAAGGAAGAAACTTGGTTGATCCAGGTTCCCTTGATTTTTTTTTTTTTATGAGGTTCAACATAAATATTATTTAGGAGGAGAACCCTGTTGGTAGCTCCTGGCAAAAGTCACTTTCCAAGCCACCAATTTTATTAAAAGGCTAGATGGCTGGAGAATTCAAATTAGCATGAAGTGCAGGGGAAAAAAACAACAACAACACACCCAGGGGAAAACAAGTTGGTTGGAAAACCCGAAGCAGATGGCCTGCAAAAAAAAAAAAAAAGATTCCAAGTCCCTTATCAATGATCGATTATCATGGGTTAAAAAAACCCCATTGTGTTTGTTTGAGATGATAAATTCACTGTGTCTGACCTGAGAGTTTAAAAAAAGAAGTTACTGTAAAAGAAAAGCAGAACTGTAATAAGGTGTCGGTTTCAGAAACAATACATGGTGAGATTACCCATTCTGGGGGAAAAACATCAGAAAAATCCTCTTTCTTTCTTTCTTTTTTCTCTTCTTTCTTTAATTTTCCTTCTTTTTTTCGTTTTCTTTTTTTCTTCCTTCCCTCTTTTCTTTTTCTTTTCTTAATTTTCCTTCCTTCTTTTTTTCTTTTTCTTTCTTCCCTTTTTTTCTCTTTTCTCCCTTTCTTTTTCTCTTCTTTCTTTCTTAATTTCCCTTTCCTTCTTTTTTTCTTTCTCCCCTCTTTCCTTTTTCTCTTCTTTCTTTTTTTTCTTTTCTCTCTCTCTCTCTCTCTCTCCTTTCTCTCTCTTTCTTTATTTTCTCTCTCTCTTTCTCTTAGTGAAGTTTCCACTCTGCTTGATTGGCCAAAAAAACAAACCAAGCGAGGCCTGGGGAAAGGTTACTGTAAACCAGAGTCGAAAGAGAAAGCGACCTCCGACTCGGAGAATTCATTTTATGCTCAGGAAGCGCAACTCCCCGCGCCCTTTCAAGCCTCCAGCAGCGAAGCTGCCTTCCCAGCGCGCAGCTGAAAACCCGAACCCCCCCACCCCACCCCACCCCACCCCACCCCCGCAGGAAAACTGGGAGCTACGGAGAGGATCCTTCTCTTTTAAAGCCTATATAACTCGATCCTGGGCGACCCGGACGTCTGATCCGGCCTTGGGCCAAAGACAGGCTCGCTTCAAGCATGCCGGCTGGAAAGCAGACCTCTCCCACCTTCGAGGCGCACGTGGGGAAGCGGCTCTCCCCAAACGCGTGTTAAGGGAGAGGGAAGGTCTCCCAGCTCTCTGCGCTTTTTAAAGGGATCGATCTCGATGGATCGGTGAGGGAGAGCTGAAGCACGCGGGGTAAGGAAGGGGATCTGTTGCGAAGGAGGGGAACGCCCTTTTAAAAGGGGTGGGGGGGATCTGTTCCAACGGGGGTGGGATCCACCGCCTGGGTGGGCTGGGAACGATCCCTGGGACGGGCCGGCGACGCTTCTGACCGCCTCGGGCACTTTGGCCACGCTCCCTTGCAAGGCAGCCGCCGAAGAGGTGGGGCTGCCGGCCGGGCGAGTCCCATCCTTCCAGCCGGTCCGGGCTTCGCTGGCTCGGGGGAGGCGGCCGGGATGCAGCAGCCGGCGCCGCTGCTCGGAGGTGGGTGGCTTCTCTTTGGAGACCCGGGGGGGGGGAGATCCTCTGCGATCCCTCGGCGTCTCTCCTTCCCCCCCCCATCCCCCGGAGCGTTACTTTGGGGCGGATCCCCCCCGGCAGGGGAATTGGGTTGGGGCGGGGGGGAAAGGGGGAGGGAGGGGAGGGGGGAAAGAGATGCAGGCAGCGCGCCTCTGAGCGCGTGCAGAGGGCTTCTGCGGGCGCCGTTTCCCACCCCCACCCCGTTGCGCCGTCCTTTGTTCGCCCTTCCCGATCCGAGCCTATAGGATGCCCAAGGGAGGGGGCGCATCTGGAAAGGAACCCTCCTTCCTTTCCAGATGCGCCCCCTCCCTTGGGCATCCTAAAAGCGACCCTCTCTCCAATGCAAACATTACAGTCACACACACACCCCGGACTGTAATGTTTGAATTGGGGAGGGGGTCGCTTTTAGACCCGCTTTGCGTCCCATTAGGAGCCGCGTTGTTGTTGTTTTTTGTTTTAGGAAAACCAAACCAAACCAAACCAGAAATATTACATGCTTTATCATGATATCAGCGTTTCCCAGGAATTTAATCATCTTATTGATTTCCCCCCTCAAAGCTTAAGCTTGGCTGTGGCCAAGATTTAAAACACTTTGGGAAGCTGGCTTGTTTCTTTCCTTTGATCGAAAAGGGACTAAACTAAAGCTTTGCAAGGTGCTAGTCCTCACCGCTGTGGAGAAAGGCTTTGGCAAAAACAAGTTTGGGGGGGTTCGGTTAAATATATATATAAAAAAAGGGGTCTAATTTTCCTCTACGTCATTTTGTGAGTTGTGTCTTAATATGCATCATTTGTTCCTGCCCTCGGAATTTTTTATTTCCTGCTTTAAAACAACGTCTCCGCTAACTTCTGAGGATTTGCCGCTTGTTGAGAAAAATCTCTGGAGTTTAAAAAACGACAACAACAAAACTGCAAAGGAATCTTGAGTATTTTTTTTTTTAAAAAAATCAAGTGTTTTTCTTAAACCAAAAGCAAAGCTTGCTTTTTAAAGGGCTTTGTGTTTGTTTGTGAGTCCTTTGTAAACAATCTTATCTTATTAAGAATTTAGCTTGAAAGGTTCCCCCCCCCCCCGCCTTCATTCTCCTTTCTCAGAAGGGATAATAAATAATTTAGTCCATTCCTTAGTGCAGGGGCCTTCAAACTTGGCCCTTTGATGACTTGTGGACTTCAATTCCCAGAATTCCTCAGCCAGGCACTGAAAAATGTGACTTAATAACCCTTATTCACAGTTAGGACCTGGGTAGCATTCCCACAATCACGGGATCAAAATTCAGATGCTCGGCAACTGGTTCGTACTTACGACCGCCCTGGGGGAGTCACGTGATCCTCTTTTGCGGCCTTCTGACAAGCAGAGTCAATGGGGGAAGCCAGCTTCACTTAACAACCGGATTACTAATCAACTGCAGTGATTCACTTAACAACTGTGACGAGAAAGGTCGTAAAATGGGGCAAAACTCACTTAAGAAATGTCTTACTTAACAACAGAAATTTTGGGCTCAATTGTGGTCGTAAGCCGAGGACTACCTGTCTTTATATAAAAGTGTTTTATTTCAGAAGGGGCTCCAAACGGCAGGAGCATCGCATTTGACCCTAACGGAAGTAAAAGCCAGAATGGCTATACTATCTTAAGATCTAGAAACTTGATTTATTTAAATTAGACTTTTTGTACTTTGCATCTCCCCTCCCCCTACTCCCCCCCCCCCCCCAATTTGGTTATTAGTAGACTTCTGGAAAACCCCAAGTGAGCTCGCTAAAAGATGCTGTGTGTAAAAATTGTGTACAACAGGGCGGGTCCAACTCATCTTAAAATGCCTCTGCAGAAATATTGTACAATAAAGCAACGCCGGCAGATTTGAAAAACCTTCAGCCGAGAAATACATAAAGCTGGATAGACGACGGCACAATCGATTGCAACTTTCGCACGATGCAAAGGACTTGCAAATGAATCGGGAAGACATTAATAATTGAGAACGGTTATGCAGTTTGAAAGGATGGGTTTTTAGAAGATTTAGCAGATCTGTTTTGCAGACTGGGGGATCACATCCCCGGCCTCTGGGCCTGAAGGAGGGTGGTGAAGTCATTTCAACTCTGGAGTAGTTTGAAAAAGAAAGAGAAAAGCCGAGATGCACATTTTATAAATAAATGAATCATCTCTCAGGAATCTCCTTTCTACTGTCCAGGACATCTGTGGTTCACAAGCTTTTCTTTTTTTCCTTTCTGCCTTGGGCCCATCCCCCTTAAATTCTGCTTTTGGGGCAATGGAGAACAATATAATCTGAATTTCCCCGCCAAATAATCTGAGGATGGGGTTTAGAAAGGAAATAGACACGGTCACTCGTGCTGAATAAATTTCGGGAGGTCCCGTTTTTCGTCCGCCACTCTGGTTTTTAAAGAGAGCCTTTTATCTACCTGCAAACTGCAAGGAGAAGCTTACGGCAAAACTCACTTAACAACTGTCTCACTTAGCAACAGAAAACGTGGGCTCGATTGTGGTCGTAAGTTGAGGACCACTTGTACAACACAGTGGTATTGCTGCAATAAATGTAGAAAATAGCTTGATTTAGGAAGCCCGTTTTTGATGCTGGGTTCTCCGGCTGTCACATATGTGATTACAAATTGATTTGTTTCATAAGGTATCAATAATGATGTTTATATGTAATGACTCACAGATACCAGTGGACGATCCAGGGAAGAAAAGAGCGAGGATTTCTCTCTGTGACGGGATTTTTTTTTCCCCTCCGCAGCTGGTCTGGTCTCCAACTATTAGTTTCTTTCCGTCCCTTTCTCTACAATCCCCTCGTTCTTTTGTTTCCATGCTGAAATGGCAAGTCCATAATTTAGTGAGTAAAAAATTGCCACGGTGCAGACCCAAGAATTAATCTAAATCCTCAGCAAAAACAGCTCACAATTTATTTATTTTTTTAAAAAAATCCCAGATCAGCCTAAACAGGAAAGAAAAAAAGCTTATTTTTAGGAAATCACCCAAGTGTGTTTTCTTTTTTTTTTAATAATACATTTTTATTAGTTTGTCAAAGTACAAAACACAAAGAGAAATAAATAAATAAATAAAAATAGAAAACCGGGGCGGTGGGGAAAAGAAAGAGACAACACGGTATAAAGAAGGGGGGAAAGGAAAGAAAAAAGCTTATTTTTAGGATACCACCAAAAGATCTTTTCTTTTTCTTTTTTTTTAATAATACATGTTTATTAGTTTATCAAAGTATAAAATAACAGAATTTTTTTAAAAAAAGAATAGAAAACGGGAGGAGGGGAAAAGAAAGAAAGAAAGTAAGAAAGAAAGAGAAAGAAAGAAAAGAAAAAGAAAGAAAGAAAGAAAAAGAAAGAAAGAAAGAAAGAAAGAAAGAAAGAAAGAAGCAACATAGTGTAAGGAGGGGAAAAGGAAAGAAAAAAAGATCTTTTTAGGAACCCACCGAAGGGAGTTTTCGAAGACGAGGGGGACCCTGTCCTTCTTGGTGAAAATAGAGAATTTGCAGGGATGAATCCACCTTTGGGGCAACCATGACCTGGATGGCTGAGAATCCAAGTAGAGATGCATGGATGAAAATGTCTGCTTTTGTTTCGCCGCAGGTACGCTTTGAGTAACCAGAAGGATGCCGCCAGGAATGTATTGCCCGGCAGAGTTTTGGTCTAAGGAAAGCAATTACACCATTCTTGTGGACTTCCTTTTACCCACCGGGATTTACCTGCCCCTCCCTGTTTCCTGCCATGCCAGCCTGGCTGCCATCAAAAAGGTACCGTCCTCTTCGGTCTTGATGGGGTGGGAGTTTTGTCCAGCTGCTCAAAACGAACGAACAAACCAAGTCCGCGGCTTCTCGGCCACGATTGACTTAACCACCATTCATTCAGCTTGAAGTTACAACCGCTCTGGAAAAAGGGACTGATAAACCGGTCCCTTACACTCATGGCCTTCCCCGCATCCCCGCAGTCACGTGATCAAAATTGGGGTGCTTGGCAATGGGTCAAGACTAGCACCCCGGGGTCAATGTCAACCTTGCCAGCCGGGTTCTAACAAGCAAAGTCAATAAGAGAAGCTGGTTTGCTTTAACGACCTTTCCACTTAAACGGCTGCGGTGATTTGCTTAATGATCGTGGTTTTAAAAAAAGGTCATAAAATCAGGCACGACACGATGGAAATTCTGGCCCCAAATGGTGTCATTAAATCCAGGCGTCTCCGTATCCCAATATTCCAGGGGTTGCCAGTTTGAGAAAATAATATTTCCTCCTTTTTTTAAATCTGCAAGTAGTCTTTACTTTACAACAGATCATTTAAGTGACTATTCCAAGTTGCAACAGCACTAAAAAAAAAGTGACTTATGATCCTTTTTCGCACTTATGTTGCAGCATCCCCATGATCAAAATTCAGACACTTGGCAACTGGCTCGTATTTACGACGGTCGCAGTGTGTCCTGGGGGGGGGTCATGTGATCCCCTTCCGCGACCTTCTGACGAACAAAGTCAATGGGGGGAGCCAGATTCACTTAACAACTGTGTTACTAACAGCTGCAATGATTTCACTGCAGTTGTTGAAGAGCCGTGGGGGCGCGGTGGTTAGAATGCAGCACTGCAGGCTAAACTCTGCCTGCTGCCAGCAGTTCGATCCTGACCGGCTCAAGGTCGACTCAGCCTTCCATCCTTCCGAGGTCGGTAAAATGAGGACCCAGATTGTTGGAGGGCAATTTGCTGACTCTGTAAACCGCTTAGAGAGGGCTGTAAAGCACCGTGAAGCGGTCTATAAGTCTAAGTGCAATTGCTATATAAGAGCCCTGGTGGCGTAGTGGTTAGAATGCAGCATCGCAGGCTGACTCTGCCACAGTCTGGAGTTCGATCCTGACCGGCTCACGGTCGACTCAGCCTTCCATCCTTCTGAGGTGGGTAAAACGACCCAGATTGTTGGGGGGCAACAGGCTGACTCTGCAAACCGCTCAGCGAGGGCTGTCAAGCACCGTGAAGCGGTCTGTAAGTCTTAAGTGCTGTTGCTATTGCTATTATTTTCTTCCAGGTGGTCTGGCACCAGGCCCAGTATGAGCCCTTCTTCCAGATGCTCAGCGCCCCGGATTCTTACGTCTTCACCTGCATCAACCAAGCCGCAGAGCAGCAGGAACTTGAGGATGAGCAGAGACGCCTGTGTGACGTCCAGCCTTTCCTACCGGTCTTGCGACTGGTGGCCCGCGAAGGGGACCGGGCGAAGAAACTGCTCAATTCCCAGATTAGCCTCCTGATTGGCAAAGGTTGGTGGTGGTGGGGGGCGGCTGGGGAAGAGGCATATGCCCTGCACTGCAGGGCTGTTGGAGGGAATAAAACATTGGTTTTCCATTCTTCAGGAAGGCCCCAAAGTGCCCTTGGGAGAGGATATCTGGTGTCTGCTGAACGGCTTGTTTTTAATTCTTTGCAGACCCTTAATAGAGTGAAAGCTTATAAACATATCTTAGAAAAATAGCCCACCTGCTCTCTTTCCGTACTGTGTTCTTAGTCCATGTTTTAGTTTGTTAATGTATATTCAGAATACCGATAGAAGGGAATATAGTTGTAATCTCAGGGATGAGGAGGAGGAGGAGGAGGAGGAGGAGAATGACTGTGGGGTCCTTAGTGCTCTCTGAGCTTGGTGGTTTTCTTGCAGATGTTTCATTACCCAACTAGGTAACATCATCAGTGTTAGAAAGAAGTGGGGTGTGGGAGGAAGAGGAGGGGGAGGAGGAGGAGAATGGCTGTGGGGTCCTTGGTGTTCTCTGAGCTTGGTGGTTTTCTTGCAGACGTTTCATTACCTAACTAGGTACCCTCATCAGTGCAAACCCACTTCCTTCTAGCACTGATGACGTTACCTAGTTGGGTAATGAAACGTCTGCAAGAAAACCACCAAGCTCGGAGAACACCAAGGATCCCACAGTCATTCTCCTCCTCCTCCTCCTCCTCTTCCCCACTCCCACACCCCACTCCCTTCTAGCCCTGATGATGTTACCTAGTTGGGTAATGAAACGTCTGCAAGAAAACCACCAAGCTCAGAGAGCACCAGGGACCCCACAGTATAATCAAAGTAATTAAGAGAAGACAGAAAATATTATTGACAATTACAGCCCACAATGATTAATCATGAAAGCGGCTGAAAAACCTAAAAATCTCAGGGCATCTAACAAAACCATTCCCGCCTTCTGAAATGGACCAAGGCAGCAGAAGTGAGACTTCTGTACAGCTTTCTATAAAGGTTTATCCTATTTCCTAAGATTGGTAGTCAAATCCTATCTCGTGCATGACTCCCGGCCCGGCGAATCGTCCATGCTTTCATGAAAACTAGAAACTTAGGGCTGTGAAAAAGGCCTACCTTGTCGAGGGAGTAGATCTGATGCGGTAGACTGCCATTTTTAGGAAGTCATCCTGTCCCCTGTCCAGGTTTGCATGAGTTTGACTCCTTGGCGGACCCCGAGGTGGAGGAGTTCCGGGCTCAGATGCAAGATTACTGCGAGCAGAGAGCGGCTCAGCGCCAGCAGCTCACCTGGAAAGGCTGGATGGAGTACAGCTTCCCAGTTCAACTGGAGCCCACCCTGAGCGGGCTCGGGGGGAGACCAGCCCTGCCCGTGGCCGGCAAGACCATTTTTGTCAACGTCAAATTTCAATCCGGAGGGGTAAATTCGCATGCTTCCCGAAGCTCTGTTGATAAAAGATAATGGAGATGTTTAGTGTGTGGAAAAGTGGAAAGATGTGCGTGTGTGTGTGAGTGTTTGTGTGTGTGTATCCTAGATCGTGGGCAGCCAAACTGACAATGCTTTTGCTAATGTGTAAATCTGAAATGCTTTCTTTTTTTTTTCTCTCTCCTTCCTTCCTCTCTCCCTCCTTTTCTTCCTTCCTTCCTTCCCTCCCTTCTTTCTTTTTCTGCTTCTTTTCTTCCTGTCTCCCTTTTTCCTTCCTTTCCTTCCTTCCTCCTTCCCTTTTTCTCTTTCCTTCCTTCCTTCCTTCCTTCCTTCCTTCCTTCCTTCCTCCCTTTATTTCTTCTTCCCTCCGTTCCTCCCTTCCTCCCTTCCTTCCATTTCTTAACCTCCCATCTCCTTCAGATCATGGCTTCTTTGCAAAGACCTGATCAAGGGGGGAAAAGGGGGCCGAACCCATGCAAAACACAGGGAGTCCTCGACTTACAACCACGATTGAGCCCAAAATTTCTGTTTGCTAAATGAGATATTTGTGGAGCGAGTTTTGCCCCGTTTGACCACCTTCCTTGCCACAGCGGTTAAGGGGATCGCTGCAGTGGTTAAGTCGGTCACATGGCTGTTAAGTGAATCTGGATTCCCCATTGACTTTTTGCTTGTCACAAAAGGGGACCCCCCCCCCCGGGGACACTGCAACCGTCCTAAATATGACCCCGTTGCCAAGTGTCCTCATGTTGATCACTTGGCCACGGGGACGCCGCAACGGTGGTTAAGCGTGACCAACAGCCGTTAAGTCACGTTTTCCTTGCGATGGCGAGTTCGAATGGTCACTAAAAGGAACAGTGGTAAGTTGAGGACAACCACGGGTCCCGCCTTGAGCAGGGGGTTGGACGAGAAGACCTCCAAGGTCTCTTCTATGGATTCTATGATCCATGACTACCTGTACTCGTGGGAAAGCGGCGGAGATGGTTTGAAAGAGTAATGTTTTGCCTTTCTTGGATTTTCAGGAGAGCTTCACTTTCCTGGTTTCCCTGAAGGAGTTCCCCGTCACTCTAATGAGCTACGCCGTCAAGAAGCAAGCCACCATCTTCCGTCACCAAAGAGTCAGCCCCGTTGAGGAGTACACCTTGCAGGTGGACGGGAAATACGAATACATCTACGGAGAGTATCCCCTGTACCTGTTCCAGGTGCATCATCTTCCCCCTTGCTAAAGCGAACACAATCCTTGTAGGCAGGGTGATGTCACAATACAGTGTTTCTCAAACTTGGGCCACTTTTAAGATGGGGCGGACTTCCAACTCCCACAATTCCCCAGGCGGCAAATCAAAACAAAGCTGGCTAGGGAATTCTGGGAGTCGAAGTCCGCCCCATCTTAAAAGCGGCCCAGTTTGAGAAACACCGCTTTAGATAATTGGTGTGTTCCCATGCTGCCTTGGCCCGGGATGCAGCTTACACTCAACACCTTGGAGCCCCGAGCTTGGCATTCTAGTCCTCATGAATCGCAGAGAATTTCAAGGCATCCCCACCCAGGGGACGAGGAAGAAACTAAAACAACTAGCTAAACCTGTTCGCCTTTGGAAGTCGTGCCTCGCTCCTTTTTGCTATTTAAGGTAAACGGGGTGCCTGTGTCCCTCCTCTCCTCCACAGGTGCTAGAATCTTGAGTTTAGGTTTTAAACTGGTCCACGTTCTTAGGATTCTGCCTTGGGATTTGAGCCCCGTTTCATTTTATTCTAAATGGACTCCCGTTGTCAAACTCCGCCGATTGAGTTAGCGTTTGAAAGTTTTGCTCGAGGCATTAACAGGATCTGCTCTGTCCTCGCAGTACATCCGTGAGTGCCTCCACCGGCGTTTCGTCCCCCACCTCATTATGGTCCACAGATCCTCTCTTCTGATCTTGCGGGAAGAACAGAGCAACGGGCTTGGGCACCCCCCCAAAACAGCCCCAAAACTGTCGCCGGGCCCGAAGCAGAAGGTAACCCATCATGTTCCTTTTTCACCACTGTTGCAAACAAAGGGGTGATTTTTCAAATTTGGAAAAGGAGGACTAGTGGGGGACATGATAGCAGTGTTCCCAGTATTTGAGAGGCTGCCACAAAGAGGAAGGGGGTCAACTTAATTTTCCAAAGCATCAGAGGACAAGAAACAACGGATGGAAACTAATCAAGGAGAGGAATAACCTGGAATTAAGGAGAAACTTCCTGACAATGAGGACAATTAACCAGAGGAACAGAAGTTGTGGATGCTCCAACACTGGAGATTTTAAAGAAGAAACTGGTCTGAAATGGTATAGGGTCTCCTGCTTGAGCAGGGGGGTTGGACTAGATCCCTTCCAGCTCTATTCTGATTGATTGGTTGAAATCTGCTTTTTTAAATTATTATTATTGTTATTATTCTGTTTGGAAATGAAGCAGTTCCCTGGGGAGCTGGTGCAAATTCCTCTGGTTAGACTTCAGGGGTCTGGCTTCTGCCCCCTTCATCCTTGGTGACGGCTTTCCTTCCAATTCCCAATCTTTGTGCAACGTGTCCTACCTCACAGGGGTGTTTGGGAGACAGGAAGGAAGATTTTAATTCAAGGTTGACTTTTAAGACTGTCGCCAATCCACGTCTGTGGGTGAAGTTTAAATAATATACCAAGGGCTGGCTATCCTTTTGGGACCAGGTTGCACCCGATGCAAAATTAGCCACAAAATCCACCTTTTCTCTCCTTGTTCCTGTGATTAGCTATCTCTGTGGTCCTTGGAACAGCCCTATTATATAGAGCTCCTGCATTGCAGCAAGGTGAACGCCGACGAAGGAATGAAAGTAAGTCACCTTAAATCATTTTTTTTTCTCTTCTCCTCCTGTTCTTCTTTCGGCTAGACACTCTGCGGCTTTCTGCCTTCCCACTCAGGATTTGTTTACGACTCGCATTTAACCAAACCTGCGATCCGAAGCTCGAAACTAGGCAATTGTGTGTGTGTGTGTGTTTTTTTTCTCCTTTCTAAAACTCTTTCATTCAGTTCTAAGTTGGCGGTCGAACGTTTGTCACTACAGGAAGTGAGGGTGCAGTGTGGATTAGCCAGAAATGAACTTCTTAGAAACTGTTTATGGGCAGCTGTGTCTGTGTGTGTGTGTGTGTGTTTGTGTTTTCCTTTCCACTTACGCTAAAAGGCGGCTTCTTGCAAGTAAATAATTAAACAGAAAAAAAAGTGCTGTGAAGAAACAAGGCAAAGGGGAACGTCTCCTGACTTTTAGTTCTGGGAAGAGTTGTTTTTTTTTTTTTTTTAAAGAAAAAATGGAGAAATTAAGGGGTAGAAGGAAATAAGAAACCACAAGGTGTTTTTTTTTTAACTTTTCATTGCTTTTTTTTTTTTTTTTTGCAGATCGTACTTAAGACGTTATTTCCTTCCTGAATTTAGTGCAGATTCCAAATAACTTTGATCAAATTGGAGCGGGTTGCTTTGGGTTTATCGTCTGAGCTCTTCTCCTTTTGCAAACTGGCCAGGGTTATTATAGGATGTTTACAATAGAATATATTTACAATAGAATAATTTATCTTATGATATTATGAGATAAGGCAAGCTGTTAGCCTAATAGCAGAGAGGACATCAAAGCAAGAAGGTTGTCCTGTCTGATCTTTAGAAAAGAAGCATTAGTCGGAGAGACAGTTTGGTCTAGTCTAGTGATTAAAGAACCCGGCTAGAAAACGGGAGACCGTGAGTTCGAGTCCTGCCTTAGCCATGAGGAAAGCCAGCTTTGGGTCAGTCCCTCTCTCTTGGGCCAACCCACCCCGCAGGGTTATTGTCGTTACGAAAATAGGGGGAGGACGGAGTATAGTGTGTGGTTTGCCTCTTTTGAGTTATTTGTAAAAGTAATAAAGGCAGGATATAAATAAATAAGCAAATACAGATAATCCTCGACTTACGACCACAATTTCCGTCGCTAAGTGAGATGGTTGTTAAGTGAGTTTTTGCCTCATTTTACAAACTTTCCTGCCACGGTTGTTAAGTGAATCACTGCAGTTGTTAAGTGAGTAACACAATTTGTAAGCGAATCTGGCTTCGCCATTGATTTTGCTTGTCAGAAATGTCACAAAAGGGGATCGCGTTGACCCCGGGGAGGCCGCCACCGTCATAAATACGAGTCCTTTGCCAAGCGTCTGAATTTTGATCACGGGGACGGCTGCAACGGTCGTTAAGTGTGAAAAACTTTTAAGTCCCTTTTTTTTGCTGCCATTTTAACTTTGAATGGTCACTAAACCAGCTGTTGTTAAGTCGAGGGCTATCTGTAATAGCTGGCCTGTTTGTCAGAGGCTTTTTCCATCCCGCAGCCAGGAGGACTAGAAGCTTGACACGAGACTTTAAAGAGTTGCAAACAAGACCCATTTCCCCCCGAAAATAAGACCGGGTCTTATATTAATGTTTGCTCCAAAAGACGTATTAGGTGTTTATTTTCTGGTTAGATCTTATTTTCGGGGAAATACGATACTAAATGAGTCTGTCTGGCTGACGATCTTAACTGGGGCTTATTTTTGGGGTGGGGCTTATATTACGAGCGTCCTGAAAAATCAGGCTAGGGCTTTATTTTCCGGTGGGGTCTTATTTTGGGAGAAACACAGTATTCATTTGGAGCTGAAAGGGTGGATAACTTGCTTCCCTGTCCATTTGTCTCCTTTTTTTTTCAGTTGGTCCTGCAGGCCGGACTCTACCACGGTCACGAGATGCTCTGTAAAATGATGACCAGCAACGAAGCCAACGTTTGCTCAGAGCCCGCCTGGAATCAGATGTTGAAATTTGACATTAACGTCTGCGACTTGCCCCGTATGGCGCGCCTCTGCCTGGCCCTCTACTCGGTGGTGGAAAAAGCCAAAAAAGCGAGGTCCACCAAGAAAAAATCAAAAAAAGCCGTAAGTCCCTTGCCATGTCGAGGCGGCACAATCCTGGGAAAGTATATATATATATATATATATATATATATATATATATATATATATATATATATATATATATATATATATATATATAAAAAACCCAGCAAAGAGGGTGGGAAATGCAGCTTTGGAAAGTTTTTCCCACATTGGAAGCAACCGCCACTTACAAGTCGGGAGTCTAAAACAGGGGTCTCCAACTTTGAGACTTGTGGACTTCAACTCCCAGAATTCCTCAGCCAGACATGCTGGCTGAGGAATTCTGGGAGTTGAGGTCCACAAGTCTTAAAGTTACCTAGAATAGAATAGAATAGAATAGAATAGAATAGAATAGAATAGAATAGAATAGAATAGAATAGAATAGAATAGAATAGAATAGAATAGAATAGAATAGAATAGAATAGAATAGGAATATAGGAATGAGGAATAGAATAGGAATATAGGAATATAGGAATGAGGAATAGAATAGAATGGAATATAGGAATGAGGAATAGAATAGAATAGAATATAGGAATGAGGAATAGAATAGAATAGAATAGAATAGAATAGAATAGAATAGAATAGAATAGAATAGAATAGAATAGAATAGGAGCTGGAAGGGACCTTGGAGGTCCTCCAGTCGAGCCCCCTGCTCAAGCAGGAGAGCCTATACCATTTCAGACAGGTGGTTGGAGACCCCTGCTCTAAAACACATCCTTTGCCTCCAAGGGATGGTGGTTTGTGCATCCTACCCATTAGAAATTTGAGAATGAAGGTTTGTTTCCCGAACTTGGTTTCCAAACGTTTCATTACCAGGCTAGGTAACATCTTCAGCGGAGTTTAAGGGATGTCGGATGTCGGCGTTCTTCTGTTTATAAGGGCTAAGTTAGAAATTTAGCGAGGGAAGAGAACTATGGCAGATTCGGGCTTTCAAAAATAATCACAAAGGGGGGGACACTCATGCAAAATGAGGGTCCTCTCGCGCGCCAACGTGCAACAGAATAGACCGCTTGCAAGGAACCCGAACGAGTGTGTCCGTTGAGGGGTTCAAACGTTCCTCTCACAGATCCTGAGTTCCGGGGTCATGGGATTCCCCCTTTTTTACGACCTTCTGACAAGCCAAGTCAATGGGGGAAGCCAGGTCCCTATAATAACCCGGTTCTATCGGATAGAACTGCAGCGATTCATTTAACAACTTTGGCAGGAAGTGTCGTAAAACGGGGGCTAAACTCCCTTAACAAATGTCTCAGTGAACAACGGACATTTTTGGGCTCAAAATTGTGGTTGTGATTTGAGGACTGGCTGTAAGGGTGTGTGCTGTAAGCTGTGCACGTATGCACGACGGCTGCTTAGCCTTCCAGAGGCCGGCGTTCGTTGGCATCTGCACAAAAAGGCATCTGCTTCCTGAGAAGTCCCCGTTCTTTCCAGATGTTAAAAAGATTGTTTCATTTCAGCAACGGGACTAAGATGCGTTTCCCGGTATAGAAACCCGAGAATGTGCCAACAGACAGCCTTGTGCAGCTGCCAACGGCGGCTGGTGTGTGTGTGTGTGTGTGTGTGTGTGTTTGTGTGACGTGAAAGGCGTTGGGACTTCCTAGAACCGGGCTGACAGCCGTTCTTTTTGCTGTCCTTTGCTGAGTCACTTGGCCTCTGCTTTCTCCATTTCCTCCAAATTTGCCAAGTCATCTGCTCCCTGGAGTCCATCCACCGAAGTTACTCACCGCCGTCTGTGTTAGTAGCCCATTTTTCCTGCCCTGACTCACTTTGGCTGGTTCAAAGGAGGGAGGGAGGGAGGAAGGAGAAGAGGGGAAAAAAGGAAGCGAAGGCACTTTTGTTAGCTTCTTGGCCCAACCTCCCCTTGGAAAGGAATAGCGTGGAAGCAGCCCAAAAACTGGGCTTTGCAGCTGAGCCCGTCTCTTGTTTACACTGCAAAGGGTGTATGTTTTTTTTTTTTATCCTTGTTGAACCGGATTAACGGTTGCTTCTCAAGCAGGATACCACAAGCAGGAGGGGGGCACTGGAGCAAAAAGGCAGACCAAATGGGGTTGGGTTTGAAAAATGAACGTTTTTTTTCAAGTCTGGGGTGGGTTGTCTTGGTTTTGGCAGTCCCATTATCAGCACGAGTCCCATCATCCCTGCCACCGTCCTCTTTCCTCCCTGTCAACGCTGCTAACACCGGATGTTTTGCATTGACAACAGATGGAAATGCAACCATCTTTTTCCCTTTCGCTTTTAGAGTTACATGATGCTGGGAGGTGGGGGAGATGTGAAGGAGAGTCCAGCTAGACATAACAACACTAAACTTAGTGTGAGAATCAAGGTTATTGAGCCCAGAGCTGATAAAAGAATTGGCGGCTGGAGAGGAAGCCCGTGATTCAAGCTAATTGGGGAATGTGATTTATGATTGTTAATTGGAGGAGGGAATTGTGCTTTGATACTATGTGCCCAGGGGAGGGGAATTCAGTTTTTGGCTTCGATTATGCAGTGCAGACTCGAATAAAAGATTCTTTAGGTAAACAATGAGTTCTTTTGAAGAGTTTCATATGTCGGAAGCATGACACTCCCTTCTTTTAGGACTGCCCGCTTGCCTGGGTGAACGTGATGCTCTTTGACTACCAAAATCAGCTGAAAACCGGAGAATACGTCTTACCCATGTGGTCGGCCTTCCCAGGTGGGGATAATTCGTTCCCGCTTCCCTTTTTTTCCAGGGAGGAAAGGAAGGGGATCCGGTTGGATGAGTGTGCTCCTTTAGTTTCTTTATTAGTATTTCAATCCATCTGGGTTCTGCCGAATCAAAAGGCCTCAAAGACAAGAAGCAGGTTTCAAAGGTGGAATTAACAGAATCACAGAGTTGGAAGGAAGGGACCTGGGAGGTCTTCTAGTCCAACCCCTTCTCAAGCAGGAAACCGCATACCATTTCAGACAAGTGGCTGTCTAATCTCTTCTTGAGACAGGAGGTCTTTCATAATCCACCAGGGTAACACTCTGCTGTGGATGGGGAGTCGTTTCATCATGTAATTTAGGAGAATACGGGACTGCTCTTAGATATGGAGGCTCGACTTAAGCTCGACTTTCAACCAGTTGCAGTTAGTGCCACCGCGCAGCAGGGACTCGTCATCCCGACGGCACAAATAGTTATTGCCTTGTGCCCAGCCTTCTGTTCTTTGGACAAATTGATAATTTTGCAAGCAAGAAGTTCGTCGTGTCCTCTCAGCCAGTTAAGTGGTGAACTAGTTTTCTCACTGGAATTTGTCCGGAATCAGATATGGAGCCCTGGTTCACGCAGGGCACGGTGGGATAATGTTCTGATCGTGGTTTGTTCGAGCAAACAGGGTTACGGCAGTCCATAAACCTAGCCAAGTGAGGCTCTGCGCTCGAAGCGGCCCGGCTGATGGGTCCGTTTTGCAGCTTCGGCCCTTTTGTCTTCCAGATGAGAAAGGAGAATTGTTAAACCCGACGGGCACGATCCAAACCAATCCCAACAGCGAGAGTGCCGCCACGCTTTTCATCCGCTTCCCCGGTATTTCGTTGTATCCGATCTACTATCCTTCCACGAGACAGGTGAGACGATCGTGTGTGGGTGTGGGTGTGGGTGTTGTGGGTGTGTTTCCGTGCTGCTTTTTTTGTGGGTAACTGGAGCAAATGGGCCCCTTCGCTGGGAAGATTTGCCTGGTTTTCTCTTGGTGTTGGTGGCTTGAGGTTGTGCCCAAAGGCAGGCAAGGAGGGCGACTCTTGAATCAGATCTGGATCTTCTGGTTCCCAAACTAACAAGATCTGGGGGGGGGGGGGCGGTTTGCACCCTCCCCAAAGGGGGGGTCCACATCATCGGACCTGCCCAAACATCACGTTTTTTCCATCTGAAATTTCAATTTATTCATGTGAACAGGTGGAAAACCTGTTGTGGATTCTTCTTTTCTTCCAACTTCTTTCTTCCAAAACACAAAATTTGAAGACTTCTAGAAGATATCAACCTAAAGCAGGGGTCTTCAAACTTGGCCCTTTTATGACTTGTGGACTTCAACTCCCAGAATTCCTCAGCCGGCATGCCTGGCTGAGGAATTCTGGGAGTTGAAGTCCGCAAGTCATAAAAGGGCCAAGTTTGAAGACCCCTGATCAATTCCTGACTGAGGAATTCTGGGAGTTGAAGTCCACAAGTCATCAAAGGGCCAAGTTCGAAGACCCCTGACCTAAAGGAAGCTGGGTCTCTTGGTAAATGGCAGTCTGGGAGCGATGGAAGCCATTTTCTCTTGAGGCCCATCTTTCTTGAAGGACAAACCGTGTTCAAGTACCACCTTTGTGTTTGTTTGTTTTTTAATTGTTTCAGATCTTAGAAAAGGGGCAGAACGGCCATTGTGCCTGCGGTCCAGGAGAGGATCCAGAAGAGGTCAGCACAAAACACAAACTGTTCAAGTGTCCTGGATGTTTTGAGCTGTATATCTGGGATGCCATGCAGAAATTCTGCTTAAAATAGGAATTGGGTGTCTAAACAGGATAGAGGTACAGAGAGTCCTCTATCTCTCACAGTTCGTTTAGTGACCGTTCGAAGTAACAACGGCCCTGAAAAAAGGGACTTAGGACCATTTTTGCACACAACCGTTGCAGCATTCCCCAGGATCATGTGATCAAAATTGGGCACTTGGGTGTATTTACAATGTTTGCAGCATCCCAGGGTCGTGTGATCGCCATTGGAGACCTTTCCGGCGGGGAGCTGGAGTCTGTTTTACGACTGCAATGATTTCCTTAACAGCAGTGATATGCCTAACAACTGGTTGTAAAATCCAGTGCAACTCTCTAAAGAACTGCCTTGCTTAGCCATGAAAACTTTTGTCCCGATTTACGACAGTTAAGTCATCGAGGTCTAGCTGTAGGAGTAGGCTTGCTGGCTAGGGAATTCTGGGAGTTGAAGTCCACCCATCTTCCATGTTGAAAAACACCTCTTTACCATAGAAAAGATCTTTCCTACTCACCACACTGTGCTTAATATGCTTTGACAACATATGGAGATGCAGCCATTTTCCTTCTTATGTTTTATTCTTAGAATTAGAGTTAGAATTATATGATGCTGGGGGGGGAGGAGGAGGAATGTGCATGGGAGTTTAGTTAGACATAACAATATTGCAGGTTTTTTTAAATAAGAGATGATAAGAAATGGCGGGTTGAAGAACTGGAGGGAAAGCCTGCATTTCAAACTAATTGGAGAATGTGATTTATGACTGTTAGTTAGAGGCGGGAATTGTCCTTTGATACTATGTGCTCAGGGGAGGGGATTTCAGATTTTGGCTTCGCCTATGTACGTGCCGATGCTATGCCACTCGAATAAAGATTCTTTAAGGTAAACAATGCCTCGAAGTTCTTTGAAGAGTTTCATCTGTCGGAACCATGACATTAAGCCGAAATCTGAATTCCATGACAATATCTTTTTCGTGAGACATTCTGTATTTCCTTTTCCTCTCCTGAACTAAATCTCGCTGCTTTGTCCTGCAGGGGATGATGGGGTTCCCCTTTGGGGTCCCTTTTTCTATCCCTGAAAATCCCCCCCTATTTTTCCCCCCATAAGCCTGCCAGAAACCACAAAGACAGCTCTTTTAAGCCCCTCTTCAAAAAAGGCTTCCTTTAAATACACTTCCTCCTTTTTTTTTAGTGGGCAGATTGTTAGTTTTCTTTCTGGCTCTTGACCGCCACCTTGTGATCTGTCTAGAAACAGCAGCTGAAGGAGATTCTGGAGCGCAGGTCTTGCAGCGAACTCTACGAGCACGAGAAAGACCTGGTGTGGAAAATGAGACATCAGATTCGGGATCAGTACCCAGGCGCTTTGGCCAAACTGCTCCTGGTAACCAAGTGGAATAAACACGAGGATGTTGCCCAGGTAAGAATTTTAGTTAAGATCCGCCGGGGACAAAACATTTAGCTGGGGATGACAGCTAAGCTGCAAAGCCAACGCTTACATCCTAAATTCTAGAAGTTCCTCTGCAAAACCACCCCCCAATTCACAAGTTAGGGTGCCATGTTTAGGAAAAGCTGCCTTTTCCTGGATTGTTAACAGCTGTTATTCAAAAATTGGCCCAGGAAAATTTGAACGTTACTATTCCGCAAGGCTTAATAATCTGCTTTTCCTTCCCTCTCGAGTCTTGATTGTTTTGATTTGCCTGGAAACCGTGTACGATTTCTTAAAGAGAGGTTTACCAGATTCTTTTGATAAAAAGAGTATTTATAATGTCTTGACTTTAAAGTCTAGGGCTGAACTCTTGTCAGGAATGGCCATCAACCTCTCGTGATCCTCCCCGGGTTGTTATGCAACATGTCCCATCATTCCAAAGCAGGCTGATGGGTTTCCGAAGACCACAGAATCCTCGACTTAAAAACCATTCATTTAACGACCGACTGAAGTTACGGCGGCAGCGAGGAAAGTCACTTATGACTATTTTTCACACTTACGACCGTTGCCACATCCCCATGATGGAAACCTGGATGCTTGGCAACTGGTTCATATTTATGACGGTCGCAGCGTCCCGGGGTCACGTGATCCCCTTTTGCGAACCTCTTGACAAGCAAAGTCCATAGGGAAGGCAGATTCACTTAACAACCGTGATTCACTTAACAACTGTGGCAAGAAAGGTCGTAAAATGGGGGCAAAACTCACTTAGCAAATGTTTCACTTAGCAACATAAATTTTGGGCTCAGTTTGTGGCCGTTAAGTGGGGGACTACTGTATAGGCCAGGCTGTTAAATCAAGCTTCGTTATTTAGGGGCAGTATACCAGGGCAGTGTTACCTTCAGTGCTGTTCTGACGGAAGGGGCACCCCAAAAGACGATGAAAGGCTTGGCCCAATCCAGAGCTGATCCTGTGCTTGTCTTGCAGATGATATTTTTGCTGCAGTCCTGGCCCGAACTGCCCGTTCTGAGCGCCTTGGAGCTTTTAGATTTCAATTTCCCTGACCCTTACGTGATCAGCTTCACCGTCAACTCCCTGAAAAAGCTGACGTGAGTACAATTCATCTCCCAAAATATAAATATCTTTATATTTAAAAGAAATATAAAACTGAAGAAAAAGAAAAAAGGGGGGGAAATGGGGGGGGTAGGGAGAGAGAAAGAAGGAGGCTGTTTTGAAAAGCACAGGAAAGAGGGCAGTTGTGCTATACAATTTCAGATTTTACTTTAAAAAAAAGGGGGGGGATTTCAACCCAGGAGAGTTTTTTTTTTTCAGAACCCTGGCAACTTTTAAGACGGATGGATTTCAACTCCCAAATTCCTGGCTGGCTGGGGAATTCTGGGAGTTGGGGTAGACTTCCACGCCTAGGTTAAAAGTTGCCAAGATTGAAAAATATCGACCCAAAATATGTTTGTGCCTTGATATCTTTGTGGTGTTGAGAAAAACACGGTGAAGTACAGGACAAAACACAAGGGGAGATGAAATTGATTGTGTGAATGGGGGGGGGGAAAGGGGGGGCGGGGTTGCTGAACTCCCCCCCCACTCTCCTGAAGGTGGCAGTCCCCCAGGTGGATTGGACTACAAGTCTCATCATCCCTGTCCCCAGGATGGGAGTCAAAACAATCTTCTAAAGAGAGAGAGAGAGAGATCTATTTGGTTCAACTGCTTAACTTGATTGTTTAACGATCTGCCTTCCCTTAACGGGCTAAGATGGGTTAGTTTAAAACTGGATTGTGGTTAGTTTAAAGCTGGATTGTGGTGGGGGGGTTGCCACTTCATTGCAAACCTGGAAAACAGGATCGTTCCCTCGGAGTTCAGTGTGTCATCTGAATGGCTACGCAACCGAGGTTGCTACCAATTAACCCTCTGCTCTTCCCCTTGCAGAGATGCCGAGCTGTTCCAGTATCTCCTACAGCTGGTTCAGGTTTTGAAATACCAGTCCTACTTAAACTGTGAATTAACCAAGTTCCTTTTGGGCAGGGCCTTATCCAACCGGAAGATCGGCCATTTCCTATTTTGGCATCTCAGGTGAGAAAGAGGGTTTGGGAGAAGCAAGGCGGTTTAAGAGTCTCGTTCTCCACTGACCTGTTCCCCCACTGGGGTCCCAGGCCAACTGGCAGAGTCTTTAAGGCCCTTACGAAAATATAGGAGGGTTTGGGGGCCGACCTCACATCAAGGGGGCAAAATGTTCCAGAGGACAGGAGCAACAGCAGAGAAGGCCGTCCTTCCTGGATCCCGCCAACCGGAATAATCAGAATTAATTTTACAAATTAATTTCTTTTTTCTGGAATTTTCATCCACTTTCCCCGCTGGGGCAAAATACTCTCGCCCCAGCGTAGCACCACGGCCTGATTGTGCATAAGCCACGGAGGTCCAGCGGTTGTAGCCATATATTGATAACTCCCCCGTGATGAAAATTCTGTCTTTTTTTTTTTCTTCGCTTGGGTTCCATGTCTCCTTCGATGTTTAACTGTGGCTAGATCGGAAATGCACTTCCCTTCGCTGGCGTTAAGGTTTGGCCTGATTCTCGAGGCCTATTGCCGAGGAAACGCTCACCATATCAAAGCTCTGATGAAACAGGTAAGGAGGCTGTTTTGGGAAGCGAGAATGGCCTTGGGAAACGGTGGAGAGAGAGAGAGAGAGAGAATGAGACGGACGCAGACTGGACCACCGTCATATAAAACAGGGGTCCCCAACCCCCGGTCCGCAGAGCATGCCGGCAACCGGTCCGCACAAACAAGCAAAGCCCCATCCGCGGGATGCAGGCAGCACACAAAACCACGCACCCTCCAGTCCGCAGGAAAAACCTCTCTCCACGGAACCAGTCCCTGGTGCCCAAAAGGTTGGGGGCCTCTGATATAAAAGCTACCTTAGCCCAGAGAAGGAGGAAGGCCGTGGGAAGGAACCTCTTAACTGAGATTTTAAGTATGTTTGTGACAGCAGGCAAGCAGGTCTTCCTGGTTAAACATGCTCAACCAGAACCATTTGGTTATTCAGTTACAGTTCATCATGTATCCTTCACAAATGCCTTGTAACACACGGATATCGGTCTTGTGAGAGCCGGATACATAGCAATTGACCCAGAGTTTGCATACCAATTTGGTTGATGTCAGCAAAGGCAAAAAAAAAAAAAAAGAGGACAAGACCAAACAATAGGAGTCCATACGCTGACTCAGGTGGTATCTGAGAACTTCTGCACCAGAGACAAATTCCGTGTGTGTCCAATTGCACTCAGCCAATAAAGTTTTCTGTATGATTGCTATTTCCTAGTACATGATTGTATTTTAATAAGATTACTATGAATGTGATGATTATTATATTCTAATATTTTTTATACCTAGACAATACACTGTTCAATACAGAAATGGAATTTTTGATTAATAATAATAATAATAATAATAATAATAATAAATAATAATAATAATAATAATAATAATAATAATAATAATAATAATAATAATGAGGAGGAGGAGGAGGAGGAGGAGGAGGAGGAAGAGGAGGAGAAGAGTTTTCTATTATTATTTCCAATCTCAAGAGGATTGTCAACCAGTGTCTTGGCGAGCGCTTTTGTGGGATCCGATTGATCTAACTTCTCTCTCTCTCTCTCTCTCTCTCTCTCTCTCTCTCTCTCTCTCTCCGGATTCAAGAGCGAAGCCCTCAACAAGCTGAGGGCCCTGAATGACCTCATCAAGGTCAGCGCTCAGAAAAACACCAAGCCTCAAACTAAGGAGTTCATGCATACTTGTATGCGCCAGGAGACTTATCAGGAGGCCCTCTCCAACCTCCAGTCCCCACTGGATCCCCGAATCTTCTTGGCAAAAGTCAGGTAAGGGGCCGGGAGAAAGTTTGGGGAATGGGTTAGGATGGGCCTGAAATTAATGGGGAGGTGGTGCCCCCAGTCTTGCTTGGCCCAGTTCTGCTCAGTTAAATGGTAGAATTAATGTTGGTTGAGAGTTGTGATTCAGGTAAGCCGATAAAAGTTGACGGGCATTGTAATGCTCAGATTAACCTGTCCGTCCATCCATCCATCCATCCATCCATTCCAATTCATTCATTGTCAACGCTGCTAACATTGGATGTTTCGCATTGACAACAGATGGAAATGTAGCCATCTTTTTCCCTTTTGCTTTTAGAGTTAGATGATGCTGGGAGGGGGGGGGATGTGAAGGAGAGTCTAACTAGACATAACAAGACTAAACTTAGCGTGAGAATCAAGGTTATTGAGCCCAAAGCTGATAAGGAATTGGCAGGCTGGAGAACTGGAAAGGAAGCCCACGCTTCTAGCTAATTGGGGAATGTGATTTATGACTGTTAATTGGAGGAGGGAATTTGTGCTTTGATACTATGTGCCCAGGGGAGGGGAATTCAGTTTTTGGCTTCGATTATGCAGGGCCGATGTTATGCTACTCGAATAAAAGATTCTTTAAGGTAAACAATGCCTCGAGGTTCTTTTGAAGAGTTTCGTCTGTCGGAACCAGGACACATTCATTTATTCATTGGAATTTAGAGAACAACCACCTCATAGCAGTGACTCCGATTTAACTCAGTGTTTCTCAACTTCTGCAACTTTTAAGAGGGGAATTCTGGGAGTTGAAGTCCACATTGAGAAAGGCTGATTTTACTCAAAGTTAGCAGCAGGATGGGGTTAGCCCAGTTCTTCAGTTTGAGCAGCAAGGATATTTTTTTTTTTCCTTTCAACAAGGGATTTGAGTTGTGTCTCTCTCTTCCCCCCCCCGCCCCTCTTTTTGTGTATTTGCCTCTTTCCAGTGTAGAGCTTTGCACCATCATGGATTCGAAGATGAAACCACTGTGGATTACGTTTAACAACGGCGAGGCGGGAGGAAACGGCACCGGCTTGATATTCAAAAACGGGGATGGTAAGGAAGAGCGAAGAGCCCAGTTTTTTGGTTACCAAGATACCGGGTATAAGAGGTCAGGCTAGATGGCCTCACACACCGCTTCCTTGCCCTGGGATGAGTCCGCTTACTACTTCCCCTGCAATGCAGGTTTAAAAGGAAGCCTCTACCTAAAGGCAGGCATTTGGTGTTTTTGCTAAGCTGAGGGGAAAGGGACCCTGCCTTCTTCCATGAAGACTTCAGCTCCAAGGAAAAGCGAAATATTAAACGTGGGTGAGCTGATGGAGCTGCAAGAGGACTTGAAGTAACGCCAAAAAATTCTGCATACGGGGGGGGGGGCTCCTTAGTGCCCTCCGAGCTTGTTTTCTTGCAGACGTTTGATCACCAAACTAGCTACCGTTATCAGATGCCCCTCTGCGTTAGTTGCAGTTTTGCATCATTCTGCCTAGCCAAAGCGCCCCCTTGTGGGCCGGATGAAAAAATTCCAGGGCAATGGACGGACATCACTCTCATCCCGTTGTAATTTCTGGTTGGAGAAAGTTGAGGGTGGTAAGAAAGAAAGAGAGAGATGAAGGGTCAAACCCAACCTTTCCCCCCCCGTTTGGCAGATCTTCGCCAGGATATGTTGACGCTCCAAATGATCCAACTGATGGATATCTTGTGGAAGCAAGAAGGTCTCGACTTGAGGTGAGTTGACGTCGTGGCTGAAAAGAGGTGGAAAACCGCCCCGAAGAGCTCACACTTTGCTTTCTGCAGGTGCAATGCAAGCCTAGATGGGTGTGTGGGTGACCTGTCTCCATCCTGCTTCTTCTACAGCCTCATCTTCCATCTGTAATGCCCACCAATTCTGAGGAAGGCTTCTTTTCAGACCACTCTTTGGTCTTCATCTGATCCTTCTTCCAAGCTGGCTGGCTTGCGTTTGATCTCAACTTGAGCTTGGCGGTGTTGGGACCCACCCAACACCTCAAGTTTCAACCCCACTGGAGCAGGATCTGATTCTTCTTCCCTCTCTGTTGCTCTCTCCTCTGAAGGATGACCCCGTACGGCTGCCTTTCCACCGGAGACAAGATGGGGCTGATCGAGGTGGTGATGAACTCGGACACCATCGCCAACATCCAACTCAACAAGAGCAACATGGCAGCCAC
The DNA here is from genome assembly GCA_023970755.1 of Azemiops feae. Lineage (NCBI taxonomy): Eukaryota > Metazoa > Chordata > Lepidosauria > Squamata > Viperidae > Azemiops > Azemiops feae. The sequence goes on along the minus strand of JALGBA010000710.1, from coordinate 86,123 downwards.
CGCCGCTTTCAACAAGGATGCCCTCCTGAATTGGCTGAAATCCAAAAATCCTGGGTACGTTCTAAGGAAGCCCTCTTTAGCACATCCCCCATGCCTTCCAGATTGGCTGGGACTACAACTCTCAAAAAATCTCAGCTAGCATGGCCAATGCCAGGATGGAGACTCAGATCTTAGAGGCTTAGAATAAAAAGGTGGTCCTCAAAGCCTAAACAAGCCCTGGCTTGAGAAGACTATGAAGATGAGACTGGGTGGTGGATGAAGATTACTCAACAAAAGGTTCCTGTCCCTTGGCAGTTGTCTACTCAACTCATCTAGCTGGAAGGAGTAGAAGGGTAGATCTTATCTAGTTGTCTACTCATCTAGCTGGAAGGAGTAGAAGGGTAGATCTTATGGTTTGAGAAGACACGTGGAAAATGGGCATGCTTCTGACTGGCTGGTCTCAAGCACCCAGATCCTCAATGACTCTAAGTAGATCTTCTCATGATGTTTCTGAGGTCTTCAGATACTTAACTAAATGAATTGACTTTCTTAAAAATTTTAAGAATCGAGGACAGCACAGCTTAGAATGGATTTAAGCGAGGAAGAGAACAACATCTTGTGGGGATAGGAATTTGATCTTGGTTTTTTGGGCTGTTGCTGCTTTGAAAGGGCGCCACTGGGTGAGTTTTTATGCTGCCTCGCAAGGGGTGAGTCGACGTTCCTTCAGCAGCTTCTTCTCCTCTCTTGTGTAGTGATGCTCTGGAGCAAGCCATTGAGGAGTTCACGCTTTCATGTGCTGGATACTGTGTTGCTACGTACGTGTTGGGGATCGGTGACCGTCACAGCGACAACATCATGGTGCGAGAGAATGGCCAGGTATTTTGGGATCATGACAGCTGACCTGCCTCGTTAAATTCCCTTTTTATTCCATAAAAGAAGCTAGGTTAAGATTAATGAATAGATACTATTTTGTAATCCAAAAATTCAACGAGCTGGTTAATTACTGTCTTGAGTTGTGCAGTTTATTCATATTGCGATGTCCAGCACTGTAAATTGTCTTGCTTTGTTTCTAAATATTACATACAGCTTTGATTCGGAGTTCTTTTATACGCCTGCTGCTTTTTAAAAATAAAATAAAATAAAATAAAATAAAATAAAACCACTGCTGGATTTGCAATTGAGAATTTGAACTTTTTTTCCCTTCCTTCCTTTCAACATCCCTCTGCAGTTGTTCCATATTGATTTCGGCCATTTCCTGGGAAACTTCAAGACCAAATTTGGGATCAATCGCGAGCGGGTCCCTTTCATTCTGACCTACGACTTTGTCCACGTGATCCAGCAGGGGAAAACCAGCAACAGCGAGAAGTTTGAACGGTAAGCGTGAGATGGAGCCTTGCTGGTTTCAACCAGGGCTCCTCACCTCTGCAGTGCTCTGTGTATATTTTAGCCATTGAGTGTGGATGTCATATTGTTTATCCTTCTTACTATCTTCTTTACTCTCCCCTTTTATTGGTACGAGAATTCTGCTGCTTTGTATGTACAGAGTGCTTCTGTACCGGAGACAAATTCCTTGTGTGTCGAATCGGACTTTGGCCAAATAAAAGTTCAGTTCCATTCAACTTACAGCTGGCAGTTTATCTCCCAAATCTTTTTCAGTCTGGGAAGCAACGTTAACCCCCCCCTCCCCATTTGTCCTTTTTCCCTCTCAGGTTCAGAGACTACTGTGAAACAGCTTACATGATCCTCCGAGGCCACGGCCTTCTCTTCTTACATCTTTTCTCCTTGATGAAAGCTGCTGGCTTACCAGAGTTGAGTTGCTCTAAAGACATCCAGTATCTCAAGGTGAGGAGGAGATGTTTTGAGTGGGTTCACAACCACAGCTTCCAGATTTGAAGTCCATCGCAAGAATCAATGGACACTACAAAGATGGAGGGAGCATCTCATGGTTTGCAAACGTTCTAGGGTCAAGGGTCTTCAAACTCGGCCCTTTGATGACTTGTGGACTTCAACTCCCAGAATTCCTCAGCCAGCTGAGGAATTCTGGGAGTTGAAGTCCACAAGTCATCAAAGGGCCAAGTTTGAAAGACCCCTGTTCTAGCTGGATGCAAACACCCAAAATAGATTCCAGACAGAAATATGCAGCCATCTCTCACTCTTCGAATTGCATGCACTGGTGGTCCTCAACTTACGAACACAACTGTTAAACAAGACTGCTGTTCAGTGAGTTTAGTCCCATTTTAAGTCCTTTTTCTTGTCAGAGTTGATAAGTGAATCACTGCAGTTGCTAAGCTAGTAACAAGGATAAGCCTGTTTCTTTTTTTCTTTTCAATATTTTTCTGGCTAAGAAATTATCCAACCTGAAATGCAGCAGACCTGATTCAAGACAAGATAATTCTTTGCAGGAGAATAACAACTTCAGCCTAATTTCGATCAGAATAGAGCTGGAAGGGACCTTGGAGGTCTTCTAGTCCAACCCCCTGCTCAGGCAGGGGGCATGACAGTTTTAATAACTGTCAGTCGTTGTGACAACCTGACAAATTGCCCCTGTTGTTTTGTTTCTATGAGTTGAGTCAGCTTTCAGTGACACTCTCGAGATGAAAACAAACCACCTTGAACTAAATTTTGATCAGTGGCCAAACCTTTTTAGTGTACTTTTTTTCTGTGCTTCCTGTGACGGGCATGTAGCCTTTTCCTCTTCAGAGTTGTGTCTTCTTCATGTAGACAAAATACTACAAGTCCACAACATGATGTTAAATGGTGCCACCCTCACCAAGTGTCCTATCAGTTATCACTCCAGAAATAACAAAATTTACACACAGGTAGTCCTCGACTGAACGACCACAACGGAGCCCAAAATTTCTCTTGCTAAGCGAGACAGTTAAGTGAATTTTGCCCCGTTTTATGACCTTTCCAGCCACCGTCGTTAAGGGGATCGGTGCACTTTAGTACACGGTCTGGCTTCCCCGTCGATTTTTCTTGTCGGAAGGATGCCAAAGGGGACTCTGCCACGGTCGTAAATACGAGTCAGTTGCAAAGCATCGGAATTTTGATCACGTGACCCTGGGGATGATGCAACAGCTCTTAAGTGGTGAACGCTCCAACACTGGAAGTTTTTAAGAAGAGACAGGACAGCCATTTGTCCGGAATGGTATGGGGTTTCCTGCCTGAGCAGGGGGTTGGACTAGATGACCTCCAAGGTCCCTCCCAACTTTATTATTATTATGAAAAAAGTTGTTACTTTTTTCCAGTGCTGTTGTAACTGCGAACGGTCGTTAAATGAACGACCTGTTTTTAAGTTTTTAAGAAGAGACTGGACAGCCATTTGTCTGAAATGGTATAGAGTTTCCTGCCTGAGCAGGGGGTTGGACTAGATGACCTCCAAGCTCCCTTCCAACTTTATTATTATTATTATGGATCACCGCAGTCAGCCAGATGTTCAGACTGGATTTGGCATTTTTGTCTACCTATGGAGTCCTCACCAAGGACCTGGGATAGGCAGATCTGGATGTTTGATGGTATTACAGATCTCGTCGCAGGGTGGAAGCAGTTCCTAGTAAGGCCGCCTTTCGCAATTGACTAATGGCGAATTTGTCAATGCCGATGATGGTGTTCAAGTGGTGCTCCAGTTGTTTTGGGATTGCACCCAAGGCGTCTATTACTATTGGTACTACCCTTGCTTGCCTTTGCCACAGTCTATTTCTATTTCTATTTGTAGGTCTTTGTATTTTGTTATCTTCTCCAGTTCTATTATTATTATTATTATTATCATTATTATTATTAAAACCTAGATGAAGAGCTTTTTTTCCTAAGGTCACATTTATACCTTTCAGGACTCGTTGGCATTGGGGAAGACGGACGACGAGGCCCGGAAGCAATTCCAGCTTAAATTCAACGAAGCCCTCCGGGAGAGCTGGAAGACCAAAGTCAACTGGCTGGCCCATAATGTCTCCAAGGATAACCGTCAGTAGGGGACCCTCTTCTCTCCCCCCCCCCCGAGTCTTCCTTCCTGGCTCTCAGGATGGAGCAGCTGGGCCTTCCACACCTTGCATGAAACAGGCTGGACCGTTTTAAGCTGCCCAGATGTGGACGTTTATATTGCAAGATGTCCTGCTTGGAAAGGTCCCTGGAGATAAGTCCTCTGCCAAGCGGGTGATGGCCTGGGGCAAGGATGAGGAACAGTGGCACAATTGGGGCAGCTGCGCAGTTTGATGATGTGCGTATATGTGTTATGTGTGTGTGTGTGTGAGATTCGTATTTTATACTGCTCAGAGGTACTTGACTCACTCACTGGTTGAGCTGAGGAGATTGTAAGTTTTCGAGGACTCCAATGATCCCTCCAAAGAGCTGGCCTCTTTATGAAGAGATGGACTTTCTCGCGAAACAGGTTGGTTTTTGCACAAAACGTTGAATCCCAAATTCCGGGTCAGGGACGGTCTTTTGAAAGAGGAACCCTTGGTGAGGAGAAGTGAAGGTTTTGGCAGGAGGTGGATGGTTTGAGGATAACACTCATCCTGGTTTGTCGGATGCAAAAACGGGCTTGCGAACTTTCAGTTACTTCTCTCATCCAGAGCTACAGATTACATTCTTTTAAAAAAAAAAAAAAAAAAACCCAAAAAAACAACAACAAACCAACCTGGCCCCTTACCGATAACCCTTTCATTTTTATTTTTTTTAAAGCCAGCTTTTCAATAAATTCAAATTTGTTTTACCAGTTAACTTTGGACGACGTTTTGTTTCTGCTGGGGTTTATTTCCCAAGAATTCCAAAGCCTGAGATTAGTCAACTAGTCCTTTTTATTAGCGTCGAGATGTCAAATGGGAAGGAAATGCGGAAAGTAGAGCCCCTTCTACGAGATACACTTTTCCAGATGCCGAGGTTGGATCGACGTGGATGCAGGAAAACCACCTGCCATCTTTGCATCGGTTCATACAACACGCCAAGCCATGATTTGTGTGAATGCGGTAGTTGGGTGGCTCTGAACTTATCAAATGGTTTCTGGGGAAGATTTCCCTTATTAGTGCAAGAAAAGTTAAAACAAAAAACCGATAGTCGAAAATGCAACAGGAAAGAACAAAATGGGGAAACCAGAAAAAACAAGGTCCTAATAAAGCTTTGGGGGTTTGTTTTTTCCCCCCTGTACCAATTTTTTTTTTTATGATGGTGGGGTGAAAGGATATTAATTGGAACAAACCTTGGAACGAGGAGGAAAACTTTATTTTTAAGTTTAAACGGGTGGATTGGGAATTAAAAGAAAAACCCTCTATCTGGGGGAGGAGACTCCTTTGAGCACGATCTCACAAACTTATCCAGTGCTGAATTGATTTGGGGGACTTTATATCGTCACCTCCTTTTTGCCAAGAGATTGGTTGAGTTTCTTTAAAAACAAATATACAGAAAGTCTCACTGTTTACAAGAGAAAAAGACAGACCCATAAGGCTAAAAGTTACCTCTACAATCCTGAGCTTAAATCCCATTTAAAAGGCAAAGGACTGGATGGCTCCAGTTGATTCCTAGGCTACCTTCTTATCTGAAGTTTGGCATAAACACTGCGGTATTCCTCCTATCTGTAGTTGGGTTAACCTTTAATAAAGGGGAAAAAAACCAGTAAAATACTAGCGGGTGCAGCTTTTGAGTTTAAATTCTAAATTAACCAGCTAAACATAGGCTTTGTCTTTTTGGACGAAGGAAGGAAGGAAGGAAGGAAGGAAGGAAGGAAGGAAGGAAGGAAGGAAGGAAGGAAGGAAGGAGGGAAGGATAGATAGATGATGGATGGATGGATAGATAGATTAGATAGATAGATGATAGATACATAGATAAGATAGATAGATAGATAGATAGATAGTACTAAGGAAACTTCTGGGTCTCTCCTCCCCAAATATGACAGCAAATCTTGTCTTTTTTAGAACCAGAAATTTATTGTAGCTCAGACTTTTCCAAACGTGACCTATTTACCAATATACACATCTGAAATGTTAGACCCATGATGGCTACAAAATGCATCGGAGGGGAAAAAAAAAAATTACAGCCTTTCCGTATTAGCATGGGGGGGGGGCGGCGGAGAGGACATGATTTAGGTTTACAGTCTCTAAAATACAGTTGCTAAACAGAGACAAGAATCATGGAGAAAAAGGCTAAGGTTTTCTACACGGCGACAATAAAACACAGGACAATTCAGACACAAGTTAAGAGTGTTCCCAGTGAAAAGTCGCATGTGGAAATCTTTCAAACCAGCTTCCCTTGCCTGTTTAATCAATCAATCAATCGGGGGCTGTTGGGTTTTTTTTGTTCTGAAAGGGGTGGTGGTGGTGGTGACTGAAACTGGCATTTGGCTTTCTGAAGTGTCCCGTTGCCAAAGGCACTGTGGAGATCACACTGGCCCAAAGGAAACCCTACTACACGCTTGGCTTGGCAGTTAAAAAAAGTTCTCAAAAGGATGCCTGGGGTGTGTGTAATTCAAGCAACCCCCCCCCCCAACTGATCCAGGCATCCCATTTTTCAAGGTGGGATGGCCAGGACCAAATGGAAAATTCTACCTGTTCAAATAATTCTGCCACAACAGGTGTCCCTGACTTTCCTTTTCTGTTTCTTCACTCCCCCCCCCCTCCCCTCGCTCCACAAATTAAAGGGAAAAAAACCAACTTTCTACACTTTTGCAGCTGAAATCCCTCTCCTTCTCCTCTCCTCCCCCCCCCTTTTAATTTTTTTTTGTGCTTTTGCCAGTTTGGGCAGATCTACCCCGTACCTGGAGAGAAGCCGGGGATGGGGTAGGTGCTCCGTGCAAGATTAGAAACGGATTTTGCTTTGGCCACAGAGCAGAGAAGAGCCAGAAAAGCACATTTTTTTTAAAACAAAAAAACTTAAAAACTGGGAGAAGATCCTTTCCTCACCCCCTTCTCCCCCCCCCCCAGGAGAAGGTAACCTTTCCTGCCACTACCGGTGTGTAAACTGCTTTGGGGGGGGGGGGGGATCGTTCTGCTTCTGGCCCAGATCATCCAGGCAAGGTTTTGTGAAACGCTGGGTCTGTTTTCGATCTCTTGGATCACTCTTCAACGTTATCTGGAATGTTGATGCGATAAGCTTTAGAGGAAAGAAGAGCCACATCCATTTGGGGTGAACAAAAGACCCCCCCCCTCCCACTCCCCCCCCCCTTTCCCCAATAAAAATAAAAATAAGCTAACATTTCAAGTTAGTGTTGTTGTAGCTACAGGAATGAACAGGAGTGTGGTTTAAAAAAAATAAAATTAAAATTAAAATGAGGAATGACGCGAAAACAGAAACCTCCCCTCAGCAGCTGAGGTGAATTTGGACCGCAGAGCTTTCTGGATCTGGCCTGCATTTGGCTCAACTCCTGAGAAGTAGTGTAGTGTAAACCCGGAGAGGACCAGGTTTAAAGGACCAGGCTGGGCTCCCGGGTGCAATCTGCTTTCAAAACATAAAAAATAAAAATAAAACAGCAGAAGAAGCTAAAGAACCACGTAAGCCTCCGAGGATACGAAGGGAGTTGGGCCCAAAGGTGGCCGGAGAAGGTGCCTTTAAGTGTTAAAAGCCACCTTTCTTTTTTCTTTTTTCCCCTTCGGAAAGAAAAAAAAAAATATTTATTTTTTTTAAAAAAGGGGGACGAAAGAACCCATCCACAGACCTCGTATGAAATTTGCAGTCGAGTCCGTCGCCTTCGGTCGTCGTTTCATTTCTCTGTACTACTTTAAAACCTGTCCCAGGCTTCCGCCTTAGGAATTCTGGGAAAAAAACAAAACCTTAAATCGCTGCTTATGTCATGCTTCGTGATTTGATTCTTCATCGTCATGGTTTTTTTTTAAAACCTCAGCACGGTCGGTCTCCCTCCCTCCCTCCCTCCCCTCCCCTCCCTAGCCCAGCCATGTTTTTCACTACCACAAGTGACATAATTACATAGTTCCGACGTATTTACAAAATATTAAAAAGTCTTGTTAAGTCTCCTAAATATCGAACCCCGTTCTGCCATTTTACACATGCACTAGAGGTTGGGGAGGGGAGAAAAAGAGAGAACAGTTTGAAAACCGTCGCAGGAAGGAGGACCCGAGACAACCGAAAATCAGCTAAAAAAAAATCAAACCGAGGGTGGTGGTTGTTTTTTTGTGTGTGTGTTTTTGTTTTTTAAGAAAAAGACTAAATTAAACAAAAAAAAAAAGGTTAGCTCTCAAGTCAACGAACGAGCGGGGAGGGGGCGTTTCCTGGCTTTCGCCCCCTCGCGGCCCAGAAAAAGAGGTGCAAAGGAGGGGAGAGGAGGAGGAAGTGGGCAGCCCCAGGCTGAAAAATTAATATATATATATATATATATATATAATTAAAGTTTTTTAAAAAAAAAAGCCTAAAGGGGAGAAAAACCGGAAGGGGAAGAAGCATTAGCGCTGGGCCTGTTTGAGAAGGCTTGAGAAGATGCGTCTTCCCCGCGGGTCATTAAAGCAGCCTCCTCATCAAGCTGGGGGAAAAAAAAAAAAAGGACGGCTGCTTTAAGAGCCACCCGTACTTGGACATGGGGAAGGGGAATTTCTTTTTTTTTTTGCAAAGGGGGACGACTTGAGGCCCTGGAGGGAGATGACTGGGAGCAGGAAATAGGAAAACCAGCACGATCCAGTCACTGGAGGTGTGTGTGGGGGGGGGGCAACCGAAAGAGGAAGAGGCGCTAGCTACATTTCTACAGGCAGGGAATTGGGAACGGATACGCCCGACACACGAAGGGGAGGGGGTTGGGAGGGAAGGGAGACTGGCCAACGTTTTTTGGGGGGGCGGGCGACTGTCAGCCCCCCCCCCCGGGGAAACCCTGAAAGGAAGGGGAGTGGTCTGTCCTGGCGTTCTCTGGAGCAAGAGAACGAAGAAACGAAACGAAAACCGACGAGGCGAGCAGGGAGCGTGGGGGGGGGGGTGTCTCTCAGTAGGGCAAGGTCGAGTCATCCCACTCCAATTGCTGCTGCCGGTTGGCGTGCTGGGGGTCCTCTTCCTGCTCGCCCCCCTCCTCCTCCTCCTCGCTGCTCTCCGATTCGGCGCTGGTGATGTCGTCTTCCTCACCCCCGTCTTCGCTTTCCTCTTCCTCCTCCTCCTCCTCCTCGCTGCTGTGCTGGTCCTCGTAGGTCTGGGAAACGGAGGAGAAACGGTTAAGTCTCTCAAAGGGCTCTCCTGTTCGGGAGGGGGGGCACCTTAAGAGAGAGAACCCCAGGGGGACAGTCGCCTTCCCTCCGGTCCCACCCTGAGATTCAAGTCTCATCGGAGAGCGATTCTCAAGAGCCAGGGAGAGAACAGAAAAGGCCGCGGGAGAAAAAAGAGCGGAAAGGAGGAAAGAGCACCACTAAGAGATATTTCGGGTCATGGGTGCAAAAGAGGGTGCGCGTGTCATGGAAACTGTCAAATAGGCTTAGTGCCGCTTTCAAACACAGAGCCCCCCCCAGGTCACCTCAAAAAGGTGGGGTTGAAACCCCGGCCCCACCCACGACAGCCCCAATAAACGCAACTCCAAGTTATAACGAGAGTTATCGAGGTCTCAACCCAGAGGCCTTACCTCCATGGGGTTCACCGTGATGGTCAAGGCAGAGTCGTCCCAGTCCATCTCGTTCTCCTTGCCAGTGTCCTGGTCCCGCATTGTCCGCTGGTGGGCTGCTCGGATCCGGAAGACCCCCAGGATGATCATGAAAACCAGGAAGCTGATGCACACCACGATCACCACTGTGGCGGTGCTGGGAACCACTGGGGACAAGAGTGTTCAGGAGAGGCTAGTCAGGTTTAACTGGAGGACGGGAAGCACAGCAATGCATTTTTTTTTTTTTTACCTGTTCTGGGGAAGGGTAGTTTGGGGCAACTGATCTGGGGGAGCAGATTTTACAGGGGTGTAAGCAGAGCAGCAGAACGGGCTAACTCACATACCGGGGATCTAGTTCCCAGCTGGCATATTTACATAGAAGTCCAAACACTTTGCAAAAATGACCCTCTTGTCTCGAGTAAGTTTCTAATTGCTATCCCTTCTCAAGAGCCGGAAGATGCCAGGATAGGCAGGGACCAAACAGTGTAATTTGCAGCCGGTCCACTGTCTGCATATTTAGGTTTGCTGTCATTTTTGTGACACGGTGGCAACGAACAGGAGTCTGACCTCACAAGTTTAGGCGATGGGACGTTCCTGAATATCATCCTTTTTTCCTGTTTTGATTTTTTTACAACCGGCGTGTTTCAGAAAGCTAGAGAGCTGCTCCTGATCCCAGCAGGAGGGGCTAAATTTAAGTGCCCATCAGATGCAGTTGGCTTAATGCGGCGTTTCCCAAAACTTGGCAACTTTTAAGAGGGGTGGACTTCTCAACTCCCGGAATTCCCTAGCCAGCACGGCTGGTTGGGGAATTTTAGGAGCTGGAAGTCCCCGTCCCCCCCGTCTTAAAAGTTGCCTGGGTTGAGAAACCCTGGTTTAAATCGAATCTCAACAACTGCCTCTCCAAAAGCTGGAGAGCTGCCGGAAATGGGGCAAGGGGGAGATTCAAGGAAAGGATGGTGTCCTTACCGGAAAACCCCGGGTGAGGGTTTACGAGGTTGTGGCCAGAGAGGTCAACAAAGGAGTGATGGACAGGCTGCACGAATTGGGGCTGCTGGGCAATGTGGCTGGCATGTTCCATGACGTTAGCTGTGTGGATGACGTTCACCTGGCACACGCAAGATTGGAGAAAGGGGAACACAAGAGTTTTAGGAAATCAGCAGAACAGACCTGATTTCATTGTCTTTTGTGTGTGTATGTGTGTGCGTGTGCGCCTTGCTGACTGGTCTATCTTTCCCGACCTGACGGTCCTCTTCCCCAAATTCCCCCATGGCTAAGACTTCTGGGAGTTGAAGTCCACCATCTGGAAGATGCTCAGTTAGAGGAACAGAGCTCTATGTCTATGATGCTTAAATAGATTGTAAGGGGTGATTAGTCATATCAGGAAAGAAACCACCCAAGGATTCCAGAGGTGCTACTTTTTGTTGTTGTTGTTGTGGGGTAAAAGAAAAGAAACCTTGCCCCCTCTTATACCCAGCACACTCGGGGGAGGTTATTTTGAACAGGATGAACTAGTGGCTTCTCCTCCTGCGCGTTCAACTCCATTAAACACAGGTCTACTTCTGTTCCAACAACCGAAGGCCACAATCCATTCAATTCCTCGCGGCGAAAGGCCCAGTTTCACAACCCCCAACAATCCTGAAGCCGAACAGGAGAGGAGGCTCCTTCAACTTACTTCCACCTTAAATTCATTGCTAACGTAGCGTCCGTTGAGCTCCGAGCACACCAGCTTGAATTTTCGGTCAAAGAGCGAGACGGCTTGCCAGTTGCGGTACCGGATTAAGTGCAAAACCTCCTCGTAGCTAGCCATGGTGTCCACCCCTGCGGAGAACAGACACGGGTCAGCTAAAATCGATGCTGGTTGGGAAGGCTGTGTTTGGCAAACACACACACACACACACCGTTATTGCAGCTTGCAAGCCACGTGTCAACGCTGCTAACATCGGATGTTTTGCATTGACAACAGATGGAAATGTAGCCATCTTTTTCCCTTTTGCTTTTAGAGTTAGATGATGCTGGGAGGGGGGGGGATGTGAAGGAGAGTCTAGCTAGACATAACACTAAACTTAGCGTGGGAATCAAGGTTATTGAGCCCAGAGCTGATAAGGAATTGGCAGGCTGGAGAACTGGAAAGGAAGCCCACGCTTCTAGCTAATTGGGGGATGTGATTTATGACTGTTAATTGGAGGAGGGAATTGTGCTTTGATACTAGGTGCCCAGGGGAGGGGAATTCAGTTTTTGGCTTCGATTATGTAAGTGCCGATATTATGCTACTTGAATAAAAGATTCTTTAAGGTAAACAATGCCTCGAAGTTCTTTTGAAGAGTTTCATCTGTCGGAACCATGACACCATGATGTAGGACCTAGAGCAGGAGTCTTCAAACGTGGCCCTTTGATGACTTGTGGACTTCAACTCCCAGAATTCCTCAGCCAGCGTGCACGCTGGCTGAGGAATCCTGGGAGTTGAAGTCCACAAGTCATCAAAGGGCAGAGTTTGAAGACCCCTTGACCTAGAGTGTCCTGGAAACATAGCTGTGGCTTAGTGCAACATGTCAACCTTCTCCAAGGGTGGGAGGGACGGGGAGGGCCGTACCGGTGAGGATGAGGCCAAGGCCGGAGCTGCTCATCTCCATTCCTTTCTGCTGCAGCCGCACCAGGTCGACCTCCAGGCTCTCTTGGTCCCGGTTCAGCTCCTCCCCCAACACCGAGACTTCGCAGGTGTCCAAATTATGCATGATTTCTTCGGACACCAAGGATTCTTGGACTGGAAGGGAGAAGAAAGGGGAGAAACCGATCAGGAGGAAGGAAACGAGAGGAAGTCCCATCCATCAAGTTGTTTCTATGGAATCTGCGCTGCCTACGATGGACGCTGGATGCTTCTCTGTCCATCTCTAGCCTGTCCTGACTGCAATTATTTTTTAAAAAAAATATTTATTCATATCCCGCCTTACTTGTACAAATCAGGTAGTAAACATATCCAACACACGTTTCTCCTCCTATTTTCTTCACCACAACATCCCTGTGAGGTGGGTTGGGCTGAGAGAGAGGGACTAGCCCAAAGTCACCCAGCTCGCTTTCATGGCTAAGGCAGGACTTGAACTCACAGTCTCCCGCTTTCTAGTCTGGTGCCTTAACTACTAGAAACCCCCCCTCCCTTCTCTCCCTCCCTCCCTTCCTTCTCTCCCTCCCTCCCTCCTTCTCTCCCTCCCTCCCTCCTTCCTCCCTTCTCTCCTTCCTTCCTTCCCCTCCCTTCCTTCCTTCCTTCCCCTCCCTCCCTTCCCTCTCCTCCCTTCTCTCCCTCTTCCTTCCCCTCCCTTCTCTCCCTCCCTCCCTCCTTCTCTCCCTCCCTTCCACTGCCCATCTCCCTCAAACATTGCTGAATCTGATCCTGCATCCACCGCTGACTTTCAGGGCAGAATAAAAAGGAGAAATCAAAAAAATAATCTCAGCCGAAGGGAAAATATCCCCCGAATTAACTTCTGCTTCAATTTGATGGACGAGGTGCTGCTTTGTCCCACTTTTGGAGAAAAGTGGTTGCTTGAGAAACGAAGAGAGCGCCCTGTGCAGCCTCTCCCTTTCCTGCTCCTCTGCGTCTCACCTGTAGGGTCCTCCCCCCCCTCTCCCTCGGGCTCCACCTCCCGGGTGATGGTGCTGACGATCCGGAGCTCGGGGAAGAGGGACACGCCCTCGGGGCTCTCGAACTCCGAAGCCGAGCGGGCGAAGTGGTCGATGCCGCTCAGGCTGATCTTGGGCTCCTCGGGCTGCAGGACCACGACGTAGCCCTCCACGAGCGGAATGGCGATGCAGGCTTCCTTGTCGGCACACCTGGGAAGGGAAGGCGTGGGGGCCGTCAGCGGGGTGGTGGGTTCCCGTGGGAGAGTCTCTCTAGCACTAGGCCAGGGTTGCTCAACCGTGGCAATTTTAAGACAAGTGGACTTCAACTCCCAGAATTCTTGGGAGTTGAAGTCCACCCGTCTTAAAAGTTGCCAAAACTGCACTAGGCCTTCAACCCCTTCAACATTATCCTCCAATCCTGACCTTGGTTATTACTCTTCATGTTATTAAATAACCCACCCACCCCCAATTTATATTAATGCCTCCATGTCAAGTTTGGACATTCAGGTCCACAGGGGGAAGCGCCATCGTGCCTGTTCTGTAGAAAGCAGAGGCATACGGGCTCCCCGATAGCCTGCACCACCCACTCTAAAACAACAACAACAACAATTTGTGTTTCCCTGTGGAGTGTAAAAATTCAGCCACAATCTAGATGTTTGCTTTGGGCACAGTTCACAAACATAGCAAGTTTGCTTCCGGGTGCAATTCAAGGTGCTGCTTGTCGCCTTCAAAGCCCTTCATGGCTTGAGACCAGGTTATCTGAGGGACCCTCCCTCGCCTGTCACATCCACCCGACCCACCAGAGCGGGGAGGCAAGGAGTGTTGAGGGTCCCGCAAGGCAAGCGTCCTGTCCCATGAACCAAGCACCCACTGGGTCAAAACCCTGGTTGCATCTCCTCTTCTCCGAACCGCCGCAAAGACTCACTTCACCGTGCTTGTAATTTTGATCCGCCGGATGCCGGGTGTGGGGAACTGACGCGAGTTCACGTACGAGATGCGCTGCATGGTTTTGTCGAACCGCTCGATGTCGTCCCCTTCTAAACTCAGGGCTGACTGGCTGGGATTCATGTGGATCTGAAATGAAGGGAATAGAAATAGAAATAGAAATAGAAATAGAATAGAATAGAAATAGAATAGGAATAGAATAGGAATGGAATAGGAATAATAATAGAATAGAATAGAATAGAATGGAATGGAATAGAATAGAATAGAAAGAATAGAATAGAATAGAATAGAATAGAATAGAATAGAATAGAAAGAATAGAATAGAATAGAATGGAATAGAATAGAATAGAATAGAATAGAATAGAATAGAATAGAATAGAATAGAATAGAATAGAATAGAATAGAATAGAATGGAATGGAATAGAATAGAATAGAAATAGAATAGGAATAGGAATAGGAATAGAATAGGAATAGAATAGGAATAATAATAGAATAGAATAATAATAGAATAGAATAGAATAGAAATAGAATAGAATAGGAATAGGAATAGGAATAGAATAGAATAGAATAGAATAGGAATAGAATAGAATAGGAATAGGAATAGGAATAGAATAGAATAGAATAGAATAGAATAGGAATAGGAAAGGAATAGGATAGGATAGGATTAGGATTAGGATTAGGAATAGAATAAATAGAATAGAATGAATAGAATAGAATAGAATAGTAGAATAGAATGTAGAATAGAATAATAGAATAGAATACAGAATAGAATTTAATAGAATAGAATTTAATAGAATAGAATGTAGAATAGAATGAACAGAACAGAGTATTTTTATTGTCATTGTGTAACTCACAACAAAATTAAGTGCTGTCCACAGTGCACACTACACACAAGTAAAAACCACAAATCAGAACATACATTATATACACACATCCTTCACGTTCTCTTCACCGTTGCGCTGCCCCTAATATTGCGCTTCAATGTTGCCCCATGCAGAGGTATTTAATATGGTTACAGCTCTGGGAAGCTGAGAAACCGCAGGTTGCTAGGAAGGCAAGAAAACCTTTCTGGTTAATAAATAAAAGTCTACCTTTGAATTTGTAAATAATTTCATCTTTGCTGACTGAGAATGTGAATTGTGGTGGGCTTTTCTCTCACATTTCTGCCATGTGCTAAATAAATAAATAAAATGGGAAGGCCGCCAAAATGTAAGAAAACGGGAGCTTTTAAGCGGCAGGCGCTTTTTACGTTAAAGAAGCCAGGAACGTTGTAAACGTGGAACCAATTGCCCGGCCTTCGCCTCGCCCAGAGATCCCGGGAGTCGCGGTCCAGGCAGTCTGGAGGCCGACGCTGGTTCTCTGTGTCTTCCACGAGACCCTTGGCCCTTTCCGCAGCGGCCGTCTGAGAATTACCTTGAGGCCCTTCGCAGCGCCGTCCGCGGTGGGCAGGTCCAGGCCTTCCTTGCAGGTGTACAGGCAATCGATGACTTTCTTGCTCTCCAGCTTGCCCGAGCGGATGGTCAAGCCAGCCAGGTTGCCGCGGAAGAACTGAGCCATCCGCTGGTCACCCCCTGGACGAGGAAGGAAAAGCAGCCATATTTAGCTCAGGGGCTCGGCTGCCCCTGGCCTAGGTGCCACTCACGAACCGTGCTCGGCTTCGCTTTCCAACGGCATGCAGTTAGTTGAGTTGCCCGTTCCGGAGGCCGACTTGCAGTTATGCCCAAGCACGATGGGGAGGGAGGGAAAATAAAAAGACGCTCGTTCATGCAGCGAGGGGCAGGGATGGGATGAGCGAGCTTTGCTGTGGAATCG
This sequence comes from Azemiops feae, assembly GCA_023970755.1. Classification (NCBI taxonomy): domain Eukaryota; kingdom Metazoa; phylum Chordata; class Lepidosauria; order Squamata; family Viperidae; genus Azemiops; species Azemiops feae. Next base: position 70,225 of record JALGBA010000710.1, on the reverse strand, counting down.
AGGGGACTTTAAAAGGACATCGGTCCGGCTGCCTTTATTTGAAGACAGCTCGTCTAAAACAGGTAAGACGATTACAACCCAGGTCCAGGATGGAGACTATAGTGAAAGCCAGGATTATGGGGGGGGGGGGAAGGAGACGTGATGGGGACTGCTACATTTCCACCCCGTGATCAATTCATGAAATCCAGCCCTTGCGAGGGTTTTACTGAAATATGCTTGGAGATCGTATAAATTGCTCTAGATCAGCGTTTCTCAACTCTGGCAACTTTAAGACGTGTGGACTCTCGACTCCCAGAATTCTGAGAGTCGGGAGTCCATACATCTTAAAGTTGCCGAGGTTGAAAAACACGGATGAAGCCTAGGAAAGCCTATCAAATCTGGAACACTGCCTGTTCTAGTAGTCCTCTCCTATTGCCCCATCGATAAAAATCCATAGCTAAAGGAAGTATTTTGAAACAACTACTTTTGCACGGAAAAGATTGGGAAACTCTGGGTCAGATCCTGCTTTTTCTCCAAGGAAGCTTCCTTAGGATCTGCCTTAGGATCGGCTTTCCCCAGGCCTCCCCAAGTGTGAGCCTGTGACAAAGAGATTGGGATGGGCCATCCCATTTCCGGATCAGGAAATGAATTATAGAGACATTGCTTTCGGTTGGCTGTTTAATTCTGAGGAAGGGAACTATGGGCCAATGAGAAGAGTCCGTGACGGGTCCCACCCTGCAGTACCCCCACCCACTAGGCCAGGGGTCTTCAAACGTGGCCCTTTGATGACTTGTGGACTTCAACTCCCAGAATTCCTGGCTGAGGAATTCTGGGAGTTGAAGTCCACAAGTCCTAAAAGGGCCAAGTTTGAAGACCCCTGCGCTAGGCCAAGGAGACGTCTCAACCTAGTTCATTTCGTGGCTTAGCGACTTGCATATGAACGCGTGATGAAGAGTTATTGCTAAAAGAGGAGAGGGGAGGAGAAACCAAAGAGGAAGTGAATATATATATATATATATATATATATATATATATATATATATATATATATATATACACGAAGAAAAGTGCAATGAAAAGAAAAGAAAACAAACAAGCTCGGCAACGTGATTATGTGTCCCTCCAATGGCCGTAGTAATGCAATGCTGGCCGGTCATGCTATGTGTGATGACGCCACCACGGCTTGCCTTGGACACGAAAGCGTTAAAATTGAAAAATTAAAGACTGCCAGCAACCTGCAGGATTGTCTGTGGCTTTGTCGGTGTCATTCTCATTTCCTGTATACTCTGCGGAGAAGCAAGAAACAGGGAGAAGAAGAAAAAAACAGGAGCGGGCGGGTTAGGTAAGGGCCTGGATATTTCACCTGTCGCAGCTCAGGCCCGGATGGGTCACCCACCTGGGGTTCCAGTTTGTTAAGACAAGGTAGCGGGACCCAGAAGAAGGGCCTTCTCCATGGTGGCTCCCTTCCTTTGGAACATCATCCCTGCAGACATTAGACTGGCCCCCACCTTGACAGTCTTGGTTTTGCCAGCGGGCCTGGGGCACCCAGAGTTGCAAAGTGCATCAAATAGCTTATTTGTGTGCTGTCGCCGATGGATGGGAGGCGGTTATTTTATTTTTTTAGTTTTATATATTGTCTATATTGTGTTTTTATTGCTTGTTAAGCCGCCTAGAGTCGCTGCGGGCGAGCAGGCGGCCGTATAAATTTTCTACATAAATAAAGTAAAAAACAGCCAAGCAAAGTTTGCAATGACCCTGTGGAGCGACTCTCCAGCTCCTGATTCGAATAATTCGAAGAAAAGCCAAAAAAAAAGTGGCTGAACCCAGATGAATTTGGATCCATCCCCCCCCCACCCCCCCGGGGCAGTGCAGGAAGAGAGGAGAGAAAAAAGGGGAAACTGTCTCCGGCTGCCTTCTCCTTCCTGCTAAAGCTCAACGGAGCGCTAAACATAATCCCCCACTGACTTACAAATTCAATTATGGTCATCAAATTCCTGCGTGAGCCTATGTTTGGCACTTCGCACGACAGCAATAGAAAGTGGAGGATTATGGAAAAAGAAAAGGACATTTTCCCCACTAACCTGATTTAAAAAAAAAAAAGTCCTTAAAAGCGGTCCTTAAAAAACTGTGCCATTAGGGGATTTTTATTTTTAGGTTTTTAAAAAAGGGAAGAATTACGGTGCAAAAACGTTGGCGTGGGACTTGCCTTCTTAAGACTAATCTGAGCATCCGTTTTCTGAGGATGCCGATGAGGAAAAAAGCCTTCAGTCACCTTTGATGCAAAGTCCTTATGCAGTCCCTGGGGAAGGGCTGTTTTAACCTGCTTTAAAGGCTAGTTAAACTATTGGCGGCTGCATTTTTAAGGCCCCTCCGTAATAAGCCACCATCACATACAGCAGTTCAGTGAATTATACTGGCAAACATCCCAATCAACCCCACTCATACAACCTATCGCAGGAAAGGCAGAACCAGCGAGAACATTCTCACAAGACGTTTGGTTTTATATCTATTTGGTCTCCTAACCCAGTTCAAGTTCTTCGTTCTACTACATGACAATGAACTTGAGTGCTTCTGTCGAAAGGCAGCTGCCTGAGCTGGAGAGAACTGGGAAAATGGGTGGTTGTGTGATCTGATCGTCTTATTAAATCCGAGCTACTCTTTTGAAGTTCTTTGCTTCGATCAGCCCGCTGCTCCTGCCACGGAGATCTGAATGGATGAGTTGAAGACAATTTAACCCCCCAAATGGGAGTCTGGCCCACCAATAAGCCGTCAAGGTAAAATCTAGAAGGTGGCTTACCTTGCCAGCAAGCGCCAACCACTAGCTGTGATTCTATCTTGGAGGGGTGAAGGGGATAATCCTCGGTCACCGGGAAGGGATCGAAGGAAACGCCATCGACGTAGAGCGTGGCCACCGGAAACTCTACATTCAGGATGTAGTGGTGCCATTCCTGGTCGCAAACCTGGAAGAGGAACCAAGTGTTTAAAAAGACACCTGTATTTTGTTATTCCCAAAGGAGAGGACTCATTCCTGGCTCTACCTGTGAAAGATTCATAGTTTTAACTAGAGCTTAACAGGAAACCATGGACAGTGGAACCACAGGACAAGGATCCTCCCCCTTTGCTGGAGGAGATCAAGGGAAGGCAGGAGAGTTATTGGTGAGGGAGATTTTAATGAGGTTGTAATCTGGATCTGATGGGCCAGTGAGGGTCATAATCTAATGCAGATGGATAATAATTCAAGATCGGGCATCTTTGGGTAGGATCGGCTTGAACCCTTGGTTGTGGGCCACCACCTAGATGAACCAAGGGGCCTAACTTACAGCCCCTTTAGGCCAGGGGTCCCCAACCCCTGGTCCGTGGACCAGCACCAGGCCGCAGCATGCCAGAAACCAGTCCGCGCACACAAGCGAAGCCCCATCGGTGGGATGCAGGCAGCACACAAAACCACGCCCCCTCCAATCTGCGGAAAAACCTCTCTCCACGGAACGGGTCCCCGGTGCCCAAAAGGTTGGGGGCCTCTGCTTTAGGCCATCCATTTTGCAAATCAATGGAGGGGAACTGACCTAGGGCGGCTGGAGTATTTTTTGGGCCCACCTGATTCAGCCTCCAGTGGAATTCGGCCGGCTTGTAACTCTGCCCCTCGGAGGGATCCTGGCGGAAGAGGAAGACCAACCGGCAATTGTGCACGTAGAGGGAATAACGGTGACGGCTCATGTCTGCACAAGAAGATCAGAATTAGCCTCCCATCTCCGGCGCGTTTGATGCTCTTGAAAAGTCATGGGTCCCTTCCAGGGCTGGTCACTGCAACTGCCATCATCCGCCGTCCCTGGCTGCAGCCGGGGGGAAGCCCACAACATCTGGAAGAGGCCCAGCTTTGAGCTAATAACGGGAGGAGAACTTTCCCTCTGGCTCGGTGGGAACCAGGCCAACTCAAGTTGAGCCAATAAACCACAGCTAAGTAGCGCAGCATGCAGGCCCAGCGCCCTCTTTTTCCAACACCCGGAAACAAGGACTTAAAACGTATCTCCAGACCCATAATTGGCCTATTAATGTCCAATAAACGTTAACCCTGGGTGCAGAAGGCTTGGCGGCCTCCAGGAAGGGAAAAGGAAAGTTTTAAGAGCCAGAAGTCAACATGCAGGGTGGGAAATCGCCGCTCCACGGAAGAGAGAGACCTTCACAGGATTGTAAATAAGCCAGCATATGTTTCCAATAATTCTCCGTTTCCAAGCTTCCCTTTCTCAAGTAATTATTTCCAGCGTCCCAAGATACCCCCTCTTGTTAAGTGACAGGAAACACTTGATATGGCGTGAAACGAAGCTTGCAATTCCCCTTTCCAGAGCTGCTTCCCTGGATTCGGGGCACGTTCGGGATAAGCACACTTTGTCCCTCTTTCTGGACCCTTCCCTAATTAAATTCATTCGGCGCCAATTAGAGAGAGAGAGAGAGAGAGAGAGAGAGAGAGAGAGAGAGAGAGAGAGAGAGAGAGAGAGAGAAAGGCAACTCTTCCCTGTTGTAACTCAAGAGACAAAGAATCTCGCAGCGATTTAACAAGGGATGTGAACTTGGCCAATCCTCACAACCGCCGGGCAGACACTGATGAAATAGGTAGGTAAACCTCCTTCCCTCTTGCAGAAAGCAAACGGCGGCTTAACATTTTTTGCTTTCTTGAAAGCCAACCTTTTATTTTAGCTGGGGGAGAGAGGGCGGGAGCCTTTTGCAAAGTCAGCCTAGTCTCCCAAGTGACAAAGCACCCTCTTTTCTCTGCTCTGTTGTGAAACCCAAGCAATTACATTCCTCCTGGAATGGAGCCCATTTTAGAAAGGACAGCTTGCAGTGCCCAGACATTGAACCTGTTCAGAGAATACTAGACAAGGGTGGAGGGACGGGGGACGGGAGAGCGAAGGATCTTGTCTTGGGAGGGAGGGAGGGGAAAAAAAAAATTGGATTTGCTCTGTTGCGTTTCCAAATATATCAAATAATCAGCTTGTGACATCTGCTAGGGCAGGGGTCCCCAACCCCCGGTCCGTGGACCAGTAGCGGGCCGTGGCGTGGCCAGCAACCGGTCTGCTCAAACAAGCAAAGCCCCATCCGCGGGATGCAGGCAGCACACAAAACCACGCACCCTCCGGTCCGTGGAAAAACCTCTCTCCACGGAACCGGTCCCTGGTGCCCGAAAGGTCGGGGACCTCTGTGCTAGGGAGAAGGAAGAGGCAACAAGACTTCTGGCTCTCACAACAAGCACAAAACCCAGACAGGCTGAAACACCACACCCACGGCCGGGCTACTATGGAGAAACAATGATATTTTAGTCTACTGCTCTCAAACAGGCGTTGGTGCAGTCTTTTTGTGACGTCACCGGAATCCTATCCCAAAGGCGCGGGATCGCAAGCCAAACGGGTGCCCGTCGGCTCCCTTTACCTGTCTTGTCCGAATTGCAGAGGATGGTCTCCTTCTCCTTGGCCCCGGGGCCGTGCCTCATCCAGACGGAAATCACAAACGGCTCCTTCAGGCTGATGCTGACCACGCTATCCGGCACCTTCACGGCTTGAGTGCCGTTGAACTCGAAGACCTGGTCGCTTTCATGGCCGTTGTCGGTCGGGAGGTTGACGGTCCAGTTGGCCGCGTTGCTCGGGGAAGGGAGCAGCTCCGCGGTGTCCGAGGAAGCGCCTGCAAGGCCAGGATTGAGACACCGTAAAAGAGCGGGCCGTTTTTTGCCTCCAGGGAAAGGTGCAGATCTGCTGCTAGCCGCTCCTTCCGGCAGGGAAATTCTGATTCTCGCCATTCTCACGTTCAGTTTGCTGAGTAAAAGGCCGTGTATCTTACCTGGCATCTTGGTCTGGGGGGGGGGGGGGGGGGACATTAGGCACCCATGGAGGGAAAGGCCTCTGTGCCTCTTTTCAACACCCGTGCCGCAGCCGAGAGAGGCTCGCCTTGCCTGACACACACATACACACCCCGGGAAGCCTGGAATCTTTCTGCTTACCGCAGAGCCGGTGAAGGGACTTCTCCGAGTAGGTGTCTCGGTCGCAGCCTTTCCCAATGTGATTGGTCTCCAGCTCGACGGTGGCCTGGACGGAGGTGATGGGCTCGTCGCAGGTCTCCAGATGGATGTTGGGGAAGAGGGAAAGCGCCCCTGTCCCGGGTTCGTATTCCATCCTTTTGCTCCAGCCTGAAACCATCAACAGAGACGTTGCAGCCAGCAGCCTTTGGGGCCTGAAGCAGAAAGCAAGGGGCTTGGGGGGGAAGGGGGGGATGGACAGACGACAAGACTAACCCTGCCAGCCTGGTTTGCAGGTGGCTTTAATGCTGATCTTCACCAGCACATCCTCGGCAGCCCTCTTCTTCCCGCAGTCGTAGGCCGTGACGGTCAGCTTGTACTGGTGCCCCTTGCTGAAGCTCAGCTTCTCCGTGTTCTTAATGTAACCTGGCAAAGGCAGGAGTCGGGGGTCAAAAAACAGAGCGGGCTCTGACACGGTGAATTAGCCGGTCGCAAATAAAAAGGACTGGCATCCCTGCATTGAGAAGGGGGGGGGGGAAGTGTGATAATCCCTCCCCCAAAGCAATGATGGGATGGGTTTGACGTCCTTCCCTCTAAGGCAGTTCTGTGGCCTGCCAACTTCTCGGGTACAAGCCCAGCCCTCTGTCGTGGCCTTTGGACCACTTAGCAATAGCACTTAAGACTCATATACCGCTTCACAGGGCTTTACAGCCCTCTCTAAGCGGTTTACAGAGTCAGCTTACGGGCCCCCCAACAATCTGGGTCCTCATTTTACCGACCTCAGAAGGACGGAAGGCTGAGCCAACCTTGAGCCGGTCAGGATCGAAGTGCTGGCAGTGAGCAGAGTTTAGCCTATAATTCTGTATTCTAACCACAGCGCCACCAGGCTGCCTTCCTTCCTTCTCCTTGTTTCTCTTCCTTCCTTCCTTCCTTCCTTCCTTCCCAAGCAATAGCACGTAGACTTATATACCGCTTCATAGTTCTTTTACAGCCCTCTCTAAGCGGTTTACAGAGTCGGCCTATTGCCCCCCCCCCCCAACAATCTGGCTCCTCATTTTACCAACCTTGGAAGGATGGAAGGCTGAGTCAACCTTGAGCCGGTCAGGATCGAACTGCCGGCAGTGGGCAGAATTTAGCTTGCAATACTGCATTCTAACCACTGCGCCACCACGGCTCTTGACAGGGATCTGGGCCACTTCAAAGGGATTCGGGCCACTACCCAAAATGCCATCCGTTACAAGCCAGCCAGCCGCCTGCCTTACCGTCTTTGTCGATTGCAAAAGGAACCTCCGGAGTGACAATCTCGTAACTGCAGATCTGGCTGAACTGCGGGGAACAGTCGGCATCCACCGCCTCCACCTTCAGGATGTTGTCGTACCGCTTCCCCTCGATTGCCGTGGCCTTGTAGGACTTCTCTTTGAAGACCGGCGCATACTCGTTGACATCGTTCACCTGGATGTGCACGGTGGCTCTGGGAACAGAGGGTGAGACTGCTATTTGCACCACTCAGGTGACCCTGAGGGCACAGATAAGCCTCCAAGTGGCCTCAACGACTCTCTAAAAAATGCAAATGACCAGCTGGCTGCAAGGAATATCAACCCTTCCATTCCCCATCATCCGGTCAGAGCTGAAGAAGCTTCTTGGATGAGAAGCGAAACCAAAAGCACAGGTATAGTATAGGTGGTACCTTGCTCAATAGTAGCAATTGTAAATTCCCCGGACACCGCAGCCAATGGGGAAGGAGGCTGGTTAGCATTTCTGCATGCAGATGAACAGCCCTGGAGTTCTTCCTCGCCACACAAAGCTACTTTCACTGCTCAGCTTCTCATAGTGTTGCAGTGACAGCTCTGAGTGTTTGATTTTTCAACTATAAGCAGCAGGCCTTATTAAGCCATCAATTATGGCAGTTAAAGAAAGGAAGGGTGGGGGCTCCATTAGCTGGAGCAGACAGCTTTTATTACAGCGCCTCCACCCCCCTAAATTTATCAAGCTGCAGGGCAATTGTCTAATTTCTCCTGGGCAAGAATTTTAAAAGGTCAAAGCAGGGGAATGGGAGGGAGCTATAACAATCTGCTACCTTAAAGAGTCACCTCCAGACTCTCCTATTAGGGAAAAACCAGACCAGAGCTATTCAAGGTTCTTTCTCCCTTTTGCATCTGAAGTTCATTAGAAAAACGTAAGATCTGTTTAGAAAGCATCGAGGGAAGCCAACGTATCAGAAATTAAAACCTAATTGGGGGAGGGGGAGATGTACACTTGTATATCCTGACTCTAGCTGCAGACATGTTCTGCCCTTTCAGCAGACTAAGCAACCTTCTTTAAAAAAAAAAAATCCATCGTTATCTTTCGGATTTCTTGAACCTTTCTGGAAAAAGATGCTTGGATCAGCTTCTCTGTCCTGCCGAAAAGACTTGGGATGTGTTAAGATCACTGTGGATCAGCAAAAGCCAAAGGAACGCATGTCATCAGAGGAACTGTACCGTAAAGCATAATGCAGACAAGGCTTTTTTCCCCCCACTCCAGGACAAGGGAGAGAGAGGGTGAGAGGGAGGGGGAAAGAGGGAGAGGGAGGGGGGGAGGTAGGGAGATAGATAGATAAGATACCGGTAGGTAGCTAGGTAGGTAGGTAGGATAGAGAGACTGACACAGACAGACAGATAGATAGATAGATAGATAGATAGATAGATAGATAGATAGATAGATAGATAGATAGATAGATAGATAGATAGATAGATAGATAGATAGATAGATAGATAGATAGATAGATAGATAGTCAGATAGATAGATAGATAGATAGATAGACAGACAGACAGACAGACACGACAGACAGACAGAACAGACAGACAGACAGACATAGATAGGATAGATATAGATAATAGATAGGATAGATAATAGATAGATATAGATAGATAGATAGATAGATAGATAGATAGATATATAGATAGATGATAGATAGAGATAGATAGACAGACAGATAGACAGACAGACAGACAGACAGACAGACAGACAGACGGTAGAATAATAGATAGATAGATGATAGATAGATAGAGGATAGATAGATAGATAGATAGATAGATAGATAGATGATAGATGATAGATAGATAGAGATAGATATAGATAGATAATATATAGATATAGATAAGAGATAGATAGAGAGATATAGATAGATATATAGATAGATAGAGATATATAGATAGATGATAGATAGATAGATAGATAGATATAGATAGATAGATAGATAGATAGATAGATAGATATAGATAGATAGATAGATAGAACAGACAGGCAGACAGACATACAGACAGACAGGCAGACAGGCAGAGATATAGATAATAGATAGATAATAGATAGATAGATAGAGATAGATAGATAGATATAGATAGATAGATAGATAGATAGATAGATAGATAATAGATAGATAGATACATAGATAGATAGATACATAGATAGATAGAGGTAGGTAGGTAGGTGGAGGTAGGGAGGGAGAGAGATACCGGTAGGTATAGGGTAGATAGATGAGGGTGGGGGGGGAGGGGGAGAGAGAGGGGGGGAAGCGGATGAGAGAGAGAGAGAGAGAGAGAGAGAGAGAGAGAGAGAGAGAGAGAGAGAGAGAGAGAGAGAGATGGAAAATACTCTAAAGGTTAATGTGCAAATTCTTAAAACAAGATCGCTTCTGTTCCATAAATCCTGCAAGGGAAGCAACCTGCACATCGGTCAGAGCCGTTGACCTCCATCAGTTATGTCAAGTGTTCTGTTCTCTTTTACAAACCAGGATCTCAAAGCTGCCGATTTAATTCCTCAAAAGTGGATATTCTGAGCACCAAGCAAAACGCGCAAGAAGTAAAACCTGATCCATGCGCCAGCAAATGACCCTTCCTGACTTGGAACCCAGGTGCCAAGACGCAACCGGGGCACGCTCTCTTCCGCCACTGCGGCTTTGGGCGCAGGAACCATACACCCATCTCCCACGGGTATTAAAAAAAAAAAAAAAAGCAGAAACCAGACCCATTTGGGGGAAAGCAAAGCTTATTTCCAATTAGGACTTCCTTTCACCCACCCACCTGCCCATCGCTTACTTGTGAGACTTCTTCATATTGGCTCGATCCGGTCCTGTCCCGCAATCGTAGGCCTGGATGGTGAAGGTGTATTCCTTCTGCAGTTCGCAGTCCAGTTTTTCTTTGGATCGGATCATCCCCTCCCCGGTGGATTTATCCACCACCACCGCTTCGAAGGGGACATTTTGGCCGTGAATTTTAAATCCACATATCTCACCTAAGAGAGGCAAAGGCAGCTCGGATTAGTCCCTTTCGGGCAGACGGGACCGGGAAGACGGATCTCGAACGGGGATGCGTGCACGAGGAGGCGCGCACACACACACACACACACAAGCGCGCGCGTGTGTGTGAATTTGGAACAAGTATCACTCAACCGGTTTAGCAGCCAGGGGTTTTGTGAGGGGGGGGAGGTTGGGGGACAAAGCAAAAGGAACTTGTGTTTGGGCCGTCCTGGGAACTTTTAGTCCCTATTTGAAACAAGGAAGAAACAGGCAGACGTCTGGATTGCCAAGCAATTAATTCCCTTTGCATTCACTCATGCAGGAGGACCTCGAAAAAGAGAAGGCAGGCATTTCACAGGAGCACTTGGGAAACTCCAGGGCAAAGAAGTCGAGTTCCCCGAACAGCAGCAGAGAGGCCGGAAGCATAAATGGTCAAAGCCACTGGGAATAAAGGCTGGCTGGGCCTCCTCATGTTTTTTGACCAGAGCAGTTAAAAAACACTCCGTTATCAAATCAAGGAAGGGGAGGGGGGAGTGAGGTGTGGGGGGGGGGAGAACTGGATGCAGAAGATTCAGCACTGTCATTCACCAAAATTCTGTCAAGTAATTGGGGGGGGGGGAGGGAGTCTTCCTGTGCAATGTATCTGATATATATTTTAAAAAAGAAAGAAAGAACAGCAGAAGTAATCAGGGAACCAAAAGGAACTATCGGAGGAGAAAAAGCAGAAATACCAATTTTTCAGGCATCCATTTCAATAGCTCCAATGCAGGGACTCTGTCCCTGCTTTTTCCCCTTGATCGTTTCTGTCTGGATCTTTAGCCTGGCAGACTGGAAAATCCGCCAGGACGGAGGCTGGTGAGAAGCACACAGTCACGGCATCCACACAGGCACGTTGTGTGAACCCAAATCTTCCAGGAAACTACAGCTGGCAGACTGGTGCATTGGGACAAACCAACTCCAGTTTGTGTCTTCCTGCCAGGGCGCGTCCCGGTCTATTCCCCAGGGGAAGGATGATCCGGGGGCTAATCCCGAATCGAACTCCCATCTCCGTGCCTCAAGGTCAAGGGGACGGGAGTTGGCAGGTTCTCTTGCAAAGCCACGCTCTCGGCTGAAAACTATCAATTTATCCGCTGACCAATTCAGCAGCGGACAGGCAGCGCTCCGAAGAGGGTGGAATTCGGGAGCAAAGGAGAAGGCGGAGGCGGAATTTACAAAGCGGGGGAATTTTTAAATGCCGCCCCGCGGACGGGAGTTCTCTCTTCCCTAACTGCAGTCAAGATGACGGCATTGCCCGTTCAAGCGCGGCCCTTTCACCAGGCACGCCACCTCCGTCAACTTAAGCGGAAATAACGCGGATCCCTTGGGGAAATGACGCCGGCCGTTGAGAAGAGGCTGGGAAAAGGCTGCCTTTTCAAACCGCCTGCCGCCGCCTAAACCTCTCCGAATGGATGATCTGATTTACTGATATTTCCAGCCAAGGATGATAAAACCACGTTTTTTCTATTGGTATTTTTTTTAAAAAGAGGGGATTGGGGGAAGCCAAGGAAAGGGCAGGGAGGAGAAGGGGAGGCCGGAGGGGGGGGAGAAGAAAGTGGGTGGATAACTCAGGGCCGAAAAGCATGACAGGATCTTCTGGTTTTACGTGCCGATTCCCCCCATTTCATAGCAAAAAGTTAGTGGGTTAATACTGATAATATTGATAATATTGATCACCTTCCTTGCTGAGGGTCAGCTCAAAACTCCCTAAAGGGAGAAAAGATAAACCCAAGTCTTCAGGAAAGACTGAAAAGAGGAGGAAATGAGGAAAAGGTCAAAAAACACGCAGACATTGGATTGAAAGCCTCTGAACAAAAAAAAACAACCCAAATTTAAATGCTGCGCTCAAGCATCAATGCATCAGAATCCCCAGCCCCCCCCCCAAAAAAAAATATTCAATTCCCACTTTTTTTTCAAGCCCAGAAACCATACTTTGGAAGGACTAGCTTCCGCAACAATTTGGATGCCGCAGTGAGTTCCAATCTCATTTTCAAGCAATGCATAAAGCCAATTTTGGGGGGGGGGGGGGTGTCTCGGATGCCACTCAGCCCTCCCCCGCCCGTTTGGCCATTTTGTTCCCACACTTTGCAGAAGGTCTAGCAGCCTCACCTGCGATCAGCCCAGTTGTTATCTATCTCAAGTTCAGATTTTTATTTTATTTTTATTTTTTTAATTCTTGACCCTCCTGGGATAGTCCCTGCCAATCTAGATGCTCTTCAGAGGAACAGCCTTCAATTCTACAGCTAGGCCGCGACGCGACCCCCACCCGACCAGGAGTTGCTTTGACAGCAGCTGATCCACCCCTGATTAATTTCAGACTGGCTCTCTGGAGGTTCTCCGTCACCCGGGTGGGTCCTGGTTGTCCCAAAGGTGCTTTTTCCAAGAGGCAACTGGACTTCCTTGCTTTTCTTTTGAAGATGTTCCGTTCCTCATCCCAGAAGCTTCTCCGGAGAGCTGAAGAAGCTTCTCGCATGAGAAGCGAAACGTCTCCAGAGGAAAAAAAACAAGGAAGTCTAGTTGCCTCCTGAAAACAGCACTTTTGGTTCAGACTGGCCCAAACTGGGGTGAAAAAAAAAGAAAAAAGACTTCAATGACGATGCTTCAGGAACCTCAACGTGGGAGATGCTAACCACAGTGCCTTGCTTGAAGGTCTGTCATGGAAAATGGATAAAAACTCTACGTTTCATCCCTGGCTGTCAGGATTAGGAAAACCCGGGGAGCTGCAGAGCGTGGGAATGTCCCACTGGCTTAAAAAGGGTTAGCCAAATTTTCGACGGATGGACATTTCTTCACCGTTAGCCAAGAGAGGCAGGTTGGACCTCTTCAGCTTTTTTAGCTCTCTGCTTCTCCACGAATCCTCCCTTCGTTTCCGCGTTTGCAGAACCTGCTTTGTAAGTGCTTCATCTGTCAGGGCTGACGCAGCTTCGTCCGTCCACGGGAGAGAAGGAACAGGCTGGGAAAAGGACACTATGCTACATCGGTGGCCTCAAAAGTGGAGTTTTGCAAGCGACCGCAGGTCTTCTGCCCTTGAGCCGGTCCCGACACAAACAGTTGAGGACAGAACATTCTTTCTCTAATATATATATTCCAGAGGAATCTCAAAAAAAAAAACCCCAGAACTCTGAAATTAAGGAGACGTTTCAAAAGCAATTTACCATACGTCAGAGGCCTGCTGCTTACGCCTTATCTAAATCTTCCTGCGCCATGAAAGGAGAACAGCTCTTTGAATTTAGCCCTTGATTCCGTTCCGGGCAGATTGAAAACAGGTCTGAAAAATCAGTCTCTGGCAGAGGATGTTTAGTAATAGCCTTCCTCACAGGGTGTGCTACATTTGTTCTGTTTTTCTCAAGTTAGAATATCCTAATCTGTATTCTGTAATTTTCTTCCAGAGAACTCCAGGTGCCATGAAAAAGATTCTTAGTCATATCCTACCCTGGCAATCATCAAGCACGAATCTGTTTAGCTTTGGAAGGCTGTCTCAAGATGTGCCGTGTTCAGTATCTTTTGAAAATTAGCAGCATTAAAAACTTTGATTTGCAACGCTTCCCTTGCTCGCTTGCTTGACATTTTCTTATCACCATAGGTGGCCAAAGCAGCTTCATTCCTAAATTTGGGTTGAGCTCAGCCTTAGATCTGTTGGAAAACGTGAGTAATACCTTGTCCCAAAATGGAAAACACCATTTCCCCAAAGGCCAGCCTTTGCTTTGATGGGAAATCCACATTCAAGAGGAAACTAAATTTGCAAATAGCTGCTATAAAGGGCACAAGATATCTAAAGGGATATTTTTTTTCCTAAGTCAACTCTTGTATCCCAACCAAATTCCAAAATCAGAGGGAATATTAAATCTAACATGTTCTGAGCGTATTGTATTTGTAAGGCCTTACATAATGCAGAGATCTCAATCCGAAGGGTTTCCCCCCCTACATTCAAGCCACTTTTATCTCTTTGAAACTGTGAATAATATTGTATGTCCAAAAAGGGGGAGGGAGAGAAATCCTAAAAGAATTTGAAGTTGCTTTGATTAGAAAGGTGTGAATTCAAGGCCAGAGAAAGAATATAACCCCTAATGAAAAATAGCCACTGTCTTTACAAATCCCTCGAGTTACATTTTTTACTCCGGGCACCTGGGCAAGTCCCTGCAGTTTTCTTAGTAAGAATTTTTAAAAGTAGTTTGCCACCGGCTCCTTCCTAGGGCTGAGAATGAGTGACTGGCCCAAGACCACCCAGTTAGTTTCATGATAAGGTGGGACTAGAACTCACAGTCTCCTAGTGATTGGCCCAAAGTCATCCAGCCGGTTTTTGCACCTAAAGGCGGAACTAGAACTCACTGACTCCCAGTTTCTAGCCTGATACCTTCACTATTACACCAAACTGGCTCTAGGCTTGACTCTCTATCCCAGGGGTCTTCAAACTTGGCCCTTTTATGACTTGTGGACTTCAACTCCCAGAATTCCTCAGCCAGGCACGTGTGCCTGGCTGAGGAACTCTGGGAGTTGAAGTCCACAAGTCATAAAAGGGCCAAGTTTGAAGACCCCTGCTCTATCCAAACATCTTATCCCTCTTCACGGGGAATGGTCTGCAGGCATTCTTCTGCCGAGTGTAGCCCCTTCCTTTGTCAGACGGGACGTGTGAATTCGGCCATTTAACACTGCCACAAGATCCAAAGCTGCTTTGTTCTTGCGAATTTACAGTCCCTAACCGGCCCAATAACCTGGAAGGAAGAGGCCAGGCTAGGAAAGCGTGCTGTGTAAAAAAGGCGAGAGGGTACAGGAATAGAGAACTTGATCTGGGGGTTTGCAGCCAAGCCAGGAATTGGCTTGGCCGATCAAAATGGAAATCCAATAACGGGCAGGTGGCTCTCTGGCTTTTTGGCATGTCAGGCTGGAAAACCAGGCTGAAGGGGGCCAAAGATTTTCCTTAACAAAAGGCCGATGCTGACAAATCTCCAATTTAAAGCTTGTGTGAATAGTTATGAATGCCACATGCTCTCCCGCATGTAATCTCCTTATGTCAAATGAAGCTGAGAAGCTTTATCGTCCCTTTATTGATTCAAGTTCGTTTTACAGCGGATTGCTGGCAGCCCCTTCACACAATGGAGCTGTGGCAATTAAAAGCCAGGGCTAGTTGCAACTGGACACACACACACACACCCCAGCCTTTCTTGATTACACGACCCGGTGGATACATCCCCAGTTTTGAGTTTCACGCTATTCCAAAACACATGAGCCAAATCTTCAACCATGAACTGTATTCAAAATTAACTATTCTGGCAATCGTTTCTCCAATGTATTCTGGCTTCATTCCACCAATTCTTCCAGAACCCAACCCGGTTTTACCATTTTGCCTTTCTCCCATACGTATAGTGGGTCTATTATGAGATAACTATGCATGCTTTTCCACGTCAAAGGAACCTTGGTTTTGAAGGAAGGCCTCCACCAGATTAAATAAATGCAAACCCCCCTACCTGCAAATCGAAGCGGCGAATCTTTATCCAAGGCTATCAAGGGAGGGTCCAGGAGCACTGTGTTGTCGTTTTCGGTAACAATGCCATGGTAAGTGGTTTCAATCCATGGCTTGTGCTTGTTCACTGTGAAATCAATGAACAGAACAAGATTAATAAGAGACTGAGTGCAACGGCCTATCCCAAATGTTTTCTGCCGTGGCTGCGTCTCACCTATCCAAGCTTCCTCATGGGTTGACGGCCTGACATTAGCATGGGCGGTGGAGGGGAGACGGAAAGAGTGGAAAGTAAAGAGGAAGGAAGGGGGGGGGATGGAAGCTCAGCTGAGCCTTGTGAGAAGCTACAGCCAGCCCAGGTCAAAAGGAGATGCAGAGCTGGGAACTGACCACCTGTTTCCTAAACAATATGCAAACACCTGATCGGACATTTGCAGATTACCAGGGATGGCGACTTTCCTTTGTGTTGTTTGTGTGGGAAAACCTCAGCTTCAGCTGTAACCATTTAAGCTTTTCACTCAAATGGCCGGGAGTCTTTCTTTGCTAGATGACCCGAGGGGAACGGTTGACATTTTCGTTTCTTTAATCCTGTGCCGGTGATTCAAGATATTACTCTGGGAAGCAAAATCCAGATTAGGAGGCCCGTCTCATTGTCACCCACCCCTTCGTCGACTCTCCTCTGGATGACCGTCCTCGACGTGGGACCGCCCTTGGAGACTCCACAGAAGCTACAGCTAGTCCAGTTTGCAAATGGGCTTCTGGGTGCTATTCCAGGCGTTGGCTGTCACCTAACGAGCCCTTTGGGGTCAGGTTATCTCCAGTTATTTCTATCCACCCCGCAGGATTTGATAGGCTTGGCATGGTCCAGGTCTCTTCCTACTAAACAGGTGCCTGCGAAGGAACCTGTCATATCACAGCATCTGCGCTGTGGAACAGCCTACCTGGCAAGACCAGGATGTCACACCCAACTCTACCTGGCTCTAAATTGTGGAGACCCAGCATGAGGCTTTAACTGCACTTTGTGTTATAGGGTTCAAGTTTTTAGAGGACTGTTACTGTCCAGAATTTCGTGGCGAGCGGGCAACGCTAAATCCTGAACATCCAGACAGAACTAGGATTCTCAGAAGCTGCCACAGACAAGGTACGGCCTTGTCTTTCTTTGGCATCCACCATCGCCACTATCCCGCAAGTCTTTAAAAAAAGATGAATTACGTCGGTCTGTAGGCAGCAGGGCACAAAGGAGGTTATATTAAATGAGACCCATTCTCTTCATAAAGGATAATAATATAATGTCCCAGCTGAAATTCTGCAGCTTCTGTTGCCAGAATACATTGAAAGATTAGGGCTTTTTTTTTTTTGTGGAAAAAAAATGTCTTTTTATCCTACCAATAGGTTTTGTCATTTCAGATTTAATGCAGTCTTTGGAGGGGTGGCAACCTTCAAGCTGCCCCTGAAGCACTGAAAATAGCATAAGGCTTTATCTGAAAAAAGGCTAATGCAGGAGAGAGAAAGAGAGAGAGAGAGAGAAAGAGAGAACCCGTATTGATTAGGTGAAAAGGAAAATTGCACCCAGAGGTCAAGTGCTTCAGGTCTGTTTAGGGCAAAGGAATGTTATTTCACTCCCAGGGACTGGTTTTATCACTACCGGTAGTCCTCAACTCACAACAGTTCATTTAGTGACGGTTCGAAGTTACGACGGCACTGAAAAAAGCGCCTTAGCACCATTTTCCAGAGTTACAACTTTGGCAGCATCCCCACGGCCCCGCGATCAAAATTCGGACGCTTGGCAACTGACTCGTACTTACGACGGTTGCGGTGTCACGACCTTCTGACAAGCAAAGTCAATAGGGGAAGCCGGATTCACTGAACAAGCGTGTTACTAACTTCACAACTGCAGTGATTCACTTAACAACCGTGGCAAGGAAGGTGGTAAAAGGGGGCAAAGCTCACTTAACTCACTGTCTCGCTTAACAGCAGACATCTTGGGATCAACTGCGGTTGTATGTTGAGGACTATCTGTACCACAAAACATTTACGTATATCTTCCAGGTTCATCTAGACCCGGGGTAGGCAACCTTGGCTCCTTTATGACTCGTGGACTTCAACTCCCAGAATTCCTGAGCCAGCATGGCTCAGCTTGGAAACTCTCCCTTTCCCCTCAGCATGGCTGGCTCAGGAATTCTGGGAGTTGAAGTCCACGAGTCATAAAAGAGCCAAGGTTGCCTACCCCTGCTTTAGTGCCTTTTCTTTGCCAATTTGAGGTGGCATTCCAAATCTTTGCATGGGCATAAAGCTACTCCATGAGTTGGGTTTCAGGGATCTCAAGAAGTGGGAGGAAGGAGGTGAGGTTCTGAAGAAAACTGAAGCCACAGACCTGCAAAGCAATCATAATTTTACTGCTGGTTTAGGTTCAGGATCCCGGAAACCTTATAAGTTGCTCAGAATCCACTTCGCAGTTATTGCTGCTGTTTATAACCTCTTATAACCCAGGGAAAAAAGAGAAAAACCTATTCAGCCTGGAATGAAGAACAGCTAAAATGCCGAACTTCATCTGTTCTATTTAACTGGCGAGCAACAAACACCTATTATTAATTACTATTTATCGTTCAGTTCCGTATTCTCTTGACTGTTGAAAATAAGTTGGCCCCCCCTCTTCTTTGTGGCAGCTCCTCATATACTGGGATGTTGCTATCATGTCACCCTTAGTCCTTCTTTTCAAACAAGGAAACCCAACTTTGTTAAAGCTAGAGGCTACGCAATTGTCCCCTCTAGTTAATCCCAAAGATTAAAACATATAATCTTCTCTCCCAGCTTCCAGTTTTAAGTCGGCAATTCACTATAGTATAGATAGCCCGAGAGGAAAAAATAATAATTTGTAAAAAGAGCTATCTTGGGGATCATCCTGCATAAAGTTCCTAAAAAAATAAAATCCCAAAGGTAATGTTTCTGAGGATAAGAGCTGCTCCTAAAATCAATGCATTGATCCAGGAGACTAACCTATAGGAGGATGTTAATGATTCGAGTGCCACTAAATGGTGAATTGGCAGAAGATGGAGGATGTGATTAAATCACTGTTCGTATCTTGCATCTAATTTTTTTTTTCAACACAGACTTGCGTCTAGAGACTGCAAATCATTATTGTAGTTATGGGCCGAAGGCCAGTGTATATTCCCAGATTTATTTGCAAAAACTGCTAAGCGTTTAAAAAAAAAAAGAATTCTTATTAACTTGCCTTCTGCACTCATGCTTACATTTAGGCCATAATTCAAAAATGATAAAGTGCTGAGAGGCATCACCTAACAGCCCTTTTGCATTCAGGATTCCTTCCATAGTTGCAGGTAGAAAATTATAGCTCGTTCTGGGAGGAAGCAAGAGGTTTTCTGGCCCAGTTATTTCTTCTTAATAAATCAAAGTTATTCCTGTAGCACTAGAAAAAAGCTGTTCTGGTATAAGGCTGCTCAGTCATTCAAAGTTTGCCTCAGCAATTTTTGTCATCTCAATATCTTACACTAACGCAAGTATTGTTCCAGAATTTAGCCTCTGCCTTTATTGCATCCATAACCTTTAAAAGGACAAGCTTCAACAAAAAAAAAAAATATGGGGGTGGTGGTGGAAAGGAAGACTTGAAATATGTTTTGGCAAAGGGGAAACAAAATGACACTCTTGTTTTCCTCTATTAAAATACAAACAATTTTAAGATGACAAGGCTCGTGTTGCCTGGAAGGCATAGGAATTGTCAGGGAGGATAATTCAGCACGGGGAAAACTAAGGCTATTATCTATTGCTTACTTTTAAAAGTGCCAAAGGGTTTATTTCGTCTCTCCTTATCAAGTGCTACCTCTCTGGAACTCTGCAAGGAAACTGAACAAAAATGAAGCAGGAAATTGACACCTTCCCAGATAAGGCCCAGGCTCTCCCCAAGGGTGAAGCAGAAATTCAGTCTGCTATGCTTTCCTTGGGCCAGCTGGAAAAATCAATGGAGAGCGAACCTGTCCTTTTGAAACAAGACACTAATACAGCATTTAAGCCATCTCACGTGGCCCTTGTTTTCGGTTTTCACATCTAAGGAAATAAAACCCTGAGGTTTTCTGCAATGCGTATCCTTCCCTACCTCAATGCCTCTCCACAAAGGGTTTTCGGGGGGGGGGGGGGGGAATGCAGAGTTCCCAGGATTTGATGTCCCTGGTTGGCAATCAGAAATTCCACCAGCAAATGTACAAACCATACGTGGTGTGTGTGTGTGTGTGTGTGTGTGTGTTGTGTGTGTGTGAGAGAGAGAGAGAGAGAGAGAGAGAGAGAGAGAGAGAGAGAGAGGAGAGAGAGAGAGAGAGAGAGAGAGAGAGAGAGAGAGAGAGAGACCTAAACACAGGCATTATATCTTTATTGCCCCCAAGAAGCAGATTCATCACCTTTAAAGTTAAACCTTTCCTTACCACTAATAACAATCCTGAGCTTCCATATCTCAAATAGGATGACAGCCTTCCTTTGAATCTAAATAACTGGTGAGGAAGGAAGAGAATGAGGAGTGCTTTATTTTTTTTTAAAAAAAAAAGTTTGCCTTAGTATGTCTGCTGCAGGCTCCCCCCCCCCCAAAAAAAAACCCTGTAAAATTATACCCCACAAATCAAAGAACCAGAATGAGTGTTCTTATAAGAGACAGAAAATGGTGGTTGCTGTGGGTTAAAATTATAGGGGGGTGGGGGAGAAGAGTGGGAGCGTTCAAAAGGCTAGTTTTGAGTGCGTATACGTATTTGCAAAGGGGAATGAACGATGCCTAAATCTCAGAAAAATATCCTGCACTTCACAGGAGACATGTACCGTGTTACCTTCTGCGTGTCCTGTCTGTTATGAATCATACATACAGTACAAAGTGGGGAGGAGGGATGCAAACTACATCAAAGAGGGAAGGACTCTCCTTTCATTTGGGGTTATGGGCTGGAAAAGATAGAAGGGGAAATAATGAAGAAATTAAATGCCCCCAGGAGTGATTAGCAGGTAATGAGGTAGAAGGAAAAATTATCTTGCAACAGGATATTATGCACACAATTACCCCTGAATTCAACGGGGCTTAGTCCCAAGTAAGTATAACCAAACACAAGGTTTTTATATATATATCACCATAAAGATGAAGGCAAAAGTTGAGCTGTCCGTTTTTAACTTTCCTTTCGCGGTCTGTCTTCATGAAATGCCTTCAGAGGTTATTAAATCATGCATTGCTGTATTGCTGCATCGAGCGTGCACTACGATTACATTAGAATGCATATTAAAATATTGCATGGCACGTATAGAGTACTGTTATATTATTAACCATGATTAAAATATCATGCCTGATTTTGCTGCTGGGGGGACAATTCTTTCACCAGCCCTTTTTAAGACTGTGTCATTTGCATCTTCTGTTGTTTTAGCCGGATTCTTATAATCTCTCTGTAAGCTGCCCAGAGCTATTAACAGCAGCTTTTCAATCTTCCCATGGCGATGTGGATATACCGAAACGTTACGTGCATCCTCCGTGTGGATGCTTCTATCAATCAAATTCCAATAGCGTGCATGTGTATACGTAATACACACGCAACGCTGCATCCGTGAAGTCCAGGCTGCGCATCAACAAAATGCAAAATGGTGACTTTCCCTTGGATGGCAATGTTGTGACTCTATCACACAGCCTCATGGCTTCTCTTTTGAACTGCAATCCTATGCATATCTAGCACAACACTACTGGTGGTGGGATTCAGCCAGTTGGCACTTCGGCAGAACCGGTAGCTAATTTTTTGTCGCCCAGGCCCAGAATAGACTTCCGGAAGCGGCATCCACACAAGAGAACCAGTTGTTCACCTATTTGAATCCCACCACTGCATATAACACAATTCTGTGAAGGCTCTCCCTAATGGCAACCTTTTTGTTTCTCTCTCTCTCTCTCTCTCTAACAAATCCCTATGACTTCTCTTTCAGATTGTGCATAGGTAACACAAGAACTGACCTCTCTTGGGCAGTAGCCATAAAATACACTACACTGCACCTGCTCTCTCGGACTGTGGAGAGAGAACACAACATTGCGTCTTCTCTTTCCCACAGCAACCCTCTAGGTTGCAAACCATCTCTAGGTATACAGTATATCGCAGACCTGATCCTTAATCTGTCTCGGGACTACAATCCCCTGCATGTTAACAACTCTGTGCCTCTGTCAGATTTTGCATAGGCAACACAACACGTGGCCTCCTCTCCCGGAGTGTGCATACCAGTCAACATGCCACTTGGCCTTCTTTCCCACACTGTGCATATGTAACACAACATTGAGTATTTTATTTCCGATGGTGCAGATAAAATACAAGACACCTCTTCTCCTAGCAGTGCAATCCTGGGTAGAAAACACAACCTGGAGACTTCTCTCTCTCTCTCTCTCTCTCACTCCATCCATCCACCCACCCATGTAAATATCACACACTTGGGTGAAATTCTTCAGATGGCAACTGTATGGATGTAACAATCTTGCAGTTATTCCTTCAGATCGCAATCCCGTGCAGCAAAAACACTATCCCTCCATCCATATTTATCTCCCCATCCATCCATCCCACTTTTCTATGTAAATACTACACACTTGGGTGTATCTCTTTCAGATTACAATCCTGTGCAGAGAACCCTAGCTACCTACCCATCTACCTACTTACCCACCGATTCCATCCATCCATCCATCCACCCCACTTTTTATCCCCCTCTAGGTAAATATAACCCAATTGGGTGTATCTCTTTCAGATTTCAATCCTATGGAGACAGAACACTACCTACCTACCTATCTACCTACCTACCCACCCCATCCATCCTATTTTTCTCTTTATCTCCCTCTACATATATACAACACAGTTTGCTGTATCTCTTTCAGATTTCAATCCTATGGAGACAGAACACTATCTACCTACCTGTCTACTTATCTACCCACCTCATCCATCCATCCCACTTTTCTCTTTATCTCCCTCTCTAGGTAAATACTACACACTTGGGTGTATCTCTTTCAGATTACAATCCTGTGCAGAGAACCCTAGCTACCTACCCACCTACCTACTTACCCACTGATTCATTCCATCCATCCATCCCACTTTTTATCTCTCTCTAGGTAAATATAACCCAATTGGGTGTATCTCTTTCAGATTATAATCCTATGGAGACAGAACACTAGCTACCTACCTGTCTAGCTATCTACCCACCCACCCCATCCATCCATCCATCCCACTTTTCTCTTTATCTCCCTCTAGGTAAATACAACCCAACTGGCTGTATCTCTTTCAGATTGCAATCCTGTGCAGATGGAACACTACCCACCCACCCATTCCATCCCTCCCTCCAGGCCACTTTCCCCTCTCTCCCTCCACGCAAACCCCACGCACTTTCGGGTGGCACCCCGCTGCACCCAACGGCCTCCTCTCTCCCGGACTGCTACCCCGGGCAGAGAGGCAGACACGACCTGACGACCTGCATGCAGCCTTGCAACCCCCTCCTCTGCCCACCTGCCCCGGCCCACCGGCCTCCCCCGTCCCTGCGCTGACACCCCCCCCCCGCATTTGCCACCCAGCCCCCTGCACCTCCCCCCCCCCGGCCGCGTCTCGTGACAGCCGCTCCCCCCACACACACACCCGCCGCCCCCCCCCCCGTCAGGCGCGGCCCCAGCCCGCCGCCCCCTTCTCAGCCACCCTTCGCCTCACCTCGGGCGGCGCGGAGGCCGCCGCAGAGCAGCGCCGCCAGGAGGCAGGCCGGGGCCAGCAGCCGCATCTCGGCGGCTCGAGCGGGGCTTGGGGGCTTCTCCGCCGCGCGCGCCCCGACGGCCCACCGCACACGCCGAAGGAGGGGAACGGGCAGACGGGCGGGCGGGAGACCCCTTCGCTCCGGCGGCCGCCGCGTCCTCCCCCGCCGGCGACGAACTAAGATGGCGGCGCAGGCGCTCGCCGCTCCTCCCGCACCGGTTGCTAGGCGAGGAGGGGAGGGATCAACGGGGACAGCCGCGAGGGGGGGACAAGGGGCGTACCATCTGCGCCAGGGAAGCGGGGGGGGAGGAGAGGAGGAGGCGGATGAATGGAGGGGCGGGGCGGAGCCTCTTCGCTAGGGAGAGGGGTTGAATAATAAAATAATAAAAAGTATTGTTATTATTATTACTATTATTATTATTATCATCATCATTATCATTAGTAGTAGTATTGTCATTATCATTATTATCATTATTGTTTGTGATTATTATTAGTATTGTCACTATTATCATTATCATTGTCATTATTAGTAGTATTGTCTTTATCATTACTATTATTGTGATTGTGATTATTATTAGTATTAATATTGTCACTATTATTATTTTCATTATTATTATTGTGATTGTGATTATTATTATTATCTTTTATTCATTAGACATGAACCTCAGTCAACTGAACATTCAAGTTGGCTGGCGCTGATGGTTGACAAGGGTTGCTGCCAGCATCCTAGGTGTCAACCAGGTACCTCCTTAAAATATAAGATGTTCCGAGTAGCGCAGTTTTTTGTAACATTGCTGGAGTTATTGCAGGAAGCTGCAGTTTCTTGATGTGTTTTGCAAAGTTTTTGGACATAGTTCCCAGTGCCCCGATGACAATGGGTACCACTGTTACACATTTCATCCATAATCGTGCAGTTTCAATGGCCAGGTCGTGATATTATTATTATTATTATTATTATTATTATTAAAAGGCTCTTTTCCTTTTCAAGGGGTGGGGACTGTTGTTAAGTCAAGGACTGCCTGTATATGTTGCATAAAAATGTTATTGTGCGTTAAATATTGTACTTTGCTTGTGAATGGAGAATCATATCCTAGCACTGAACATTCCCTAGATAAAAAGATAAATAAACGCAGGATGCAACCAGGAGACGCAGACAGAAAGCGATTCTGACGGGCGGAAACAGCACTCTAAGTTCCTCCAGATCGACCCAGTAAATATAAAACATAAACCCAAAACCTGGATGTTGGTTGGCCTTGCCTCTACAGTCTACGTGTGAAAGGAAAAAAAAAAAAAAAGGAAATCAATGCTGTGTTTCTTTTTTTTCTTTTCTTTTTTTTTACCCACTGAGGTCAAATGCTGGAATAAATGACAAATCACAAGTAGGCGGAACTTGCAATTGGGGCAAATTCTCCAGGATTTGGTCAAGGTGGAGGCGAGAACACAAAGAACAATGCACAAAGACGAGGCGGGGAAAAAAGGAATGTTAAAATGTTCGGTTTCATTGTGGCAACCAACGGTCTGTGGTCCTTCCTTTAGGGACGGCACGAGAGAGGGCAGGCCAGAATTTCTCTGTCCAAACCAGGTGATTGTTAAAGTCAGTCCTGCCTGATTTTACGACCTGTTTTGCCCAGGTTGTTAAGCGAATCTCCACCGTGAACTGCGTTTTGATGCTTCTGACAAAACCCCAAGAGTTTCCCAAGCATCAACATTTGACAGGATCCAACCTGGGTCAGTCACCAGAAACAGAGGTTTAATCTTCCAAGCTTTCATCATATATATATAAGATGAATTAAGGAATAGATGAATTGCCGGACTACAGCTATGGCTACGAGAGATCTTGGTTAGAAAAATCAGATACCAAAGGAAAAAGAAATAGGAGAGAAGTAAAATAAATCTTGGACACCAGTTTTTCAAGTTTCATCACTGTATAATGCCATGGAATGTCTTGTTTATTTTCCACATTTTGTGATTCTCCAGCAGAGAATAATAAAATTTGAAAGCTTTTAGCTCACTGTACGCAGTTCAAATCTTCCTACAATCTTCTAAATAGCTGCCCTGCCCTTCACCCCTATCTATTTTGTGTTTGCGTGTGTCGCTGTGTGTATAAAATAACATTAACCCTCAAAGCCTTTTAGCTTTTTCCTTGATAATAATAATAATAATAATAAAGTTGGAAGGGACCTTGGAGGTCATCAAATCCAACCCCCTGCTCAGGCAGGTAACCCTATACCATTTCGGACAAATGAGGATCTGAACCCATCAAGGGAAGAAGAAAAGGTGCTGGATTGTATAAATATGTAATTCTATTAATAAAGGAAGAGCCCACAGACTTGCCAATAGCAAATTTTCAGCAAGGGGGCTTCAATGAAGCCCAGTCCTGGAAGAAGGGGGGCTATTGGGCCAGACCTCAACACTAGCACTGCCTTATTGCTTTGCTGGAATTGGGCAAAGCAAGGGAGCCACGGCAATCTGGAGTTTTGCAGAATTTCTGATGGCTTCCCAACCCCACTTCCCTGGAAGGCCGGCCCAGCCTGGCAGCCCCTCGGCTTGCCTTTCGCAAAATCAGAAAACACACAGAGAGAATACACTTCGAAGCCTCTGGGGCGTTATTGTTTCCAGCTTGAGTTTTATTTTTAAATCAGTCACGTGGGCCTGCATCGCACCAAAGGATGGCAATGTCCCCCAGGCAGGGCTTTTTTTTTTTTTTTACACAAAGAGAAAAATCAATGTAACTGATCATTTCCTGTTGACAACTTGCATCTCTTTGCCTCCAGGTTAAAAAAAACCCCTTTTAGCCAAGCCACCAACTAGACCAGTGGCTCCCAACCTTTTCTATACCCTGCACCCCTAGAACGCTTCTTATATATTCTCGCACCCCTTACAAAAGTTTGAAATAATGACACATACATTATACTTTTGAAAACCCAAGTTTTCGCATCCCCTGGAATATCGTCTCGCATCCCCCCCCCCCCGGTTGGGAACCCCTGAACTAGACTGACAAGACCTGGGCTATTTTGAATGACTTGGTTGCAAAGGCAGATCTTCTAGATCTTCTAGATCAGTGGTGGCAAACCTATGGCACGGGCGCCAGAGGCGGCACTCAGAGCCCTCTCTGTGGGCACGCGCGCCGTCGCCCCAGTCCTAGGCCTTCAGCTGGGTTTTATAAAACCTTTTTGCTTTAGGCCTCTGCCGCTGTGTGCAAAAAAAAAAAAAAAGGTTCAATCAGTCAATTTCAACTTCTCCCGGGGAAAAAAAAAAAAGATCTTGCAAAGTTGAAATTGATTGATTGAACTTTTTAGTCCCACCCAGTCTGCCGTTACTACTGCAGCCACGCCCACCCAATTGGTCACACCCAGCCAATGGGCCACACCCACCCGGCACTCAACGATGCATAAGTGAGTTTTGGGTTGCAATTTGGGCACTCGGTCTCTAAAAGGTTCGCCATCACTGTTCTAGATCGTCGCTTCTCTCACATTCCCATCTTCTCTGGTGTAGCCCTGTATCCTCCCTCTCCCTCCCTCCCTCCCCGTAGCATCTCCGTACGCTGCTGGAAGAGGCCGCAGACAAATTGAAAAAGCACAAAATCGTTTCCCTTGACATTTTGGAGACGCAGGATTTCTCAGCTAACGGTTGAAAAGCTGATATTTCTCCAGTGAAAAGAAAGCAGCAGCAGCAAATTCAATCAGAGTCGGATAACAAAGAGAGAAAAGGTCTCCGGATGTAGACGGTGGGTATGTGCGTGCCTGTGAGAAACGCAACTTGGCCGTCGTGTTTTTCTCCACAGATGAAGCCAGCTCGTGTTGCCGACTGCAAAACTACTTAAGGACTGAATGGAACAGCCAGCAGAGAGCGTGACACCCTACGGTCCCCTTTAGAAACATCAGCAGTAAGGTTCTAGTCCTCGTGGGTACTGCTGAAACTCTGGATGCTTAGAAACTTTATATTTATTAAGAAGGGCCTGATTTCAAGACAGAATACATATACAGCAGCAAAAGCATAGCCCCAGAAGCATGGAGGTCATTTGGGGAACGATATGCTCAAAACATTCAGAATGTGATTAGTCCTCATGAGGCCTGGCTGCAGTGGCTGGCCTTTCTGATGCTAACCAGATACATTTAAAAAATATTTCCATCTCCCTTGCTCCAACATAAGAGGGCAGACATGTTGCTTCTTGAGGTGAAGCAGCAAATATCCCTCCTAAAAATCAAGGCGACGTTAGTTCTACAGGGAAGATGGGATCTTTGTTTGATCTCCATAGCGACCCTGCGAGGTAGGCCGGGCGAAGAGATCCAGAGGTCGCCAATGGAACTGATCCTCGCTCTCCCCAAACTGAGTTAGCAGTTGGGTTTATGAGAGCCAGCCAGATTTAAGTGCCATTTTTTTTTTAGAGAGAAAATTCTTTCCCCAAATGGTCAGGGTTAGTCCATCCCGGTTTGATTTCACTGGATAATGTGTGATCCCAGCAATCCGCCTTTGTGAAACAGGGCTTCGGGCTTCATTCAATGGGCAAGGCCAGCTAAATGTGGTTTATTCAAAAGATTATGGCTTACCGCATATTCTGGAGCCGATACCAGTCAATTAAATCTGAGGAGGAAAGGAAAGGAGAGCTAGGCTCCACTCATTTATATACAATTCAGGAGTGGCCAAACTTGCCATTTTCAGCCAATGGGATGCTGCCCTTGACAGCACAGGTGGCCATTGGTCTCTTGGCCAGCTGGAAGGCCAGTGGAACGGTTCGACCAGGAGCCAATGAGAGAAGCCCCACATGGTGCCACCAATCAGGTGCCAGCAGGTTTGGAGGGAAAGGGGTATATAAAGGGGGACCCCCAGCTTAGAGCTGGTCAGGCCATCTGGGAAGAGGAAGATGGTTGAGCCAAGAAATGTGGCTACCTATACCTGCCTCTAGTTGGCGCCATCTTTCTTCTCCTGCTGGCTCCTCCTCCATTGTCCAGAGGAGGAATCTACCCAGGTTCCCTTTGGATCAAGCTGAAGTCCCCACTGCAGCCAGCATCTTCCGGGCTCACCCAATTCCTTACCGTGGATGGATCTCTCAGCAGCCCCACGTTTAATTAAAAAAGCACGAGTGGCTTCATTTCCTAGCCCATAAAGATGCCTTTCTAAACAGGGTTTTGAATTTTGCCAGCCTGTTGGGCTAATCCCATTTTTGGTGTATGGGGGGGGGAACAATGGCAGGAAGTACTAGTATGACTTTGGGGATACCAAAGGTAGGAACCCCCCCTTTTCGATCTCGAAGAGGGGGGCCCATTTGTCTACCCCTAAGCTTATCAGGAGGGGCACAGCTGACTTGGTTGCTTCAGAATGGGACTGGATGGACTGGTCCACCCTGGAGGTTGATTTGAATTGGACAGCACCCCTGCTGTGTTGGCTGTACATTATGGGAGTTGTGATCCAACCAATCCGTTGTGGGTGTGTCTTTTATTTCCCTGCTAATTCGAAAAAGAGCGTAAAACAGCAACGCGCCATCCTACAGCCCATGACTGAGCCAGCTGCCTAGACCCCGTTTGCCTGTTATTAGCATAGGCGCCTTTTATTCCGATGGCATATTAATTGCATCTTTTGCTCTGCGGTTTATTAGCACAATTATAGGCCTTTGCTCCCCGTTCTTCCGCCGACCTGCCTTGCCGCCTTGTTATTCCTCCAGAAGGATGTTCGGCAGTCCCACCGAAGCTTAGAGCGTAGCCTTGTTATTAATTAATTAAGGAATAATACAACTCAACGAGGCCCTGTCTCCTGCAGAGAGAAACTAAGCACTTGTCGTAATAAAAAAAAGTTTTTTTAAAAAAAACAGAACATGGGATTGATGAATCCCCTTGTCCTTTGTGCCCACGATATCCACCCCAACATCCTGAAAAGCAAGAACTTGAGCCACAAAGCTCACACGGCTTCCAATGGGGAGGCATGGCTGCCTGTGCAGTATTAATTTAACTGCAACAAAGTTGAAATCCTAGTTAGAAGATGGTCTGTTATGCCCAGGGAATCCAGCCCAGCGCTCAGCCCTGGATCCAAATGAAATGAAATGATCCAAATGAAAGAATCTCAAAGGAGGGTCCTTGGGTCTCTGAATTGAGCACTGATGATGTTACTTAGTTGGGTAATGAAACGTCTGCAAGAAAGCCACCAAACTCAGCCAGCACCAAGGACTCCATAATCCTCTTCCTCCTCCACTCTGCAAACCTCACTCCCTTCTAGCACTGATGATGTTACCTAGTTGGGTAATGAAACGTCTGCAAGAAAACCACCAAACTCAGGGAGCACCAAGGACCCCATAATCCTCTTCCTCCTCCTCCTCTTCACAAACCCCACTCCCTTCTAGCACTGATGGCATTACCTCATTGGGTAATGAAACGTCTGCAAGAAAGCCACCAAGCTCAGCGAGCACCGAGGACCCCTCATGTCAACCCTGAGCTACAAATATTCTCCTTTATTAGAATCGCCCATGTCCAGAATTTGCTTGAAGACCACCAGGGAAGTGAAGCTGAGGCCTTCTCTCAAGTCAGTGGTCCCCGTGAAGCTGTTCTATCAGGAAATTATTATTTGATTTCCTATAATTTAACATTAGGAAATTATTCACGGCCTTCAGCCTATTTGAAACATTATTCCATGGCATGGACACGAGAGGCCAGGAGCTAAATTTTTTCTGACATCCCTTTTGACGGCCTGTTTCTTCAACCTCCCTTCATTTCCCCTGACCATCTCAGTGGTCCTTTGTGGAACATGTTGGAGGTTTGTCCATAATTATATCGGTGACTTTGAAGGGATTTTAATGTAACTTCAGCTTTGCTGGATTGGAGCAAATAACCCACCCGGCCTTATTCCAATCAAACCAGTTTCTGGACTGTGGAATAATAAAGGGGATTTCTTCCGGTTAGCCTGCTGTAGGAAGGACACAGTTTTGGACTACTAAACCGTCAAATAATCTGATTTACTGGAAGGACTTTCTCATGTACTGTTTTCCCCCCTCCCCGATTCCGTTTTAGTAATAGAAGCGCATCATCCTTTAAGGGGACAGAAAGATGTTGGCCCAAGGAAGAAACAGAAATGGAAGCCCATCAGGTGAACAAAACAGCACTGCAGGAGGAGGAAGGGAAAATGTCCAGCCCAAATCCGGCATTGCGCACTGCCTAGAAAAACACCATCTGGGTTTATTCGATCTGGCGCCTTTTAAGTAATTGGCTCCCTGCCAAGCTAATGTGGGAGAACGGCGCAGAGCCGGAGAAACAATCTTCCTCGCCCACCCGCCAAGACAAGACCCCTTGGGAAATTGCAGCCTGGCTAATTTGCAGCCCTGAAAACATCTGGCAAGTGAAACAAGCCATGTGTGGAGACAGGGGTGTTTCTCAAAGGGATCCACCCGGGCCGGGGAAGGTGTCCCCGGGGGATGGGAAGCCAACGACTGGCATCGGGCAAGGCTCCTGTGGCTGACCATGGATGGGCACAAACTGCACCGCCCAGAGTTAATAGGGGAAGGTTTGGGAGAAAGCTGGCCGTTTGCAGGATATAAATCTTTGTTTGGGGTCTGGGGGGAGGAGTGCCAAGGCAAGGGGACCCTGAACGGCTTAATGAGAACTCATCACTTTGCGCTGACTGGGAACATTATTTTAGACAGGGAGGAAGAAGGGCATAGCTGGTGGGTGGGTCTCTTGCAAAGAAGCATTCCCCTTGCAACATTTTTGGGCGTCTCCACCTGCAAATGTTCAAAAAGCAGCAACCTGAGGGGTCCTTGGTGCTCTTGCAGACGTTTCATGACCCAACTAGATAAAATCATCAGTGCTAGGAGTGGGGTTTGCAGAGTGGAGGAGGAGGAAGAGGATTATGGGATCCTTGGTGCTCTCTGAGCTTGGTGGTTTTCTTGCAGACATTTCATTACCCAAATAGGTAACATCGTCCGTGCTAGAAGGGAGTGGGGTTTGCAGAGTGGAGGAGGAGGAGGATTATGGGATCCTTGGTGCTCTCTGAGCTTGGTGGTTTTCTTGCAGATGTTTCATTACCCAAACTAGGCAACATTGTGAGTGCACTCCTCCCCCCCCTCTTTCTTTTTGCCCTCTCCATCCCCCCCCCAAAGTAAATTCTGCTTTTGTTATCGATGAACACAAAAAACAAGATACACAGAAGAGCTCTTAAAACTGTATTTTCCCACCCCTTCAAGGTACATTTTAGCCCTCCAGAAGCTTTAAAAAACAGAGACACTCACTTTGCTTTTCTTAGCCGTTTGGAAACGCCGAGCACACACCACAGCCTACAGCCACATTGCCTATTCAACCCATCCAGACACCAGATTGAGCCTTAAATGGGCTTTCTTGAGGACCATTCCCCCCCCCCCCAGAGGACGTTTATACCATGGGCAATGATCCTAAGTTGGCACCAGTTGTTCAGCATCTCATCCCTATACGACACAGAAGGACAGCACTGGAAAAAAGGGCTGGGACAGAGTGAGTAGCCTTTTTAAACTGCTTTACAAATGGATTTTGGAACAGGAGGCCTGCAGCAGGCAGGAGCGCAGTGCAGTTTTCGGGGGAAGAAACACATCAACAGAATTAAGAGCAAGGTTTAAAGAGAGCATTGTTGAGGATGGAGAGGGGGGGGGGTATGCTGAGTTTTTGGAAGAGCACCACTGAAGGATATTAAAAATAAGTTAACGAAGCAAAACAAACAGCACCAGGCGGTGATGGAATCTTAAGTTGGTCCTGACCACAAAACCACAGTCCACATTGTACCATTTATTGAAAAGGAGAGTGAGACACAAAACATGAGTTTGATGCTCTGGGGAAGACAATTTCCGATAACGCAAGGAAGACAATCTGGAGTCTCTACAGTGTGGAAAATAGGTATAACCTGGAAAAAAGAATTTGTCCTTTTCAAGAGCTGGCCTTCTGCGTCCATGTTTTTTTTAAAAAAAGACCAAAAATCTAACTTTCTAGAAGAACTTAAAATTTTACTGAAAAGGCAAACTATATTTATTGTTGATTTCCCCAGGGGACCACCCTCGGCACCCAAGAAATGAAGCTTAATTTGCACCCCCTGCAAATCAATTCTCATTTTCTCCTAGGCCAGTGTTTCTCAACCTTGGCAACGTTTAAGATATCTGGACTTCAACTCTCAGAATTGCTCAGCCAGCAGCGCTGCCTTTCTGCAAGGAAAAACATGGACGAAGGAGCTTTTGGGATCCTAATACTCTGGTCTATAACTAATACTGTGAATTGGTTCTACCACCTGGAGCCACGGAGAGCAGATTTTGTTTCCCCCAAAAGCAAGCTCAGAAATTAGATCGATAGCTACCAGCAAAACAGGTCCGATCTGAAGCGATTTTGCAACCCATGAATGCCTGCAGAGTGTCAGCAAATCTCCTCCTGAGTACAAATGTGGTTTCTTGGGTTTGTTTTTTTTAAATTGGAGATTCACTCTCTCAACTCTGGGCTTTTGAGTGCTTCCTTCCAGCCTGAAGACACTCCAGAAAAAAACAGGAATTTCTGAGGGAGGGTGGAAAGTCATCCCTGAACGCTGGCTTCTTCTGAAGGGCAAGCAAGCTTATAATAAATAGAGGCAAAGATCTACTTCTCCCACGGTCTCAAGAAATTGCAAAGCGATAACTAAAATACACAAGATTCCCCTCTTCCCCGCCATCCCTCCCCCTCAGATGCCAGCAAAAAGAAACACTGACCTCAGCAAAACATCTACAAGCCTCGTCCAGTTGCCCATGACCAAGCCCCTCTCCAAAAATACACAAGCGTGACCTACATAAGCACTGGAGCCTGAAGGCTTGGCAAACGGGACGTCAGCAACCATTCATAAAACAAAAACAAAAAAAGCAAAATTAAACGAGGGGGGAGGGGCTGTCGAGTTCTCTGAATCTGCCAATCAGTTCACTTTTATATGGGTGCAGGCGTGGGTGGGTTAAGCCAATCCTAAATACATTCCTGGAGTTTATCCTGGATCGGCGAGAAACCTACGGAGCCAAAATAAGGGAACAGAGCCGAGGGCTGTGAAACGCATTCAGGAGGCTGGAGATGAGAGGCAAAGAAATTAGAGCAGGGAGAAGCTATTGTGGGGCCACGACAACTTTAGGAGAGGGCAAAGGGACTGAGGGGTGTGTGTGTGTGTCCTCTCATCTTCCTCAACTGCCCAGCACGTCGTTTGCCCCTTTCCAGTTCTATATTAGCACCGAGAGCCGCTCCAGTTACTGTCTTCTGTCTTCGGTCTCTGATCTGGAAAAGGCCATCACGCCGTCCTCAGCACCTGCAGCACAAAAAAAATGGGGAAAGAGGTTGGCTTCTTTTTTGTCGAGCACCAACAATGAGGGTAACGGTCTGCATGCCTTTGGACTGGGTCTCACAAATGCTCGGCCAACCCCCACCCCCCAACTGGGAATTCTGGGAACTGTAGTTTTCTCCTATGCCAGACAGGCATTGCACAAAACTGGGGGAAACACGGCCTTCGCACTGCTCAATAGATCGAAGTGATTTTTAAAAAGCACCCATAGCCTTCATTCAAGTATGGAGTAAATAGTTGTGGATCTCGTGCTTAGCAGGGTAAATGTACTCTCTGTGGCATCTGCTTTGATGCAGCCTGTGCATATGGAGCTAACGTAGGCACGGCAACTGCACAATCCACGTTCTCACAATTATTGTGAGAGGCTCTCCAACCTCCAGGGGATTTTCTCCCTTTACCACTTTGGGCTTTGTGGAATGGCTGTGTTGTTCAGTCCTAGTCTACCTGCCCAGACTATGTTTGCATCTCAGCTCTGCGCTCCCCAAGGGATCCGGCTTCTGCTAGAACCAACTTAGCTCTATTGCTATAGCAACCAGAGCTGCCAGAGCCACCAAGGTTGGTCCTGCTACTTCAGAGGAAGCTATCCAGGATTCCAGCCGCCCTGAGAACGAGCCGGCAGCTCTGCCCGACTCCAACCTTCCCTTTCGTTTCACAAACATACACTTGGATGTGCCCCAGGTACTCCTAGTGAGAAGCGTAAAGCAGCATTATTGGAACAGCCTCTCTTTACTCTCTCTTTAGCAGGCAGAGAGCTAATGCAGAGAAGATCAAAACAGACAAGGAAAGAAGGAAGGAAGGAAGGAAGGAAGGAAGGAAGGAAGGAAGGAAGGGAGGGAGGGAGGGAGGGAGGGAGGGAGGAAGGAAGGGAGGGAGGAAGGAAGGAAGGAAGGAAGGAAGGAAGGAAGGAAGGAAGGAAGGCTGGCTGGCTGCAGGTCTGTGCTTCTCAATATGGACAGTGTTTAATAGTCATTTGTTATGTATATGTAGGGGTGTGGGTCTATACATATGTTGTATATAGTATGTTTAGGTGTGTGTCATGCACGTGTTCACTTTGAGAGTGGGCAACTAAATTTTAGTTTTGATGTGTGCCATTGCACCCACAGTAAAAAATGACAATAAAGGTTATCTTATCTTATCTACACCTGGGCTCCACTGTTTGGAACTTCTGAGCCAGGTCAAAAGACTGATCCCGAAGCCTTAGATCAGGGGTCTTCAAACGTGGCCCTTTTATGGCTTGTGGACTTCAACTCCCAGAATTCCTCAGCCAGGCATGCCTGGCTGAGGAATTCTGGGAGTTGAAGTCCACAAGCCATAAAAGAGCCACGTTTGAAGACCCCTGCCTTAGATTCTCAATGACCCTGAGTGGTCAGGATCGCATTAGTTAACTTTTATCACCATTGTCCTCGCAGCATTTCCGGACAAATTGGGAAGCTGGACTTGGCAAGGGACACCTGAACTGAACTGAAACCCAAGGGCAGCCACTGCAAAGCACAGGGACTGTCAGCCAGCAGAGTCACTTTAGGAATTTTGCCCATCAATTACCAGCCGGAGGAAAGCGGAATGCTGACTCTTCGGCAGCAGGGAAAAAGCTGCACCCGAACCAGCTGGAGTGGAAATAACCTTGGGGAATAGCCATAGAAGGGCAAGCGTGTCACAGGGTTGCAATTAGGAGTCATCCTACATTCCCAGGTCACTTCTGAACAAGCCATAAAATCAGTGGTGCGAACCACAGCAACTTAAGTTTTGAAAGTCAGTGTTCCACCCGAGGCAGGCTGAGCTTTGGGAAGACAACACACGTTGTTCAACCAAGTGTGACTTGTGAGCATCTTGTTCTGTTTTCTAAGAGCGTGCTGCCATCTAGCGGCTAACCCTCCCATTGGGTTGCAGGGATTTTAAGTCTTCTGGGTCCGTTCTTCCATGGAGGAAATGCGGGATTTTATTCACCTCCCTAACGAGCATTCTGTATTGCCCATCGACGGATAAGAGTTATTAGATGGGACTAAAACCGTTGAGAAAGAAATGCTACTCGTCAACATGCTTTAACGGGACACAGTAACGTACGTCAAACACCGTAGGCGAGAAGTAGGTAGCTTGAAATCCATTACACGTATCAGTAGCTACACTGTGCTCCCGTTTATAGATCCACAGAGTAAGTAATGAACTAAAGTGCTTCCATGTTAGTCACTTGTAGCAAAAGAAGCTCTAAACGGTGACTCACCTTGGTCGATGGAGTGCTGAGGAAGCTGGCTAAGCTGGCTATTCACTACGCCTGCATACGTCCGCAAGAACTCCTCTTCACTGCTGGTTAACTGGAAAAGGGCACAACCAAAAACCCAGTTAGGCAAAACAAAGTAGCCGGCAGATCAAGTATATGTCCGCTTGCTTTTTAAGTTGGCGGCAAATTTATGTATGTATTTATTTTTATTTATTTATATCCCACCTGAAGACAACTCAAGGCGGAGAAGATACTAATGGTCATGGCTGCCTCTCTCCTATCCAAGCTTCATGAGCTGACAGCCTGACATTA
The DNA here is from genome assembly GCA_023970755.1 of Azemiops feae. Classification (NCBI taxonomy): domain Eukaryota; kingdom Metazoa; phylum Chordata; class Lepidosauria; order Squamata; family Viperidae; genus Azemiops; species Azemiops feae. Next base: position 33,928 of record JALGBA010000710.1, on the reverse strand, counting down.
GCAAGGGGGGGGGGAGAGAGAGGGAAAGATTGGGATGTAATGAGGGAAAAAAAAAAAAGGGGGGGGGGAGGAATGGAAGCCCAGCTGAGCCGGCCAAACTGTGAGAAGCTTCAGCTTCTCAGTTATATCAGTATGCAGAGCTGGGAACAGAGAGCCTGTTTCCTAAACAATATACAAGCACTGATTGGACATTTACAGATAACAGAGGGATGGGGGGGGGAGAGGGAGATAGGGGAAAATTTACTTTGTATTGTTTGTGTGGGAAAACCTCAGATTCAGCTTCACTACTCCTGTAATCACTTAAGCTTCAGTAAAGTATATTCATGGCAAAATCAAACGGCCAGGAGTCTTTCTTTGCTAGATGACTGAGTGGGATGACTGACCCTTATTCTCTTTCCTCCGTCTATTTTCCCACAACGACAACTCTATGAGGTGGGCTGGGCTGAGAGAGAGAGAGAGGAGCTGGCCCAAAGTCGCCCAGGTAGTTCTCATGCCTAAAGTGGAAGCAGAACTCACGGTCTCCCACTTTCTAGCCTGCTGCCTTAACCACTAGACCAGGGGCAGGCAACCTTGGCTCTTTTATGACGCGTGGACTTCCAACTCCCAGAATTCCTGAGCCAGCCACGCTGAGGGGAAAGGGAGAGGTTTCCAAGCTGAGCCAGGCCGGCTCAGGAATTCTGGGAGTTGAAGTCCACGAGTCATCAAAGAGCCCAGGTGGCCTACCCCTGCACTAGACCGTATTGGCAAAAGAATTACACAAGTAGCATTGGGAATGACCCTCGAGATATTGAAAACATTTATCTAATTTATCTATAACAACTGGGATTAATATTGCTAATCTCTTAAAGTGGTGGGGATTATAGAGTGATCATCTCAGAAATAATTAAATGAAGCCTTTGGTGGCTTGCAACACATAAAAATTGTCTTCCAGAAAGTCAGCAGGTAAACCAGAAGATGAAAAATCCGGGCTATTAATAATGCTAATAAGCTCACGGCACGGATACGTACGTTTGATCCCATCTTTCTAAGCATTAGCAGCACTCTCACTTTCTGCTGAATGTACATCTCTTCCGGACTCTTCCCAGGAACAGCCTCACGGTTCATTCCCTTTTTCCCAGTTTCGGAGACTTCTGAAGAGAGGACAAGACAACGGTATTCACTACACTAGATTAATCCTGGGGATGGGGAGAGACTCTGCAGGGCCGACTGCTAACAGCCCTCAGTATGAAGGAGGCTCTTCACTTCTGTCCAGGGCTGATGCTTTTTGCATGCCCTTCAGTTTGGTGGAACATGTTGTCACGTGAGTTCATGGTATGTTCTTCTTTGTACGGGGAGAACTTTCGGAAGTTAGATGACTTTTAGTAGACTCTGCAATAAGCAGGGGGCTGGACTAGATAACCTTTTAAGATTCCTTCCAGTGTGACTTAATGATTCCATAACACAGAAATACGGCTTCTTTTTCATTCTACTCACTCAAAACAAGCCACACATTTAGGGCTCCCAAGTTATTTGCCGCCACTTTCCCAGCTCCACAGAGTAACGACAGACTCACCAGAGTACTTGATTGTGATCTGTTAGCCTGGAAATGCCACAAACAGCAACCCTGTGAGAACAAAGCAACGATTTTTAATGGACACCCCAAACTAGTTCGAAATATGTTAAATATCCCGCTTTCGTTCAAGTCTCGCCTGGTGAAAAAAATGCAAGTTGTTCTCTACCCCATGTTTGAACATTAGCTCTAATTAGTTTTCGTTCTTTGAATGTTAAATTAAAACGTTTCAGCTCCTGGAGGAAAACTTCTGTCTTCAAAAACGGGAGGACAATTAAAAGGAAAAGAGTTCATTTGTTGGTAATAAAAGTAGTTGAGCAGGAAGAAGGGGATGCCTGTTTTAAGGAAAGCTGCTTTACAGTAAGGAAAACTGTTTTGGTCAGAGTAGCTTCACAAAGCTGATAAGACACACGGCCTGCAATGCTTCTCAACGTGTATATAAACACATTGGTAAATCCATAATAATTTTAGCGACAACCAAAAGGGCATAATGTGTGCAGTCCACATAAGGTGTGTTTCCATTCCCAGCCCAGTATGCTAGGAGATTAATGCTTTCCTTTCTCGAAGAAGGGAAGTTCCTGAAGTAACAGAAAAAGATGATAAGATAACCTTTATTGTCATTTTTTTTACTGTGGGCACAACGGCACACATCAATAATGAAATTTAGTTGCCCGCTCTCAAAGTGAAACACATACATGACACACACCTAAACATACTATATAACATGCTTAATCTCACTACCAAACTATACATTTTCAGGGTTCAGACAACATCCTGAACTATAAACGAATTTGTAGGACTGTTAAGGTATAGACTTGGCCTAATGGTCACAGCTACAGATATACAATGCCAGTTATGGCCAGCCTTGTTGCGATCCACCAGACAAGTGAACAAAATTGATGGGCGATATGGAACCACCCTAATCATCAGGTGAGGCCTGCTTTTAACGGTCCCATTTCACAGATGCAGATGGGAGCTCACATACAGTAACTAAAGCACTTCTCTGAAAGTAAACATTTATTATTAATATCATCGCTGTGCCATCCAAATCTCATGACTCTGGATGGCGAGTAAGAACTCCCCGCACGGTTTTAATCCATCCATTTGCATAGGCAAAATGCTTTGATACTCGTTTCCTACGAGGACTATTTTACAAGTAGAGCATAGACAGCCTGAAGTAGTTAAAAGTCAGATACATCAAAGCTACATTGAAATCCCAGACAAAATTAAAACCCTTACATGTTTCAGCTTCAGAAGGTTTTGTGCTTGTCCCAGTACAGATTTTGGGGTTTTTCCTGTGGCTAACACAGATAATCTGATTTTTTTTTATTTGTTTGTTTCAAGCAAAGTCACAAAACTTTTAGCATTGTTAACTGTAAAGCAATCCCATGGCTGGGATTTAAGTGACGGGGCTTAATGCATTTTATCATTTCCCCCCACCCCCCCCATTAAGCTGGCTACAAAGTAAAACTGGCATTTTTCTGCAAAACTACTGCTCCTTCTAGAAATGTTCATGGCACCAGGAAACAAGAATTCACAGACTTTGCTTAATGGAAAGCATCAATCGGATTCAAGCACACGCACTCAAAACACAGTAAAAGTTATGAACTTTAGCAGCACACAGCTACATAAATAAGTAAGCAAGCAATTACCCAGAGAACTTCATCTGTCATTACTGATCAAGTAATCAAGTACTTTTTTTTTATTCGTGTGAGTGACGCCGTATTATCTTCCTTATGCAGCTGGCTGTGAAGGTGGGTTTTTTTTTTTTTTTAAATCCCCAGCATTTTACAAGTGAAGCTTCATGTTTCAGTTAAAAATTTAGGAATAGTTAGCTTCAACTATCAATGAACAGCATTGCCCAAGTACCTGGAACTGGATATTTTGAGGAGAATATTGGATGTCAATAGTTATGTCCTAGGTCCTAGGACAGTGGTGGCGAACCTATGGCACGGGTGCCAGAGGCGGCACTCAGAGCCCTCTCTGTGGGCACGCGCGTCGTCGCCCCAGTCCTAGGCCTTCAGCTGGGTTTTATAAAACCTTTTCACTTTAGGCCTCCGCCGCCGTGAGGGGAAAAAAAAAAAAAGGTTCAATCAGTCAATTTCAACTTCTCACGGGAAAAAAAAAGATCTTGCAAAGTTGGAATTGATTGATTGAACTTTTTATTCCCACCCAATCTGCCGTTACCACCACAGCCAAGCCCAGCCAATGGGCCACACCCACCCGGCACTCGACGATGCGTAAGTGGGTTTGGGGTTGCAGTTTGGGCACTCGGTCTCTAAAAGGTTCGCCATCACTGTCCTAGGAGCAACCAACAATGTTTAAGAAGACAGCTGTACAACAGCTGATCCACCACCAAGGCCTGTGATAATGTGCACTGCCCATCTAAGCTAATTAAAAAATAAAAAAAAAAAACACACACACACAGCGCCGAGTTGTTTTCTCAAGTTATTACCCCAAGATTAAAGAAGATTAAACCTTCACAGGGCCTTTAATAGTTACAATATGCTTATACTTATAAGGGCATAAGAACTGCAGCCTTCTTGTTATACAAGAAAATCGTCCAATAAACACTGGGGCACTGAAATCAGAGCTCCCCTTGTCTGCCCTCCTCATAGATCCCCCCCACCCCCACCCCCACCCCTTCATTCAGTCCGATTCGTGACCTTGAACCACAAGTAGACCGAGGCTGAATTAATTCACAATTCTATAGGGGTGCCCGCAATGCAGAAGGAACACAGTTGTCCATTTATAAGTGAACGGTAAGAGCCGGACGTCTTAAAATCACAAGCTTGTTGTTTCTACCATGTTTCCAAGGGCTACTTTAATTTTAAACAAAGTATGCACAGTTCTCATTAAAAGAAAAAAAAAATCAAATTAGCAGCTCTTAACCATGCTTTAAAAAAAAAATGTTTAAATCCAAAACAGGAAAGCGCTTCATTTCCTGGATGTGATCCTTGCATTTTCATAGCTTCTGTCATGGGAGATGTTGACCGAACGGTGAGAACGATGAGGCAATTAATTCTAGAACCCCCTTAGGTAATTTTGTTGGATCAGATAGAGACAAGGTACCTATGAATTATTGTTATTATTCTCTTCAGTCACCAGTCCTTAAACGATATGCAGGCTATTATTTATATAAACGGTTATCTACACAAGCTGCCTCCACTGTATTCCAGGTCAACCAACTGACGTTTCCAGCCTTCTTAAGGTTAGTATTAATTCCCTTCAAGGTCAGGAAACAGGAACTGTTAGGAATCTTGGAAAGTTTGCTTAATGTGCTCAAATTATTGTAACAGAATATGGAAAGCTTTGCACAGTCCAGGCCCAGAACTCAAAACACCTTTTCTATAAAAGCTCGCTATTGTCCTCATTTTCCGAGTCCAATCAATATTCCATCGTAATTCCAGATAGGGAAAGTGCAATTTCATTCCACCTTCAGGCTTAAAAGTTGAAGCTGTTGCAGGTAGATAAACCATTCAGCCGTTAAAACCATACAGCTAGGTGGCATTTCAAGCAGGCCACATGGTATTGAACTACTGTTGGGTTTCGTCAATAAATATTCTTCATAACTGCATTTATGTTAGTTTATTACAAATATATTTTCTTATACAGCAAGTTATTTTTTTTTATTGTACGTAATGACAAAAAAATCAAATTATTTTTAACCACAAGAAAAGCTTGTGAAGTATGTCACAGTCCCCGTTATTTCAAAAGTGAAAATTCTTATTTTTTTTTTTTTTTACTAAGAATTGATATGGATAACTGATTCCATAACATACTTCTGAATGTAAGACCAGAGTTAATGAGAGAGAAGTTAACCTAACTTTGCTCATCTAAATCTATATGCAGGCATTATACAAGAATCTGAGTAATGGCCCTGACAAGTGACTTATCTGAAAAGATTTAGTAATCTAGAAACACAATCACACATCAGAGATAAAAATAACCCCGTGCAAGACTTTTAACTGTTAAAACTCTCAAGTGATGTAACTGAAGCTAATTTTGTCTACAACAAAAATAATTAAATGAATGCAGAGAAATAGGATTTCACAATGAGGGGTGGATGGGGTTTTCCAACCTTGGTTGGTCACCGGGACTAGAGGCTTAGTCTTCTGAACTTTTGGACTCATGCTGGAGCCCATCCTCAGGGAACTTCTGTCTCAACAGAATGTTGGATCCTGCAACATTATCCCAGGACACACATAATTTGCCTTCATTCGTTAATATTTCTCTCTTTTACAAACCACCTGTAATATTTATGTTTGGGTGCCTCAGAGTTGCTTTCAAATGACATTTTAATTATGACAACTCGAGAAGCTGCTACAGAAACGGCAAATCAGTCCTGTTCTGCTTTCCCAAAGCAACTGGCAACAACTATAGTTGCTCGTAAATATACGACAAATTACTAATCAAGCCAAAGTTTTTTTTTGGGGGGGGGGGAAATCAGGCATTTGTTGAAAAGAAGAGTTAAACACAAGCTCTTAAGGGAATGTTAAAAACGACTGCCAGTACTTGATGTGAACAGTCGAAAGACAGAATTTAATAAATTGCGTTTTGCCTTAAAAACCCATACGTAATTTTATTTGTTGACAACTTGTTCCATCTTTCCTGAAATTGTTCAGACAACAGTACAAAACATACTCCTAATTCTAAACTATTAATGCTTCACGTACAATATCTAGTTGCTCCAAAACTAGCTCCAAGGTTCCTTACAAAATCAGCAGCATCTGCAGTATGTTGACACTATTAAACAAAACAGGAAGCACAAATCACTTCTAATTTCCCACAAGAGGTTGTTAAGCTCCGTAGAGCAAGCTCTGCATTGCCATTTAATACATGGCCAGGAAGGAAATGTGTTATCCACAAGACCAAGGTGTGAGATTCTGAGTTAATCTGCAGACTGCAAGTCTGTAATCTGTTTTATAAAAACTAGGCTGTTAACTATATATATAAAAAAAGAAACATAACAGGGAAGGAAATGTCCTCAGCAGGATAGAGCTGATTTCCTTTCTAGACAAGGGTCAAATGTGAAGCTTCTTTGCAATAAACCTATGTTAATAAACCTATGGTAACAAAGTGGCCTGCAACAGAAACAATTTAACAACATATGACCAAGTAGTATATTTACAGATGCCTTTCTGAAACTGCCTAATCAAGAGCTTATCTAAAAGCTTAATCGGTGCTCAATTACTGCAGACTCTCTTTACAAAATGATTAAGTTATAGTAAAAGGCAGAAGATTAATACAACTATGAAGCTTTGTGCCACAGTCTCCAATTAATCCACATCTATCCTCAATTGATGCAGGATTAGCGTGCATGCTATTAAACACTTATCACACCGATTTACTTACTTGTGTCTATCTGCCAGCCGAACTGTGCAAAATATTTGAGCAGAGATGGCAATGTGCATACCATGGGCAACCCTTATAAGCAGGGTTTATAAACGGTCATAAGTCACATTTTTCAGCGCTGTTGTAACTTTGAACGGTCACTAAACGAACTGTTGTAAGACGAGGATTACCTGTACTCTGGTTACTTGACCTTTACTGTGCTCCATAATGTCCCATAAAAGACTTATTTCAGTACATTAAAAAAAAAAAATAGGACCACATTTTTCTTACAACTTATTAAATAGTCCAAAGCAGGAGTGTCAGGAAAGTGAGGGCGATTCCTCCCGAGTTTTACATTCTGTGCTTCAAAGCACAAATCTCAGTTAATTTAAATGTACATCTGAGAACATAGCTGAGTGACAGCATGCACCAAGCTGAAACCTAGAACAACACTAAGGATGGGAGCGGCAGATAGGAAAGTACTGTACTCAGCTCAGACTTAATTGTTCTTCCAGTTTAGAACTGTTTTGGCAGGCAAAGCTCTCAAGGACCTTGGCTAGGAAGGTGTCTCTCCTTTCTGGCATCTGATTTTTTTTCACTTCGATACAACAAGAACTGAAGCTGGAATCTTTTACGTGTAAAGAACATACCCTAAAACTGAGCTACTGGCTTTGTCCAAAAGAGAACACTGTATCCAAGAACCCAAGAGCTGTTTCCTATCACAGAGTGGAACCCCTTTTCTCTGCCATGGCTAACCAAGCTTCTTGCCATAAACTTGGCTGAGTGTCTGGGTAAAACTCTCCAGGCCATGTAAATGGAAAGCCTTGCTTCCATTTATGTACAAATAAATATATGTGGGCGATCAATTTTGAAAAAAAAAAAACCACACAAAACACTTGCATTTCTCTGTTGCAACAACACCACCACCACAAAGGCAGCACGGCCCACAGCCACAACTGGGGAAGAATGAAAAGTCCTGACCCATTTGGTGAGTAAGGCTGGTATGGGAAAAGTTATCCAAGATTGCTCTCTTGTAGTGAAAAGAAGTCTGGTAAAAACACGTGTGCCTGGCTGAGGAATTCTGGGAGTTGAAGTCCACGAGTCATAAAAGGGCCAAGTTTGAAGACCCCTGCCTTAAAACAAAAATATAGTGGAACTGAGCATTAAAAGCATTAAAAGCAAAAAGGACACGACCCACACTATAGAAGGATCCTAAAGGCATCTGCTGAGATGCCAACCTCGCGGGGCTGGCCCGTTGAGCCAGCCTTGCCCAATTTCAACAGCAAAGGGTGTGAGGCAATAAGAGATTGGCATCCAAGTATGTGGCACGCCCCCCAGCCAGTGCCATTGAGATCATTTCACCATTCTTCTGCCTCTTCTGCGAACCTAGAAAACCTGTCAACTCAGGGAAGCTGGTTAGTTAGGTGGGTGGTGTGGAAGAGCCAGGGACACACCACAACCGGCCGACAACTGCCAAAGTTGAGAACTCAAGAACAGTAATAACAACCTCCGGCACATAACTACACATAACCCCAAGAAACTGCATATAAACCCCCAAGAATGGTCAAATCATGCGGCATTTAAGGCTATTAGTGGTGGACCACAACAGTTTGGGGGGGGGGGTGTGGAAGAAGGGGAGGCTGACACACACACACACACACACACAAACCTGAAGCAGGGCAGAAGCAAGAGTGACTCCATGTTGGAAAGAGACAAAACACAGGCGGAGGGAGGGAAGAGAGAACAGCCGTTAGGGAAGAGGGAGGGGGCGAGGGAAGCCTCGCGAGCGAGCGCGCACGCGCAGACGCGCCGCCGCCGCTCTCTCTCTCTCTCTCTCTTTTGTAGGGCGGGTGAGGCCGAAAGGCGCTTACCTGAGGCGGTGGTTTTTTTTTTGTTTTTTTTGAGGAAGGGTCCTCGAGCCCCGGCGCCGGACGGGCGAGCCTCCCCTTCCCTCCCTGGCGGCTCGGGACCGAAGAAGCCCAGGCGGGCAGCCGCCTTCCCTGCGAGCCGCGAGGCGAGAGCCCGGTTTGCGCCGGAGGGGCGAAGAGCAGCGAGCGAGCGAGCGACCGCCCCTGCTGCTGCTGCCGCTGCGCCTCTTCCTCCTCCCTCCGCCGTCGTGACTCAGAGCGGCGGCGACCGAGGGAGGGAACGGAGGAGGAGGAAGAGGAGGAGGAGGAGGCGCCTGGGCGACTCCGGAGGGGAGGGAGACGCCGCCGCTGCCTCTGCAGCCGCCGCCGCCGCCCGAAACGCGGTCAGCCGCTTCGCCTTCAGGCGGCAACATCGCGACGACGCGCCTGAGGTAAAAGGGGCGGCGCTTCTAGGCCGTGGGAGAGGTTCGGGGGTGGGCGGGCCGGAGGAAAGGGGCGGGGCGAGGGAAAAAAAAAACATAACGCCGTCCCTCGCGCCGCGTGCAGGGCGGGCCTTGAGCGGCGGAATGAATGGAAGGGCGTGGCTTGCCGCGATCCCGCCCTCGGGATGATAATCGGGGGGTCGACCTGGATTCCGCGCTATCGGATCGCTGTCGATTCTCGGCGAACGCGGACAGGAGATCAGGGTTTGCCAACCGTGGGAACTTTTAAGAAGAGTGGACTCCAGTGAATTCCCCAGCCCTGAAATCATGCTGACTGGGGAATTCTGGGAGTTGAAGTCCACACTTCTGAAAAGTTCCCACGGTTGGGAGACGGTGCGGTAGGAAGATTTCCCCCAGGAGGATCTGGTTCTTTCTTAGGAAATCTAATCCTTCAGCTCTTCTGATGATGCCCCCATCGCCCCTGGTCCTCTTCTCTTTCCTTCCACCTTTCTCAGCTTTACGGCATTCTCCAGAAATAATTTTCTAGGAATAATTTTTGATGGGGGGAGGGAATACAGATGTAATGAATAGTAAATAAGCATTTACTCTTGAATCAGTGTTTTGCATACAAGTAATCTCAATTTTAATCTCCAGCATGCCCAAATGAGGTTAGCAGATAGTCCTATCTGGAAAGTCAGTTTAGTGTAGACCAGGGGTAGACAACCTTGGCTCTTTTATGACTCGTGGCTGGCTCAGGAATTCTGGGAGTTGAAGTCCGTGAGTCATAAAAGAGCCAAGGTTGCCTACCCCTGGTGTAGACCAGTCTTCTCAATTTTGGAGCCTTCTAGAAGGGTTAAGACTAGAAACTCCCATCAATCCAACCCGATATGACATGATGACATGATGAGAATTAAGTTTTAGACATTTGCAGGGCAGTTTGGTAAAACTGTACTGGAATATATATATTCCAGTACAGTTTTACCAAACTGCCCTGCAAATGTGTATATATGTATATATATGTATATGTATATTAGGTGTATTACATACCTATTAGATAGCTTGAAATAAATTCTACACTCTTTATGATTACTAGATTAGTCCTTCCAACAGTGGGAAGATAATTTATGCCCATTTCAGTGGATTGCAAACTTATTGTAGTGTGTGTAATTTATAAATTAGTTGCTTACACATGCACACACTATATATGTGTGTGTGAGAATATATATATTGTAATGGTATCTGTAATTTATAAACTAGTTGCTTATAGACACACGCACACACAAAGTATATATGTGTGCGCGCGTGTGTCTGTAAGCAACTAGTTTATAAATTACACATAACATTACAGTAAGTCTGCAATCTACTGAAAGGGGCATAAATTATCTTCCCACCGTTGAAGGACTAATCTATTAATAATAAAGAATGTAGAATTTATTTCAAGCTATCTATTGCCATGTAATAGGTATGTAAACTTCGGACACACAATATATTAAATCTGTCTTAAGAATAAGTTTCTCTTCAAGTCAAATAAATCTCCTTTCACGTGCTAATTGACTTGACAGCAGGGGGAATGAGGTTATGGGGAGAATCTATGACAACTTTACCAAGCTTAAGAGATTGACCTCAAAATAAGTAGCCCTGTTTTGAGGTTGTTTCAACGAAATCCATAAAGATATCAGAGATAAAAACTGGGGGGGACCTGCAAAGAGGACAAAGGGCACATTTGCCATGTTAAGACTCAAAAAGTCTTCCCCTGGTTTCGGCTGAACATTTCCTCAAATTCTTTATGCGAGGGTCACCAAGAGGTAAGGTTGCCTAGGTGCAGTGAAAGTTCCCTCTCCTTCCTATTGAATCCCAATCCTGTCAGTCCCAGAAGTGAACGTTCTGCACTTTCCAAGTTGTGTTTTAGCACTCAAAAAGGACATCAAAGCCCAGAGACCCAGAAATTGACAACCTGTGTCGGTTTCCGAAGACCTTAAGATGAAAGCCTTTCAAAAGAGCAAAAGCAAGCAGCAGACGGGAACTGGAAGGGTGCAACTACGCTGCGATCTGAGACCGTTGTGAACAGGTACACAAGGAACAGCAGGCAGTCATGACAATTAATTATTTAAGAAAAGCTGAAGGCATTAGCGCAGGCTGTGAGGAGAAAAGGGATTTGGAAACCTCACTCTGCGATCCTGTCGGTTGGAGGCTCATTAATTAGTACGCTGTGCGAAGGAGAGAGAAGTCTGCCGCTATTTCATGTTCATCTGAGGAGGGGAGATTTGCAATTAAGGCATCTGTTTGCCTTTTATAGCTGACCAAGAGGCCTTTTGAAGGTGTTACAGACTTCAGACACTTTTTTCAAAAGATGCCATATGGTCTGCCTTGTCCCTGTTTGGCTGATTATGTAATTGCTGAAGGAGAAGGCTCTGCTTGCCGTTACAAAACTCTCAGCAACAAAAAACAGGCATCAGATTGATGCAGAGTTGAAATATTTAAAACAAAGCCAGGTTCAAAATTGAGGCACAAATTCTAAAGCCAACAAGTTGCTTCCATCCCATCAAAGCCCATGAAAACTTAAACTGCATCCTTCTTCATGGTTCCCTTTCAGGAGATATGTGTACCACTCTTAACATTGTTGTTGTTAGTTGCGAAGTCGTGTCCGACCCACCGCGACCCCATGGACAACGTTCCTCCAGGCTTTCCTGTCCTCTACCATCTTCTGGAGTCCATTTAAGCTCACTCCTACTGCTTCAGTGACTCCATCCAGCCACCTCATTCTCTGTCGTCCCCTTCTTCTATTGCCCTCCATCTTTCCCAGCATCAGGCTCTTCTCCAGTGAGTCCTTCCTTCTCATCAGGTGGCCAAAGTATTTGAATTTCAACTTCAGGATCTGGCCTTCTAAAGAGCAGTCAGGGTGGATCTCCTCTAGGACTGACTGGTTTGATTGCCTTGCAGTCCAGGGGACTCGCAGGAGTCTTCTCCAGCACCAGGGTTCAAAGGCCTCCATTCTTTGGCGCTCAGCCTTTCTTATGGTTAACATTAGACAATGCATAAGATCCACCTCTCAGGTAATTAGTCCTTGGCTTTGGATAAACTAAAAAAATGATTATTTGGGGGAAACCTTAAAGCAAATTGTTATGAAGCTATAAAATCAAATTGGTGCATCTGATTTATTATTTTTTTTAGTCTCATTTAAAAGGTGGCATTCTAACATTTAAGATGAAAACAATCTCACCATGTCAAACTACCTTATTTTATATTTTATTATATCACTAAGTACTACGCACAAATATTGAAAAAAATAGAGAAAAGAGGCTCGCAGAAAAAAAGCAAATAAACCACATAGGAGCCAGGGATTTCACCGATTAGGGCTGAATTTTATGAGAATGACCAGGTTATAGCAAAGAAGCAATTCATTAAGAAAAGCAGGGAAAACTGAATAGTAGAGAAAAGGACAAAGTTCACGAAGTACAATTCCTTCTAACCAGTTTTTAGGCACGGTAATTGCCTGTATAATCAGAAATCCAGAAAGACGTGGGGTTCCTATTTTTTCTAGACTGTCACACTAGCATGCAACTCCTCCAATATTAACATCTCCAATTAGACAATTATTTTTAACTTTTTCTGGACATTACATAATTTAGATTGCTTATAGAGAGGATTTTAAAAGTCATTGGAATGCCCAATGCCTACTTTAAGACTCCTCATGTTGTATTTATAGCCACTTTAAGCAAAAAAAAATTCAAATGCTGAGGCTAAAAATGAAATAAGGGACAGGAGTTAAGGGAGAAATATAAATGAAGATAAAATGGATTTCTCATCGATACTTTATTAAAGTGAGATGAACCATATCGAAAAGGGGGGGGGGAGTAAATGCAGATCGCCAAGCATAACAACAGAAGCCAGCTCAGACGTAGCCACCTGTTTAAAGCTGGTGTGACAGTCAGGCAGGCTCAAGGCACAACTGTACAAAGCAAAGCTTGCCTTCTGCAGGGAACAGACAAACTCTAATCGATAACGAGGCTGCTACAAAACAGTTGGTCTGCCTAGGCCAGGGGTCTTCAAACTTGGCCCTTTGGTGACTTGTGGACTTCAACTCCCAGAATTCCTCAGCCAGGCACGCTGGCTGAGGAATTCTGGGAGTTGAGGTCCACAAGTCACCAAAGGGCCAAGTTTGAAGACCCCTGGCCTAGGCCTTTATTCAGCCATCGCAACAGGAACAGTCTTACTATAGAAAGTGATGGGCTGAAGGTTTCCCTGGCACTCTAGGAGCCTTACTTTCCCGCTTTTTAACGCATCATGCTAAAGCTTGGTTCAATTACCTTGTTGACCAAGCCTCAGGTGACAGGGCTAAGCAAACCCCCGCCAACCATAGCATGGCTTAGTGCAACATGGGAACTGGTTTCCCTTTGGGGGGACGTTTTGGGGCACAGGCACCATCCTCCAAAATAGATGGATGTTTGTAAGGCAAGCAAAATCCCTCCGTTCCTATTTTAATTAGAGCTTTTCTCAACTGGCTACTCGACAGGCTTAGTTGGAAGGGCCCGAAGATACATGCAGTAATAGCAACCCCTTTGTTTTTCAGTGGGCTGCTTGGAGCAGAAGACACATTTAGTTGATGATAGCTTTCTAATTGACACATTTCCCAAAGTTCAAGGGGAGCAGTGTTGAAAATGCAACATATTCATAACGTTGAATAGTTCAGGCTAAAATCTTCATACCCAAGCAACAGTTTGAGAGATCTAACAAAGGCAGGGCACAGAAATCTCTGTTCGGGAAACGGCGCAGCCCACTTGTACGGGGAAGGCCCCCTACAGCCCCTTATTTCTATTTAGGACACTGTTTCATGCTGCCCTTAGAACATGCAGGAAGAACAATAGCTTATAGTCTGTAACACTACAAGCTACACAAGGCAAGCCAGAGGCCCCGCGTCTTTCGGCTGCTTCCCACTGTGCTCACTGTCATTCTGATGCACAAAGTTAAAGTGGCCCAGAAAATTCCTTACAGGGGTGCTATTGTTCGCCAGCCGAATCTTTGCTGTGCAGCCGTACCCAGTCACATCCAACAGGCTAGGAGAATAGGCTTGTAGGCAATCTTGGATTTTAGAGAGGCATGACTTCCACCAAGGATTGCTGTGTTCCACAACCCCTATTCCCCATTTTTTTTTAAAAAAAAAAATGGGTCAGTTAAATAAGTAGGATCGATTTTCTGCACGTAATTCAACGTATGCTGTTGAGATTGAAGGCCCACTAAAGAGAGGCTTTGCCTCATTGTGTGCAACAACTTTACTAGTCAGAGTGCATCTGAAAGACACAGAAGGTGAGAGAGCCAACCTCTCAGCTCTGCACAAATGCTGACAACAGCAGCAAATTAGGAACATTGTGTTTCCGTTTTTCAGAAAGTACCTCTGTGTTTCAGCTGCAAGACGTGGGTTGCTGACTCTGAAAAGGCTACAACCTGTTTGTTTTAGATCAACTCACTGTTAGAATAACAAATATTACAAAAGGTTGGTAAGAAACACACAAATGCAACGTGATTAAAAAAAAGTCCAATGCATCTAGTGTCAAAAAAAAAAAAAAAAAAAAGAGTCTTCATTGCTTTGATTTTTCTACCTCAAAGCTTGCCAGGGCGAAGACTTTATCCCCAGATCCTGTTGTCAAAGGAAAACAAGCAAACAAATTAAAACTCTTTTAGTGTCCCTTCTTTTAACAGCAATCTGACTTCGGATGTAAGAGTTCCTTTCTGTTATATTTTGACCATAAAATACACCTTTTAAACACCAATTAAGCTTTGAAGCAGGTTCCCCCTGGCTGGATAATTTTCCTAAAGTCCGATCAGGTCCAACTAGCATGGCTGTTGGTCAGAGGATGATGGGAACTATAGGGAATAATAGCCGAGGAGATCATGGTTTGCCTGGTGATTAAGATCAGTCATGAGACTGACCCCGTGAGACTCTTATTTTTGTGACAATGCAGGACCCTTGTCAGAAGCAGAGAGTGGCTGGAATCTAAGAGCGGCTAAGATTGGAATAATTGCTCAGAATAAAATCATTCTTAACACAGGTCGTACTCAATGCATGAGCGTAATTGGACCCAAAATTTCTGCTGCTAAGCAACACGGCTGTTTGCCCCATTTTACAACCTTTCTTGCCCCAGTTGTTAAGTGGATCTGGCTCCCCCATGGATTTTGCTAGTCGGAAAGTCACAGAAGGTAAATCACGTGACCTCAGGGACAACACTGCAATGAGCATAAACACGGACCAGTTGCCAAACAGATGAATTTTGATCACGTGACCAACGGTCATAAGTGTGCAAAATGGTCAGGTCACTTTTTTCACGCTGTTGTAACTTTGGCCACTAAACAAATGGCTGTAAGCCGAGGACTGCCTGTAGATGAATTGACCCATTTTTTACTTTGTACACTTTTTGCTGGGTGTGTTAAGTGGCACCTGAACTGAACACAAACCAAACCTCATTTAAATGCTCTTAACTGACATCTGAAGTGAGGAATGGCTTTTTTCCTCTTCCAGGGCGTAGGGACTGACAATCCTGAGCCCTGAAAGAGAGGTGGGTAGAAAATGAACCTAAAAAGAAAAAAAAAACTTTACCGAGATCAGTCGAGACTTTCTCAAACTGGCTGAGAGCAGTTCCTGCGTTCGTTGAAAGGAAAGCTTCATCACTGGGGGTCAGCTGAAAATTAAGGAGAAAATGAGCAGGGCTGACTTATAACATTTATATGGTTTCTTTGAGGTCACTGAATCATCTGTGACTTAATGGGTTCAGCAGATGGAAACAAGAATGCTTTAAGCCAGGGGTCCCCAACCTCCGGTCCGTGGACCGGTCCTGGTCCGTGGCATGCCAGCAACTGGTCCGCACAAACAAGCGAAGCCCCATCCACGGGATGCAGGCAGCACACAAAACCACGCACCCTCCGGTCCACGGAAAAACCTCTCTCCACGGAACAACCGGTCCCTGGTACCCAAAAGACTGAGGACCTCTGCTTTAAGCTGTTTATGATGCCATCAAACGCTTTAAATCAGGGTATCAAACCTTGGCAACTTTTAAGACTTGTGGACCTTGCTGGCTGGGAAATTCTGGGAGTCTTAAAGTTGCCAAGGTTGGACACCTCTGATTTAAAAGATACGGAGAAAAACTGCAGGAAACAAGGAAGAATAGGAAACTGTCCTATTAAAATAGCAATAGAATAGGATTTCGCACTCTGTTAATACATATGAATATAGTTGGTTAATCTTACTATCTAGGGCAGGGCTTTTCAACCTGTGGTACGCGTACTACTTGTGGTACATTAATGAGTGGCAGGTGGTACGCAGCCCTGCCTAGCCAAGTGTAGTGGGGAAGGGAAAGAGCCAGCACAGGCAAAGACTTGCAGTGAGAGAGTCCTTTGGAGCTGCAGATTTTACTTATGAATGGAGCCATTTGGGGAGGCTGCCTTAGCCAGCAGCCAGTACTTACTACATGTTTTTTTCTTCCTTAAGTGCCGGCTACGCTCCTTTTCTTTCTAACCAGTAGCTAATTCTTAAAGGGGAAGTGCCTTTTTAAGCTAGTTCACTCAGCAGCTTGTCTTTTCTGTCTCTGGAGGCCTTTCCTTGTTTGATCAATATATGGAAGAGGGAAAATATGGGGGGGGTTCAAATTCTTCCTTCAGAAGGAGATGGGAATGAGAAAAAGGGAGGCAGGGAAGGGAGGGAGGGAAGGAAGTCCCGCCTTAGCAGTTGGCCACCAGCAGCTCTGCCATTGACTTTGCTTGTCAAAAGGCTGCAGAAGGGGATCACATGACCCTGGGACACTGTGACCATCATAAATATGAATCAGTTGCCAAGCATCCAAATATAAATCACAAGACCCTGTTGCTGCAATGGTCATCAAGTGTGAAAAATGGTCATAAGTCATTTCAGTGCAATTGCAACTTTGAACAGGGGTTTTTTTTTGGTCATCAAGTTTTTGACACCTTGCTAGGTGGTACTCGAATATTGCCATATCCTAAAAGTGGTACAATTGTTGAAAAGGTTGAAAAGCCCTGATCTAGGGCACAACCTCCCCTTCGAGATAAAGTACACTATAAGGCCGAACATAAATCAACTAATCAAAGCTACGTTAAAATCTTCTTAACACTGCTCTGTTCAATTCAAGTATTAGAGCAGACGAAGCCAGAAAAATCCTGTTTTAACTGAGTTCACCAAAAACAAGTCCTATATAGAATCCTAGGGATGGTGGTGGGGGTGTCAGGTTAAAGAAGGCTGGTCAGAGAATAAAGCATAGAACAAAGTATGAAGGAGGCGTCATTCCGAAATACCTGTTCTCCCAGCTTCCGGAGAGCCGTGAGGATTTCCACCTTCTGCTGAGTGTAGAGGTCTCGTCCCAGTTTCCCCACTATCAGGTCTCTGTCCATCTAAGCGGGAAAGGAGCAGTCCTATCAGTCTCCAATTACATACGTGACATTTGCGGATAAAGTTGGCCTGCACCTGTGACTGGGAATCAGTTAAGACACCAAAGGGCTGGGAAGCTGGCCTGAGCGCTTTTCACTTTGCACCAACGTGGCTGCCGGCTTCCAGAACGATGTCAAAAACATAAAAAAGGTTGACATTTCTTCTTCCCGAGTGTGGACAGCGACCACTTTACGAATATGTTCAAGCCGAAACAAATGGACCAAATCAGGCAAGACTCTGTACACCAGTGCAAGATTTAAGCAACCTGCATAAATCTTACCCCCCCCCAAAAAAAAACAAAAACAAATCCCTTTCGATCATTTTTAACCATGCAGGTTTCCCAGACTCTTATCAATCCATTTAAAAAGTAAGCTTAAAAAAGGATGGGGAAATAAAATGGAACGCGTCATCTGGGACCCCCAACTCTCAAAATGAAATCATTTTGCACTGGCATCGGTCTTGCCAAAAAAACGTTTTTGTTTTTCAGAAGAAAAGTGGTAACTCTCTCGATAAAGAATAGCATTTGTTGGTTTGGGGGGGGGGGAAGAAACAACCTCACCTCAGCCAATCTTGTCCGCAACTGCCCAGGCTGTTTTTTGGCAAACATCCTGATGACTTCTGGAGTTTTAAAAGCCTGGCTAATGGCTGCTTGTATAGCCTAAAAAGATAACATTTAATATGTAAATAACTTGTAGCAAGTATCAATAGACAAGGTTACTTCTTGTTACATGGATATAAATGTTACCATGAGTTATTTCTGTGACTAGCAAGGGGCTCCTAATCTCGAAGGTCCTTTGCTATCGGCACATGGGATGCTTCCTGTTAATTAGTCACTTAAAAAGCAGCCAACATTTGCACTTTTTAATATCTGAAACATTAATTTATAAAACCAGAGCACTCTACAGTTCTGCAGTTAAGAACAACAGTTGAACTGCAGCAAGTTAAGATGTCTTCCATGGCCGTTCCCAAAGGTGCTTTTTCAGGAGGCAACTGGATGTTCTTGTTCCATGGTCATTATTATTTTATAGCTGATATTCTTGCTCATATTAGTTCCATAATCTTGACTGTACTAGACTTGTCAATCCTCTAACTAAATTACATGAGTACTATTGTCTGCTATTTGTACTGTCCATCTCCTGCAAGATGGAGAAAGGTATTGCAAATTCCTTGACTCTGCAAAGTCAGCTGCACTGACAAGGCTCAGGCAGGTGGACTTCCTGCAGATGACAGTGTCTCTAAGGTTGCAGTGAAGAATGCTTAAGATACCCCTCCCTCCATTGCTCTGAACAAAAGCAATGAGACTCTAGAAGGAGTGCAGAGAAGAGCAACAAAGAGGATCAGGGGACTGGAGGCTAAAACATATAAGGAACGGCTGCTGGAATTGGGTATGTCTAGTTTAATGAAGAGAAGGACGAGGGGGAGACATGATAGCCGTGTTCCAGTATCTCAGGGGCTGCCACAAAGAAGAGGGAACCAAGCTATTCTCCAAAGAAACCTGAAGGCAGGACAAGAAGCAACGGATGGAAACTAATCAAGGAGAGAAGCAACCTAGAACTAAGGAGAAAGTTCCTGACGGTTAGAACAATGAACCAGTGGAACAACCTGCCTCCAGAAGCGGTGATTGCTCCAACACTGGAAGTTTTTAAGAAGAGACTGGACAGCCATTTGTCCGAAATGGTATAGGGTTTCCTGCCTGAGCAGGGGGTTGGACTCGAGGACCTCCAAGGTCCCTTCCAACTTTATTATTATTATTATTAAAAGGAGCCTAGAAAGGTGCCACCCATTGCAGGCGATATTTGACATCCAGTCCCCCAAATCAAGTCCAATACTCACCAGCTGCATCCCACCCAGCTCATCTACCAAGGTCATATTGCCAGAGATAATTTTTTTCAAGGAATCGTTGAACTCGCTCAGCTGCTCAAGTGTCTCCTTCTTGGTTTCTTCGTATTCGCTGGCATCCAGTTCATCTCTGAAAGGGAGCCAATCGCAGGCTGATTTCACCTGCAGTTAGCAGCATGCACAGGTAGTCCTCGACTTACGCCCAGAATTCAGCCCAAAGTTTCCGTTGCTAAGTGAGGCATTTGTGAAGTGAATGTTGCCCCATTTTTACGACCTTGCTTGCCACGGCTGTTAGGTGAATCACTGCAGTTGTTAAGTTAGTAACACGGTTGTTAAGAGAGTCTGGCTTCCCAATGACTTTGCTGGTCAGAAGGTCGCAAAAGGGGATCACGTGACCCCGGGACACTGCGACCGTCATAAATAGGAGTCAGTTGGCAAGCATGTGAATTTTGATCATGTGACCACGGGGACGCTGCAACGGTCATAAGTGTGGAAAAACGGTCCTTTTTTCAGTGCCGTTGTAACTTTGAACGGTCCCTAAATGAACTGTTGTAAGTTGAGGACTACCTGTATTCCCAACCTAGGGTAACTAACCTACCTAGAGCAGGAATGGGTAAACTGAGGCAGCAGGGCTACACACAGCAGCAAATGGCTTCTTTGGGGCACCAGAAAATGTTTAGCTACGGCTATTGCAAATGGCAACACAACGGGAAACAAAAAACTGTAGTAAAAAATCATTAAAAAAATCCCTTCAAGCTTACACACACCCACAAAACCACCGAAGACCCTTTGCAACCATCCCGGCTCTCAGCTTGACGAAAATGATTGCGGCAAATAAATATTCGGTGCCACCAGCTGAGGGACTGGGCAAAACGACTTCTTCCCTGTTCACTTGGGTTTTATGCAGGAGGTATCTGGCTGTACGTGACGCTTTGGGACCCATCCGCCATGCTTAAGGGAAGCGTGGAAGCAGTCATTTGGCTGAGTAGAAGAATCCACACCCCACACCTCAACTCCAGAGCTGATAAAACTCTGGAATTTGCCCCATTCCGTCTCGTGTTTGGCAAGGATGCATTGCAGATGAGTCATGTTGAAAAAGGGGGGGGGAGCGCCCCTCTCCCTTACCTGCACTCCTCCAGATCCTGCAGCTGCTGCATCAGCCTGTCCAGCTGCTCTTCCAAGTTCTGCTTCAACTTGCTGGTCTCAATTGTTCCCCTCGAAGCCATTTTAAGGCATGTGCTGCGGACATCTGTCAGAGACAAAAGCGCGAATGAGAGGAGACAGCCCTGCCACAGGATCATAGGTGGAAACTGACTCTTTTAATTCGGCCGAAGGAAAAAAAAAAAACCCAGAAAGGGGAAAGGCTGCCATTTAGCATTTTATTTAAACAAAGGGAAAAGATCAGAATGGCGGTGGGGCTGCCCCACAGGAACATCTTTCTCTCTCTCTTCTCTCTGAAAGGCATTTGGGGCCAAGAAAAATACACCGTCAGGATTGAGGGGTGCCCTCCAGTTGCTAATTTTTTTTAATTTATTTTAGGAATGGGGTGTACAGTCTTAGCACGGGGCGAAGGGGGCGGAGGCCCTCCCCAGGGATTCCAGTTGCTTTCAAAGCCCTCGCGCGGTTCCACCCCCCCTTTTCCTATCCGACAGCCCCCTCCCTCCCTTATCAAGCCCCCCTCCCGCATTGCCACGCCCTGGCCTGACCCCTCCCTTACCCACGCACGCTCCTTCCTCTCCAACCTCCCGGGTGGATGAGAAGGCGAACCCCGCCCACTCCCCCCGATCACATCTCCTCCGGGCGGTGGGGAGGGGGAAGCTACTGCCGGGAGGACTGTCCCCCTCCCACTTCCGGTTGGGAAGCCCTGGGGGAACCTTTCTGGGCGTCGGACGCCGCCCTCACTTCCTGGCCGCGGAGCCAATCGGAAACGCTGCTTTCGGCCGAGCCGCTTCTCCGCCTCTTGGCTGTTTCGACCACGTAGTTGAGTTCCGGGTTGAAGCTGTTGCCGGCCGGTAAGGCGTCTTGCGGGAGCCTCCCAATTTTGGAGGGGGGGATGGGCGGGTGGGTGCAGGGAGGGGGGTGGGCGATCCTTGCCTGCAACGGCGAGCCATGATAGTTTATTCCGCGGCCTGAAGGGCGATCAGAGGCTAATAAAAGAAATATAAGCGTCTGTTTCTCCGTAAGAAAAAAACGAGCGGTCCCTGATCTTAGAGATGCAGTTAGACTAGTCGAGTGTCAGATCGACCCTTCTAGTGGCTCCCGAAGCCAGGATGCTGTTGATGTAACCGTCTTCTGGAAGTGTTATTCTTGACCAATGCAGCTGCGGCTCTCTTTATCTGTTGTCTCCAAGGGCTGACGAGGTCCGATCCTGCTGACCTTTTCTAGACCAGCCAGGATCCGTTAGATGCCACCCTTTAGAAGGGTGTGGCTGGAAGCTTGCTTCATAATACCCCAGATTTGGCCATGCTAAGGAATTGGGGAACTAGGCGTAGTTCTCCTTTCTCTTATTATAAGAGCAGGGGCAAGGATCTAGTACTCATTTATGGAGCTTTTCTAGATCGGGTCTTTCCTAGACAGGGCTGGGTGGAGATGGGCAACTGCAAAAGCAGTTTTTAACGTGTTCCTTGTTTACTAAGGATAACTGGGTAGGTTGCTCTTAGGCCATATTCTTAGAGCAGTTTTACACTGAACATACCAGCTTTGAGGGTATTGGAGCAATTCTGTTTCATTGCTCAACAGGTGCAAGGAGAAGAAAACGAAGTGGTACAGGGATGTGTATTTATATTCATTGATTTAAGGGTCTTCTATACCATGACAGGTCATCTGGCTTGTTACAGTATCCTGTAGAATTAGTCAGTGGCACATTTTTCCTATCGTCGCGTGAAAGCTTTATGAAGCTTTTGCCATTTCCTTTGAGGAGATTTAGGCTGCTGCAGTCACACTGTACGTGAACGGATGGCATAATCGGAATTGCAAAGCTACCGGTATGGTTTTTCCTGCTTTTCACCCTCAAAAGGCGATTCTTCCAAGCACGGTGATCATGTATTGCGAAAAGATGCATATTCTTAAATTCCGTGGTTGAGAGAATTGCCTGGAATTTAATCCTGAAGCTATCTAAATCTAAACGTTTGTTAAAAGAATAGGTCATAGTGGGCCCACCTTGTAATTTTTATTTAAATTAAACCGTCCCTGGAATCACAAGAGACTTCCATAAGGCTTCAGGGTCTTTCACTGTGCCAGCTGCCAGGGATGTTCTTGTCTTCTCCTTGACAAAGAAAAGGAAACCAAGGCCGAATCCTGCCACAGCAGAAAGATTTGTTAACGAAGCTTCATGGGTCTTGCCCGCTCCAGTGGTTGGCACACGGCCAGTCAGATGTGCCACAGGCAACCGCACTCAGACACTGGCTCATAACAGATTCCAGTCTTGGCGTTCTCGTTCAGCGTCAGTCCAGGAGAAATGACATTGGCAAGCCAGAATAATCCCAGGAAGGAAAAATAGGCTGCAAGGGACAAAGTGCCACAGTGTCAAGGAATGAGACGTATTTTCTGTCCAAATGCAAAACTCACAGGTACAGCACGACAGGTAGTTCCTCGACTTATGACCACAACTGAACCCCAAATTTCCCTTGCTAAGCAAGACAATTGTTAAGTGAGTTTTGCCCCATGTTACGATGTTGCCAGGCTTGTTAAGTGAACCGTTTCAGTTGTTAAGTGAGTAATACGGTTGTTAAGTGCATCTGGTTTCCCCATTGACTTGGCCTGTCAGAAGGTGATCCCATGACCCCTGGCACCCTGCCACTGTCATAAATACCTGCCAGTTGCCAAGTGTCCCGAATTTTGATCACATGATCACACAGGGATGCTACAAAAGTCACAAGGGCGGGAAACGGTCGAAAGTTATCGTAACATTGAACGATCTCTAAATGAATGGTTGTAAATTGAGGACTGCCTGTACGCCTTGTTTTCTGAACGCGTGGGTGCTAACCCAGTGATTATACTAATGAGAGAAGAGGGGAATTTTATTCCTGCCCATCTGCAGAGCACCAAATTAGGGAAGGCTTCAATAGCCAATCTTGGAGTAGATTGTGTAGAAAACATGATTTGCTCCGAGTATTAAATATAAGGCAGGTTTGGGCACAGTCTTTAAAAGCTGAATGTGATCCGATCCTTTTCCTCCCATTTTGCTCCTGTGCCTCAGCACAACTTGGAACTGCAGAAGACAGGGGTGTGGGAACCAGCTGACTTATAACAAAGGACACACCCCTCCAGATAAGCACACTGCCAACTTTTTGTGTAAAGAGAAATCACAATACTTACTGGCTGATATTATGCTAGCCACTGACAGAGCCATCGAGAGGTAATAAAGATCAGGAGTGGTTCTGGCCTAGGAAAGACACAGTTTATTTATTATAAAGGAATTAAACATGTTTTCTAATCTTTTTAATTTAAGCGGTCTGTACTCAGAATTACCCTCCGGGGCGAGGAGTTAGGATTAGGATTCAGAACTGACGTTCTTTTAAGATCAGAAACCTTTCCTTGAAAAATCAGTCTAGTGCAAACACTCCACGGTAAATGGAGTCCAGCTTAAAAAAATCCAGCTTTTGTCTAACTGAGCTACAGGTAGTTCTCAACTTACAGCAGTTCATTTAGCGACCGTTCAAAGTTACAGTGACACAGAAAAAAGAAACTTGTGACCGTTTGTCACACTTATGACCTTTGTAGCATCCCCAGGGTCATGGGATCAAAATTCAGATGCTTGGCAACTGACTCACATTTACGACGGTGGCAGCGTCCCGGGGTCGCAAAATGGAGCAAAACTCACCACCACTGTCTCGCTTAGCAACAGAAGTTGTGAGCTCAGTTGTGGTCGTAAGCCGAGGACTACCTGTACTAGTCTTCTTTCTCTCCCCCCCCCCCCCGTGGGATGAAATCCGATGGAGACATGAGACATTACATACACATTGTGGGGCCAAGGCAGTGAGTAGGGTGATATAAGCTCCTTCTGCAAAAGAGGCAAGTCCAAAAATCGAGATTGTGGCTCTCAGCTCCCACGGGATGTGTTGCGTCGTGGCTAAGATTAAAGCCAGCCCTAAAAGACAGTAAGAGGGAGAATTAGCTTATGGAGGTGGACATGCAGGCGGAAGCAATAGGTAGAGCTTTGGGCAGTCCTTAATGGCATCCATTGCAGTCTGTTCACGTTAGGTATACACGTCCCCCACTGTCTTTTCCTGCAGCACAAATGTTTAGATTTGTGAGGCCAAAAGAGTGACATATGAAAGGCTTGGAGCAATGCATAAACCCAGTCTACCAAGTTGAGGGGCAACATTCTGTTTCAAGGCTGCGACGGTTCTAAGGAGATGTGGGGATAGGCGTGCATCCTGATGGCCTAAGGCGAGCCACAGGCACCCCATCTTGCAGAAGTTGTCATCTCGCGATGCTCTAGAGAGCTGCCGGCGCCTTCTTCACACACCCGTAGCAAAGAACGTCAGGCTGATGCTTGCCACCAGGTTGTAGAGAAGGGGCTGGTTGCAGTAGTGAGAAGACTTAGGTCTGAAAAACAAGACAGGGAGAAAGGCGGGCCAGTAACCACGTGTTCCAAGTTCATAAATAGCCGTTCTTCAAATGTAAGTTGGAATATACAATTCTGATATTTTATACAAAAGTTTTGCGCAAGAGTTATCTTTCGCCTTTTGGCAGGCCATGCTGAATACTGCTGAATGTACAGTATATGTTATAGGTACCTTTGCACAGTTTTGCCTTTAACTTGCCTCATTTCCACTAGTGCAAAGCACTCTGCCTTTCCCAGTGGGAAACCTCCTTTGTTTCCCTCCTAACTTGCATGTGCAATCTGCTTATTTTCAGACTTGTCTTTGAACTTGTCCTTCCCTACTATAACTTCCAACGGGTACCCAATTTCCTAATGCTAAATTGAAGAGTCTTTATTAAAGGCACTGCTTTCAAGGCCTGGTGATCTTTTTACTCTCAACTTAGTCTAAAATATCTGTCCCACCACAGCCTTCCCTTAAATTTCCAGCCCTTCAAGCTTGGAATTTGAACCTCCGGTGGGGAAAACAGGAAGTCATCTGTTAAGTCTCTAACAGAGACTTTCACCAAAATAAACCCCAATCCAAGTCCCAAAACACTCATGGGACAGGCTGCAAGTTCTCTCTTCTCAAGAACTGCTCAGGATATTCCAGTTGGCTGCCCCCGTGTCCTAGAAGGTATGCAAGCATGGAAAGAGACTGTCAAAGAAAAAAAAAATGAAATTCCACTTAATACCGTAGGAGGACGTAGAACTGGAGGAGAAGAACGGCAATCCCAAGGGCAAAAACCACAAGTTGTCTAGCGAGAAGAAGGAGGAAATAAAAACAAGAGAGACCGATCAGTACCTTTACGGTTTGGAAATATATCATCATCGTTCTGTACATTTGATAATTAGGGGCAAGCAGCGTGAAGCGGTGAATTTCATTCTTGCAATTTCCACAAGTGAAAACTTGTCCCAAAAGATTGGACAAAGTTATAGGTCCAAGGGATAAGTCCTGTGGGTGGGTGGGTGGGTGGCAGAAGTTTTTATGCCTGGTTTAAAACGGGTGCAAAGGTGGTCTGCTTGCTGACACTTCGGATTGTGTCAAATAAGACCTCTCGCACAGAATTACAAAACAGGCACAAATTCATTCTTTTTTCCCATTGAATGCTGACGTGCGTAACTAGGATGGCGCTCTTAAAAATACAAGCAGTCAGAACAAGGTTTAATTCTGTGCCCGAGTTAACTCCGAGTTGTGGCACCTTACAGTCTGAATCGCAGGTCCTGTGGTAGCCCTCGGCTGAAGTGATAGGCAGTGTGGGCCAGGCAGAAGTGAATCATCGCTGCTCCTTAAGAACCTGGCAAAAAAAAAAAAGACACGCGGGATTGTAGGCATTAGTTGTTTCACTGTAAGTCCCAGATTAAAGGCCTGCCCTTGTTGCATCCTTTCCAAGGAAAAGCGGGTGCTTGGTAAAGAAACATTTTCTTTGACATTGGCAAAGTCTTCGATCCAGGCTCAGCCTTTCCAAGTGAAGTCTAGAAGGGCAATTAACGAAAAAGATTTACATTCGGTAAGCAGGTTTTAAGCTGGGTTAATACCTTGTGCTGAACCACAAGTTATCTGGATTCAGACAACACACAAAGATCGTGATCCCGAACCACAAGGCTTGTCGGGCGAAGCCAAAAATCTGGTGTGTGAATCCTGGTTTTGACTGAGCACCGCTCAGCTCTCGCTCTCTCGTGTCCTCGCCAGTCGGAGGAAAATTGCTTCTGAATATAGGTCATCCTCGGCTTACAACCGAGCATCAAATTTCTGTTGCTTGAGTGTTCAGGGAGTTTTGCCCCATTTTATGACCTTTCTTGCAACAGTTGTTAAACGAATCACTGCGGTTGTTTCGCTAGTAACACGGTTGTTAAGTGAACTTGGCTTCCCCCATTCACGTTGCCTGTCAGAAGGCCGCCAAAGGGGATCACATATAACTATAACTGTCACAAATACGAGTCAGGTTGCCAAGTGATCTGAATTTTGATCGTGTGAATGCCGGAACGGTTGTGTGAAAAACGGTCGTAAGTCCCTTTTTCCCCAGTGCCATTGTAACTTCGGTCACTAAACAAAACTGTTGTAAGCCGAGGACTACCTATACGGAGGCTGTATTTTGAGCCATCCCTGGCATGGCTTCTTACTAGGGTAGCCTCCTTCTCTGACCCACTCAGCCTCCTTCAACCTGTTGCCCCCAAGTGGCGTTGGGACGGCAGCGCCCAGAATTCCCACTCAGCACTCACCTTTGGAATTCTGGGACTTCATCCTCCCAGGTGCTCCTGTACATGTGAAGAGTGCCTTGGAGTCTTCCCGGCTTGTGGGAACACTGGGACAAAGGAGGGGTTGAATATCGGCATCTTTTTCTTCCTCTGTCTGCCCCCCCCCTCCTTACCTGGAAGCTCCAGGTGACCATCTGAGCTTCAGCTGATCTTCTCTCTCTGGGGAAGGAATCGGATCACCCACCCCCAGCCCCTCCCTGGGTGGATCATCCCCTTCCCACCTTTAGCAGCAGCCCCCCAGATCTAGGCGTTGCTGCCGTCCAGCCACAGAGGTGACTGGCCAAGGCTGGGGTGTTTTTTTTATATCTCTGGCAGCCAGGGATCATTTTCCCTGCATTCATTATTCAAACTTTTGCTTCTGGCCTTGGCGAATGCACGTCTGAGACTTTTTGAAATTGGAAGACTGGAATTCAACCCAAGATCGCCTGGCTTGGATTGCTGTTTCGCTCCTGTCTTGATGGGCCTAACAAAGAAGTGAAATTAAAAGGAATGCAACTATAAAAAAAAATACAGCCCTGGGAAACCTATTCAGCACGGGGGGGGAGGGGAAATGAAGAGTGACATATTATTAATCCCTTTTTTAAAAGCGATCAAATTATGACGGTACCGTGTTGATATTAATAAACTATCCGGAGAACAGATATTCCATCTGTTGTGTTTTAACGCTTGTCGTCCTTTAGTGGCTGGTATGTGTCCAGAAAAAGGTAATTAATTCTGTTGTGCAGCAGCCAAAACCCCTTTAAAATCGGGATTTCCAAAATGGACTGGCTGCGTTGGCAAAACCTGAGATAACAGTCACGTAGCTTCGTATTCACGAGGACCAGAAACCTGGTTTTTTTCTTCACAGAACAGGCTGATAACCCTTCCTCTCCTTTTTACAAAAGTGGCAGAGCTGGCTCAATATCAGAAGACTGCAGATTTTCAGGGCCTCCCTTCACCTTCCTCCTTTGCATGGAACCGATTGGTTTTCTACGCTAGTAGGAGGACACAACTTCTCTTACTGTTTTTTTTTTAGTTGTTCCAGTGGAAACAATAAAAAAGAAGGTTTTGGTTTTTTTTCAACCTTCCCTTTTTTCCTCTTCCCTCGCAGCGTGTGCCCATTGTGACTCGCTTCTTCCCCAGCAAAAGCGACTCCAGCCGAGGCCGATGGAGGATCCCGACAACCGGACCGAAGTGGTCCTGCTGGCCTGCGGCTCCTTCAATCCCATCACCAACATGCACCTTCGGCTTTTCGAACTGGCAAGGGATCACCTGCAGGAGTCAGGTAAAACTGTGTGTGTGTGTGTGTTTGCTGCCAGCCACGATGGAGGTGGGCCTTGTGGTCCAACGGACAAGTTTCTCCCTCCCACCCAATGCTTTGGACTACAACTCCCGTTGTCCCCAGCCTGTCGGGGCTGGACGATAAGACCTATGACGGGGCGTATCTGGAGGGGGACGTTGCTGTGGATGTTCCTGAAAAGGAAGCTGTTGCTTCCATAAGTCTCCCTTTCCGCCTTCTCTCATTCAGAGCCAGGGCAGGTTGGATTTGATGGCAACAAAGCCCTTGGCAATTTGCCTGGCTACAACTCTTTTGGTTCTGGTGCTTTTCTTTCCCAATTTCTATAGGTACCATTGGTTACATTTTCACTCTTTATGTGCCGGAAATACATGACTAATAATGAATAGGAACCCACAGGGAGTTGCAGTGCATTGCTATATTTTTAGCCTCCCTTCCCTCCCTCCCTCCCCCCTCTCCCTCTCCATCGGCTTCTCCCTCCCTCCATCTCCTTCCTTCCTTTGTCTTTCCTCCCCTCCATTAGTCTCCTCTCCTCCATCTCTTCCTTCCTTCCTTCCTTCCTTCCTTCCTTCCTTCCTTCCTTCCTTCCTTCCTTCCTTCCTTCCTTCCTTCCTTCCTTCCTTCCTTCCTACCTTCCTCTCTCCATCGGCCTCTCCCTCCTCCATCTCCTTCCTTCCTTCGTCTTTCCTCCCCTCCATTAGTCTCCTCCATCTCCTTCCTTCCTTCCTTCCTTCCTTCCTTCCTTCCTTCCCTTCCCTTCCTGCCTCCCCCCTCTCCCTCTCCATCGCCTCTCCTCCTCCATCTCCCTTCCTTCCTTCATTTTTCCTCTCCTCCATTCCATTCTTCCTTCCTTCCTTCTTCTTCTTCCTTCCTTCCTTCCTTCCTTCCTTCCTTCCTTCCTTCCTTCCTTCCTTCCTTCCCTTCCCTTCCCTTCCCTTCCCTTCCCTTCCCTCCCTGCCTCTACCTCTTTTCCTTTCCTTTCCTTCCTATCTCCTTCCTTCCTTTCCTGCCTCCCTCCATCCCTCCCTCCCCCTCTCCATCGGCCTCTCCCTCCTCCATCTCCTTCCTTCTTTTGTCTTTCCTCCCCTCCATTAGTCCCCTCTCCTCCATCTCCTTCCTTCCTTCCTTCCTTTTCCATCTCCTCCCTCCCTCCCTCCCCTTATGCCACTTCAGGAACAACTTAAAGCCCATGCTTCTTAGAATGCTGCTAATTTAAAGCAAGAAGGGGGAGAGAAATTGGCCCAACATCACCTAGGGAGCTTCGTTGCTAAAGGGTGATTTGAACCAGGCTTCTCTGATTCCTGGCTGGGCCCTCCGGCGACAACGACACCCGGGTTTCTCTGTATCGACACCCGCAGGGAAGTACAAAGTGGTGAAAGGGATCGTTTCCCCCGTGGGGGACGCCTATCTGAAGAAGAGCCTGATCAGCGCCCGTCACCGGGTGGCCATGGCGAGACTGGCGACCGAGAACTCGGACTGGCTGGAAGTGGACGACTGGGAGAGCAGCCAACCAGAGTGGCAAGAAACCATCAAAGTCCTCAGGTATTGGCCGGGGGGTGGGCGTTTCCCCCTCCCCTCCTGCAGGAAAGCCATGTTTGTGGCTGTTTGTTCACAGTCTCTCAGCCCATCCTGCCCGCGAGGTCTCAAAGCCCAGCGTGCCTCAGTTCAACCTATCCTCAATAGACGCCTGCGGGACTGGATTGCCAGCAGAATGACAGAACAACAGAGTTGGAAGGGACCTTGGAGGTCTTCTAGTCCAACCCCCCTCCCCTGCTCAAGGAGGAGACCGTATACCATTCCCTGAAAAGGGGCTGTCCAGTCTCTTCTTAAAAGCCTCCAGTGATGGAGCATCCACAACTTCTGGAGGCAAGCTGTTCCGCCGGTTAATTGTTCTCCACTCTCATAAAATCCCTCCTTAGTTCCAGGTTGCTTCTCTCCTTGATTAGTTTCCATCCATTGCTTCTTGTCCTGCCTTCTTCTGGTACTTTGGAGAATAGGCTGATCCCCTCTTCCTGTCACCCTCCCCTCAAATATTGGAAGACTGCTATCGTGTCATCCCCAGTCCTTTTTGTCAAACTAGCTTATATTACCTATCATATTATATTATAGCTTGCCAACTTATATCTACTCCGATACAGGATAAGATTTGAGGAGCGGAGATCTCCCCTCCCGTGCTTCTGTCCAGCACGGTGCACCTAGATCCAACTGCTATAGAAACGTGGCTTTAAATGATCAAAAGAGCTTCAGGATTGCCATCTCTTTGCGCGTATCTAGGAATAGACGTCTTCTTCAATGCTGTTCCCTAGATATCACCAGCAGAAGTTGAAGCCTTCGTGTCCTGCCAACAGCTTTGAAGACGCTCGTCTTCCAAACAGAGCAAGCCGGAAGAGAAAGCGGGCAGCGGGCAGCCAGCTCCCCATTAGAATGAATCAACCCAAACGGAAATGTGAGTTGTCTCTCTCTAAATCGGAACGTTGAGAGCAGGGGGTGTCCAACCTTGTTCGCTTTAAGGCTTCAATTCCCCACGGCTGGCTGGGGAATTCTGGGAGTTGAAGTCCACAGGTCTTAAAAGCGGCCCAGGTTGGACGTCCCTGGTGTAGAGTGAGGAGGCGACTTAGTTCAACTTTTCCTCTATTCAAGATCTTCGAGCTGTAGCTTACGGTCTTCCTCTAGATCCCCAACCTTTTGGGCACCGGGGACCGGTTCCGTGGAGAAAGGTTTTTCCACGGACCGGAGGGGGCGTCGTTTCATGTTCTGCCTGCATCCCGCGGATGGGGCTTTGTTTCCTTGCGCGGACCGGTTGCTGGCATGCAAATTTAAACATTTTTAGCCACTCAGAGTCATCATATACAGTATATGAGATAGGCAACCATATAAATCTGTTTAATAAATAAAAAAGCAAGCAAACAAATTGTTCCTGTTCCTTTGAATTCATTGTGAGAAGAGTTCATAGTTGATCTGTTAATCACAGGGCTAGAGTAATTGTTTTCCAGTGGAGCCCATTTTTCAAATGTTCAGGCCATTGCCCATTCCGACCAACTTCTTCAAAGTTTTCAAATATTTCTGGGATGTAAAAATGTGTTTACACCCATTCCAGGACTATGCTAATGGATCCACTATAGTATGCTTTGCTTTGGTGGGGCTTGTGGCTTCGTCACGTGTCTTTCCTGTCCCCTCCATTCTACCAATACTCCTGATTTGTGCTCCTGTGGTTTAAGAGCAATAAACCATAATAGAATTGAATAAACTGTAATATTTTAACTGAAGACAAATTTGATTGCAGCCAAAGGGCACTATTAATACGCTGAAGAATGGAGTCAAGTTTCAGCCTCTGAATGCTGGAACAGAGAATAAACCTCATTAGCAGACATTTCATTTGCAGATCCACAGACCGGGGGTTGGGGACCCCTGCTCTAGATGGCCACTTAACCTCTGCTTGAATATCTCCGGTGATACTCCCAGCCAGCTACTTCACCCTACGATCCTCTTCATAACCAAATATCCCTGAGCTGATTTTTCCAAAGGTACCCCTTGGAATCCTGGCCTGGGTTAATTTTAAATGTAGCGTAGCTTCGTTTAATTACTTTGGCTATTAACTGGAATGCGCGCTTGCTGCATTCTGCATCTTTAGAGTTAATTTTGACACACACAAGTGTGTGTCAGAGCTGATTTGAAAACGCTTTCACTGCCCTGGGCAGACAGATGCTTTCATTAAAAACAAATGTTTTCCCTGAAGCTGAACCCACCATCCATGTTGGCCTGGTGGGCATCTATTGGCCCGGCACTTGTAGCAATGATTTATTTCATTGATTGAATTTAGATGCCGCCCATCTCCAGTTCGAGGCAACTCTGCATCATCAGCAGAGGGCGTTCCTCATCTATTGCTGCAGAATTTAAACCTTTGGGGAGCAAAACGTTGCAGGTTTTCTTGCCCAGTGCTCTGCTATCCCAACTTCCTTCCCTGTCTGTCCTGTCTCCTGCAGGCCTCCCCCAGCTGAAGATGCTGTGTGGGACAGATATTCTGGAGTCCTTTGCAGTGCCCAGTCTCTGGAAGCCGGAGGATATCCAGGAAATCGTCTCCAACCACGGCATGGTTTGCGTTACCAGGCTGGGGAACGACGCCCAGAAGTTTATCTACGAGTTGGACACGCTGTGGAAGCACAAGGAGAACATTGACCTGGTGGAGGAATGGATCACCAATGACATCTCGGCCACCAAGATCCGGCGAGCCCTCCGAAGGGGCCAGAGCATACGGTACCTGGTGCCCGACTCGGTTCAGTCCTACATCAAGCAGCATAATCTGTACACTGCAGAGACCGAAGACCAGAATGCGGGCGTGGTTTTGGCTCCTCTGCAGAGATACGCCCGAGAGCCCGTCAAAAATTGACTGGCACGGGAACGGAGTGGGGAGAGAGCGGGAACAGGGGCTGATTGGAAAGCAGGCGGCGGCTTTAGCTGGTGTCTGCCTCCCCTCCCAAAGGTGGTGGAATCCCTTTGCATTCCCCGGTTTGAATTTTGGAAAGTGGCCAGCTTGCCTGGCCCAAATAACCACAAAGCTGGGGCTTCCGCTGCCTTTCGAAGCTTTTCGACTTGCAGAAAGCCAGCGAACTCAACACGCCGAGCTTCTGCAGTTCGAAGAAAGATGTTACGGAACGGCAGCAACTCAGCCCTCAGTCTGCTTCCTGCTTCTCTGTTCTCCATCGTGGAGATTCGGGGCTGGTTGAAAGACTGGCGGCTAGGTTGGTGTCCAGCTCCGATTTCAAACAGAACCGGTCCATCTGGGAAGCCACAGGTACGGCTCGCCTCTGAATTGATGGCTGGCACCTCTGCATGGCGTTTTTTCTGTGTGTCTGCGGCCTGCTTCTCATTTCTTAGCTCTAATGATGTACCATTTTTAGGCCTTGCTCCAGTGGGTGACGGACAGGGGCTCCAAAAGAAGGGGAGTGTGCTATTAAATGGCGCAGATTCTTTCCCTAAAAAATGCACTCTGAATAAGGCCTACATCTTCAGAGAAATAGATTTTTACCCTGAAAAGACCCACCTCGCCTGACTTTCCTAGAGTTGCAATGCAGTCTAACTTCCTCGATCTCTGCTGACTTGAAATAGACCGTTTCTGGGTCTGGGGTGATTCCCACCTTAAGTGCCTTGTCGATTAATGCACTAAAAGTACTTTCTTAGTTGTAAATATGAGCCATCGTGGTTAAACTGTGTGGACATTTGAAACCATCTTTGACTGCTAAGGTGATCTTGGAATGTAACGTTTTAAAATGCTGGGTTTATCGTTGAAGATTTTACTTTAGCCGTGCTGGATGATTCATACACCCTAAATTAAAAAAAAAAAAAAAAAAAAAAAAACCCCCCAAACA